>JACEEZ010022716.1:247539-282539 GCA_016584305.1 Chionoecetes opilio
GCTATATGCATTGTACTATCACCTCACTAACCTCAACCAAAGGGATTTGTCTGCTGAAAGCAAGGGTAAGACGCAGAATGCCATGAAATGCCCAAAATGCGTTTCTAGATCATCTCTGACTACTTCCAGGTACGCGTCCGCCATCTACTGACAGGAAACAACTCACGCTATTCAAAAGACGCTCAATTTCACGAGAGTAAAATGCTTGTGTATTAGAACCTTAAATACGATCACTTCGCTTATACCTGATAAGTATAGTTCACTAACTATACTATATTCAGTTTGGCAAGGACACTCAAGATAGCTTAGTCCCAGCAACTCCAATTTCCTTGGCGGTTTGGGTAGCTCTGAGCGTGATGATAAGTAGCCAACATAAAATATTCGCCGATATCAAGTATCTCAGCTACCTACTAAGAAAAAACTATCCATTTCAGACCCCATGAGGCATCGTTTTATGCAAATATCTTCTAAAGAAACAGTCGGATCAAAGTGACAGTTTAGCACAGCTTGTCTGAGACCATCCCCTAATATATGGCAGTAGAGTGCATTGCCAAATGTGTTTAATGGAGGAGTTTACTCATGGCTTTGACGGCGAAGCTGGCAAGAGCCGAGTAGACATTCGGACAGGGGAAGTTTTGAGGTGACGTATTTGTGACGTGTATCAAGCCACGCCCTCATCCTCCTTTCCCGGCTTCCCGTCCCTCCCTCCTTGCCTTCCTCCACCCCCGCACCCCCATCTTCCCCGTCGCGCTCCTAGTTTCCTATCCTCTCTCTCTCTCTCCTCTCTCTCTCTCTCTCTCTCTCTCTCTCCTCTCTCTCTCTCTCTCTCTCTCTCTCTCTTCTCCTCTCTTCTCTCTCTCTCTTCTCTCTCTCTCTCTCTCTCTCTTCTCTCTCTTCCTCTCTCTCTCCTCCTCTCTCTCTCTCTCTCTCTCTCTCTCTCTCCTCTCTCTCTCTCTCTCTCTCTCTCTCTCTCTCTCTCTCTCGCTTTCTCCTACTTGCGTTGTACACGAGATATGAAGCCATGCACACATATGACTTGTCTACAATGCCTGATAACTCAAACGTATATGCCGAGTAAGGTTGGACCGTTTATGCTAACTACCGTGATCGCTGTTCTAGCTTGTTTGACCGTTATACGGTGTTTGGTAAAGCGGGTATCACACGAGGCGTTTCGTCGGACTGTTTCGTCGAACCAAACAGGCATTTGGCTGGACCTGTTTGACAACACACTAGCACACGGTTGAGCCAACCGCTTCACCCAACAATAACAAACAAAGATGAAAGCGATGACAGTGGCAGGCGCAGAGATTTGTTGTTAATGTTTTAACTTTAGGGGCATATATATACGTAGCTACTGGTGATGAAAAGGGAGGAGGTGATTGTTAGAAGAGAACGGCGACATATGAAGACGCGTTCATGTGGGCTAAATGGGTTATAGTGTACGAGAACTGCGCGGTTGATCGCTACCGCCGTTACCACTTAACAGATTATTTTTTGTTTAGTATAATGTGCAGTATTAATCCATTTCTGCATGCTTAACCTTTAAAACATATACATATTGAAGTAATTATAAGAGTTGTCTAATAATGCATAGACACACCCCGACCTGCCTCCCACCCACCCCCATCCCTTAGGAGGTTAGGTTAAGTTTTGGTTATGTTAATATTCTCGTCAGGGGTCGAAGGGGTCGGAGCCCCTCCCGTTAGAATCAGCTGGGCGGGGCACACTTGTTTTCGTATAATTCCGTCACTTCCCTGGTTTCTGAGACACTGACTATTATTTCCTGGCCAAGTTTTACAGCTTTTTCTGATGGAGATACATTGTTATCAATGAAAAAGGTGACCCTAGGATTTGGTGAGGAAAAAAAACTTTTTAACAGGTTTTCGGAAGAAAAAAAAATCTCCATCTGAAAAAGCAACAATTTCTGGCCAGGTAAATGTAGGGTAAATGTTTACACTAGGACCGCAATTCCCTACACAATTGGGAGTGTGGTTTCTGTTCACCTTAATAGATTCTAAGAAACATTTTCTCTATGAACTTCCGTCGCAAATCACTACTTTCGGAGATATAAGACGTTTTTAATAGGAAGGAGTGTATAATATACACTCCTTCTTATCAAAAACGTCATTACTTTTGGAGATAATGCCATCTTGTTCATAGGGAGGCGAGACAAGAGTTTACGTCCGCCACACTCTTCTTCCTCTTGTGACCTGCATCGCCTCGATCTGTTCTTCCCTTGCCGCGGACACCTTTTTAATGCAGATTTGGCTTTAGTTAGAGGGTTAAAGCGTGGGACTAGGTTAGGTTAGGTTAGATTAGCGAGTCTAAAGGTGGGGTTAGGTTAGTTTATTTTTTATATTAGATCATATATATGAGATATGAAAATTTAACTAACCTAACCCCAGCCTTAGACTCGCTAATCTAACCTAACCTAACCTAGTCCCACGCTTTAACCTCCTAACTAAAGCCAAATCTATATTAAAAAGGTGTCCGCGGCAAGGGAAGAACAGATCGAGGCGATGCAGGTCACAAGAGGAAGAAGAGTGTGGCGAACGTAAACTCTTGTCTCGCTCCCTATGAACAATATGGCATTATCTCCAAAAGTAATGATTTGCGATGGAAGCTCATAGAGAATGTTTCCTAGAATCCAATAAGGTAAACAGAAACCACACGCCAAATGGTGTAGGGAATTTCGGTCCTAGTGTAAAATAATACCATAGGCTATGTAGTCAGTGTCTCAGAAAAGGACCGCGCAGTCCTTGTCCATTTTTACCTGATCTTGATATTACAGGTGGCCTTTTCTTCATAGGCCAGACCTTTGAACCGGCTGCTCCTGTAGAATATAAAAAACCCACTCAAAAGGGAAACAGAACAAAAGAAAACTACATACAAGCATGCAGTTCTATTGTCTATTTCTCATACACCATTATTCTCTCCAAACTCTTTCAGTCTCAATCCTCCGTGCCCTTGTCTCACAACAACGTCCCAGCAGCAATAACATCAGCTCTTCCTGTCCTTTCAACCATTTATAATTCATTTCACATCCCATTTCAGTCAAATCCACACGCACCATTTCCATTCTCTCCCCGTTATACTTCTCAGATCTCATATTCTACTAGTAATAATTTTACCGCAAAATGTAAACACATCAAATCAGCTTCATATTTCTGAAAATCTATCACATATATAATATAGACTGATCTTTATTAATTTTACTGTAACATATTATATGATGGTGTTCATTTCAATGCTTAATAATTGCTAACACTATTTATAACTTACAGAAAAAGTATAAACTTATTTTGACCGCAGAGTATGTTCGACGAAATGTGCAACATTTTGTATAATTTCACAAAACCATTTCATCGAACATGCTCGGCGAAATGACCCTCGAAGTTCGACCAAACAGCCCGACCAAATGGCAAGTTCGACGAAACAGTCCGACGAAACGCACCGTGTGATAGCCGCTTAAGTGAAAACGTTAACGTGGTAACTCACGGGCATGCGGCCCGAGGTGTATAGCCACATGCTGTGGAGGAAGGTGTGCTTCATCGCTGTCGGTCATGGCCAACATGCTACGATGTCGGCGTGGGTGCAAAGGAGTCGTTGCGCTACGACTTTTCCATGTTTAACCAAGAAAAAACCTTCAAGAAATTGAGGATAAGTCTGAATAGGTAAGTAATGAATCGCAGGTATATTTCGAAATTTCGAAGAAATATACCTGTGATTCATTACTTACATCAAATATACCAGGCATCAAGCCACAGCTACCTCATCCCATCATACGCACAACGTGGCCTCTGGGAAAGAGGGTCATATACAACTTTCAATGGTTGTATAATTACCCAACAAACCTCATACAGCACTTAAGCAACAGCCAATTACGCTGGTACAGGTATCACTGTCGTGTGCATAAGCACCCTAACATACTTAGCATATACTTTCGGGTTATCTGCCATTATAGACAAGTAACATGTGCATGGCGTCATATCTCATGTACAACGCAAGTGGACGAGAGAGATAAAGAGAGACGAAAGGATAGGAAACTAGGAGCGCGACGGGGAAGGTGGGGGTGCGGGGGTGGAGGAAGGCAAGGAGGGAGGGAGGGGAAACCGGGAGTGGAGGATGAGGGCGTGGCTTGATACACGTCACAAGTACGTCACCTCAAACCTTTTCCTGTCCGAATGTCTACCGGCTCTTGCTAGCTTCGCCGTCAAAGCCACGAGTAAACTCCTTCATTAAACACATTTGGCAATGCACTCTACTGCCATAAATTAGGAGATGGTGTCAGACAAGGTGAGCCAAACTGTCATATTGATCCGACTGTTTGTTTAGAAGATATTTGCAAAAAACGATGCCTCATGGGGTCAGAAATGGATAGTAGGCCGCCGGAGGAAGTAGAGTCGCCAGGATTAAGCTATCGTGAGTGGCCTTGCTATACTGAATACAGTATAGGGGCTTTACAGCGATGGGAAATATAGTCTGATATATGCAGGGATTGAGATGTAAAAGTCATATCGCAATATTTTTCTTGCTCTTAATTGAGGATGGGCATCCACTTGACGTTTCATGACATTTAGGGTGCTTGCTGAGGTTTTACATCCTCGCCCTGGCCACTTATAATGTTCTGGTGTCGCGGCTGCCGCGACACCGCCAACCCACCGTGAAACATTCCACCCACTTATGCACACATTTCCTCGTAACATCCACAATCCTTGATATTTCTTCCACTGGCCTCTCTGCCTTGTGTAGAGATACAATAACTTTAATTTGCTCCTTTGTTGGGTCTTTCTTGCCACTTATTATGCAAATAATGATATTTATACCAATGCGCGTCTTTTCATATTACTCGCGGGAAGGAAGGCGATACTTTTTTAAATGCTTCGTCTATAATTGACAAGTGGCATCTGAACATTCCTCAACGGTCTTGATGGACTGCCCGTGCCTTAAACAAGCTGCCATATGTAAGATATCTCTCTCGGAAGTCAGTAGGCTGCCATAGAGTACATTTTCTGAATTCCCGTATGGAAGCGCTGTGTTATGATGTCGCGAACAATGCTTTGGCGCGCTGTGTATGTATATTTCCATATGTTACATACATTGTCATACACACGTCTTTGGTAATATATCTACCTATGTTCTATTCGATAACATTTTTGAATGGTATTTCATATTGCTTATATTTCTGTCGACCCTTATTTGAGGTCCTACATAAACCCAAAATATTGCGGTGTGAATAAGTTACTGAGATGGCTTTTGTAAATAACCAAACACCTAGTCAATACAACGATAAATTCATCCCACCACTACGAAACTCTTCCTCCACATAACATTATATTAACCACGCTGTTCACCTCCCTAATTCACGTTGAAGCTCGTTTGTCTGCTATCTAGTCTCACTCATGTAGAGCAAAAAGTTATTGAACGTTAATGATGTGGAAATTATCTACTAAAACCGCTCTAATTTTGAATAAGGTATTACTTTGAATGGTGGAATTTGGCGCCTACCACCAGGAAGGCGGAATACGAATCCAAATCCACCTATGTATATATTATTATAGATTTGGGTATAAATTAAGATGTATATAGATATAGTAATACAAATTTTGGTGGTATTCACCTATAATACCACAATTAATCAAAGGATTAACATAATATAAGAATTGTGAGTGACTTTCACGTATATGAGTAAATATTATTGGAACATTCCACGTGAAGGCACCAGCCCAGCTGAAAGGATTCTCAGTGAAGGCGAAGCAGTCACGAGTTAGCCACTACCATATGAAGTCGTAGTGAGCTTTTGATTATACACTAAGGTGTAGTCAACCTCATATTTAATATGAGTAAACTTTAACCGATCAATCGGTTAAGACAAGGACGAGGTGTCAAACACATCTCCAAAAATCGCTCCCAGCTGTGAGAAATGTCACGTCAGCCCGGTCATAGACGCCATCACTTTTCCACCGCCAGCCGTCTTGCGATTCTGTGTACCACCAGCCCCCTCCATGCTTCCCCGAGCTACAGATCAAGCCTTAACACACTTCAACCCATCTGCCACTGCTGAGTATACCTTAGTTAGCGTCTAAATAGGGTGTCTGTGCAGCTTAGGTAGACTATGGGTTAATAGCAAGGTGAGTTCACGTTAATTTACTTTATAATTTCAACGGTTGTTGTCATCCATCAGTTGATGGGCGATAATTCCAACAGTTTGGTGCCCCGAGTGAGGACTATCTTTGGGAATGTATGGAGTGAGTGTGGTGGGTCACAGTCTATGTCCTCGGCGGCTGGCCGTGGAAAATGTGGATTTCAGGATTTTTCGAGCACCAGGTGGCAGGGCTGATAAATTTAACACAGACACGCGTCTCAATGCAGTACTTGAGTGGCCTCATGACCTCACAATCCTTTTTTCTGGGAGGCAATGATATAGATGATGAGTGTAGCCCCAGTCATCACAAATAATATCAAAAGTATAGTGAAGAAAATAGAGAAGAAGTGTAACAGTCGTGTAGAAGTGTGTTTGATAGAGCCTAGGAAGACCAATTGATCTCCTAGACATCACCTGGTGAGCCAACTCAGCTATGATAGTGTCAAAGATGCTATAAATAGGGCCTTGAAGAGAGAATTAAAAGGCTATGCAGTAGTACATTTTAACGCACAGCCTTTTGAAGCAGATCTCTCTCGGGATGGCGTGCACTGGACTAGGCGAGGTTGTTACTTTGTAAAAGCCAAGTTTATAAATTTCATAAAGTTGAAGAAAGGGGAGTGGGATGGTATCCAAGCACTAGGTGGATACTGGTCTGATACAGAGGAAACATCAGTTTCCCCGCCCCCTTTGGTTTAAACTATCAAAGACTTGGCCGCCATAAACAGGCCGCCGTACTCACCCGCCGTACCTGCCCGCTGAGCCACATACAGGCACAACACAGGCCGCATTTAAACTTCCATCCGCCAACAATAATTATGAAGTTAGTTAGATTAAATAAAGTGATGGGTGGTTATAGGCCTGGCTCCGCGCCTTGTCAGGCCGAGTCAACAGCACACCCACACTTAAAATTCAATTAATAGGGAACCCTAACTCATAAACATTTATCCAACTTGTTATTTTCTTTTCTTATTTTTCATTTCATTTAATCAATTAAAATCATGGCGGAAGGGACTAAAGCATTAGCGGCTAAATTAGGTTGGCTTACACGAATATATAAAAAGTGTGGGGTAGCAGCTGGGACTATCCCTATTGACTATAGTAGCTTAAAATCAGGACTGCTAATGCTAAAAAATAGATGGGATAATTATGAAGAGGCTTATTTACAATTACTCGTGGATGAGAGTGAAGAATGAATTAATTATGAGAGCAAGTATGATCAAGAATGTACCAAATACATGGAAACAGTATTTAAATATAAAAATTTAGTGCATGATCAGAAACCCACAGCCAAAGCCTTTTTACCCCAACTTAAATTACCAGATTTGTCATTGCCCCGTTTTGAGGGTGAGAATTGGTATTCTTTCTGGGATAATTTCAAATTAATTGATAATAGGACTGATCTAGCAGAGGTGCATAAATTACCCTATTTGCTAGGTCAGTTGAGAGGTCCTGCATATCTGCTGGTAAAGGAATTAACAGTAGAAAATGCCAATTATAATGTGGCACTCAAGATTCTTAGAGATAATTATGAAGATAAAGATCAGATAACAAAGAATCTGTTCTGCAAGTTCATGGATCTACTGAGTGAGCCCTTCTCACAATCACAGAGAATTGGAAGAGTTCAGAATAACTTTAAGTTGCACTCTAAGGGCCATTGAAGCTCATACACCCTTGACAGAATCAGACTGGATGGTTAGTATCATGATATGGAGAAAACTACCAACCAGGATGCGAGACTCCTTAAATCAAAGGTACAATAGTAATTACTTCACGGTCAAGCAAATAGAGGAGGGATTATTACAAAAGAGCAAACATTTACAAGGTATTGAGCAGGAACACCCCCACAGGGAGATTGAGATAACTAGACCTAAAGTTAATCAGCGATATCAGCCACCTTTAGAGTTTAGAGAGCCCTTATTGGTGGGTAGTTATCCCGCTCCTACTAAGGTTACGATGGGAAGAAAACCGGTAGCTAAGTTTCAAGCTAGACCAGCCGGTAAACCATCACCAAGACCTACTCAAAGAACAGGTGCCATTCCTAAATATAGGGTTATTACAAGTGATGTCAGAAAAAAATGTGCTTTCTGCGAGGAAGAACATCCACCCTCCACTTGTAATAAATACCCAGATTGTTCCACTAGGTACAAAAGGTTAATGGACCTGGGTAACTGCCTAACCTGCCTTAGTGGTAAACATGCAATACAAGCCTGTCCTATTAGCCTGGGTACTTGTAAGAAGTGTAGAAAATCCATTCATCACATAGCATTATGTCCTAATGGTGATGGGAGAACAGACCCTACGGTTGTTAAAATGGCAGTAACTAGTATGAGTAGTTCATCCGCTGTCCCTACAGCAGAGTTAAGGGTGAGCCATAATGGTAATTCCGCCATAGTTAAAACAATGTTTGACAGTGGGGCACAAAGATCATTTATTAGTGGATAAATAGCTGCTTTATTGCAACTCCCTGTAATTAGCAAGGTGAACTTAGCCATTTCGGGCTTTCTGGCCAATAAAGAAGCTCAAAGTTTTGACATTGTTCGACCACTAGTTCAATTGGGTAATTATCAATGTAGGGTAGCTGCTGTAGTTAATGACATCGGTATAAATTTTAACGGTAAAAGGACTTAAATCTACAGCTGAAACTTTGAAACAGAAAGGTGTTAGACTAGTTAGAAATACCTTGAAGATGTTGATGGCCCATACCAGTTGATAATAGGTGCTGATTATTTTGGGCGATTCCTAAGTAAGGTCATCAAAAGACATAACATTTCCATGTTCACCAGTGCCGGGGGTGATGTTATAATGGGACCTATCCCACAAACCACTCACCAGCCAAAACAAGAGGAATGCATTCCTAGTCATGCACAAGCCCTCTTGGTTGCTAGAATAGGGACTCCATTAGTTCCCACTCAAATCAATGAATTATTGGAAGAAGGGGATATCCCCGTGCACAAATTATGGGATCTAGAAACTATCGGTATCATACCCGAACAGTTACCTGAAGAGGATCAAAATACTCTAGAACACTATGATCACACTGTCAATTATGTTAATGGTAAATATGAAGTAGGTCTACCTTGGCAAATAAATGCCCCTGTGTTACCTTCCAATTATCACATAGTTAAGAGCCTCTTAAATAGTTCAATAAGAAAACTGAAGAAAAATCAGTCTAAATTGGAGTGCTATGATAAGATCATTCAAGATCAATTAAAGGATGATTTTATCGAAAAACTGGAAGGAGCAGTAAATCATAATATAGGACATTATGTACCTCACCATGCAGTGGCTAAAGATTCATCAACCACCCCCATCAGAATAGTTTTCAATTGTAGTTTCAAAACTAAACAAGATGCTAGTTTAAATGACTGTCTGCAGACAGGACCGAATCTCTTGTCTAATCTAGGAGAGGTCCTAGTAAAATTCAGAACAGATAAATTCGCCTATGTGGCTGACATCTCTAAGGTTTTCCTAAGATTAGGTCTAAGGGAAGAAGATAGAAATTTCACAAAATTCCTATGGCCTGAAAATATATTTCAGGAAGATAGCCCCCTAGCCACATATAGGTTTAAGTCAGTTCTGTTTGGTTCTTGCTCAAACCCCTTTCTATTAAATAAAACATTACAGTACCATTTTAAGGGTTCTGATAGCCCAGAATTGGGGAACAACTTCTATATGGATAATTTGCAGGGGACAATAAATTCTGAGGAAGAACTAATACAAATTTATAATCTGGCTAATAAAGAGTGCAGGAAGGCCAGCCTCCCCTTACAAAGTTGGAATACTAATTCTCCAAGACTAGAAGGGATAATCAGGAAGGATTTCCTTAATTATACGCCACCAGAGATCCAATCAGTGTTAGGATTATGGTGGAATGTAAAAACTGATGAACTGAGATTAAAGTGTCCAGATATTTCTGATGTGGTCCTAACAAAGAGAACACTCTTAAGTCAGGTCCGCCAAGTATTTGACCCCTTGGGTATAGTGAGCCCAATAACTATAAGGGGTAAATGTCTAATACAAAAGGCCTGGGGAGAACACCTCGATTGGGATACCCCCCTAGATGGGAAATATACAACAGAATGGGAGACTATAAGATCTGAGTTCAATAAGATAAATGAAGTTCACATAAGTAGGAGAATAAATGCTGATGGGCGACAACCCCAGCAACTACACATATTTTGTGATGCTTCAAAAAGTGCATACGGTGCAGTAGCTTATCTTAAAGCAGGAGAGGAATGTAAATTAATTATGTCTAAGGCTAGGGTTGCCCCAATTAAGCCTAGAACATTGCCTCAAATGGAGCTGACTGCATTAGAATTAGGCACTAAATTAGCTCAATATCTAAGCAATTTATTACAAATTAGTGAAGTATATCTGTGGACCGATAGTGAAATTTGCCTACACTGGTTAGTGAAAAATAACACTAAAATCCCTTATGTCAGGAATCGTATTGGTAAGATAAATGATTTAGGTTCCACCTTTCACTATAATCATGTTGCTACCAAGGAAAACCCAGCTGAAATTTTGTCCAGAGGAACAACTATCCTCAAATTAAATACAGGATTATGGTTTAAAGGTCCTACCTGGCTGAAAAATAATAATGAATGGCCTAATCAAAAGGTCTATAGTAAGTCAGACATATCAGAAGATATAATCATGGAACCTATATTGATCCCAGATCCTGTTATGGCTATAAAAAGGTTTTCCTTATTAAGCAAACTATTAAAGACTACTAAATTGGTCTTCAAATTCATAAAGTGGGATAGTTCTGACCCTTTGAAGTTTTGGGTTAGAACAATACAAAAACAGGAATTTCCTGAGGAATATCAGATCTTAGCCTCGGCCCGCCCCCGTAGGAACAAACTTATCAAATCATTAGGTCTGTACCTAGATAATGAGGGCATCATTAGGTGTCGAGGAAGAATTTGGAATGCTGATCTTCCCGATAAAACCTGCAATCCCATGCTAATTCCCAAGCGTCATCATCTTACTAAATTGATAGTGGATGAATCTCATGGGAACTCTTTACATGGTGGAATGGCTGATACATTAGCCTATCTCAGGAGGGAATTCTGGATACCGCAGGGTAGACAGGCAGTTAAATACTACCTCAAATCTTGTATCAAATGCAAGAGATATGAGGGAAGACTGATCACCTATCCCGGGCCCCCTCAACTCCCCATGGATCGAGTACAATCATTAAAACCATTTGAGGTAGCTGGTGTCGACTATACTGGGGCAATAATAATTACAGGAGATAATACTCCCCCCAAGAAAGTATATGTCTGCTTATTTACTTGCACCTCTACAAGGGCTGTTCATTTAGAAATAGCTGATGATTTAAGTGCCGAAACATTTATTCAAGTGTTCCGGCGGTTTGTGGCTCGGCGGTCGTGTCCTCGGCGATTGATTAGCGATAATGCTACTAACTTCGTAGGAGCCTCCCCCATATTGTTAGAAATATTAAATCATCCATCAGTACAAAGATCTCTAGAGTTAAGGAAATGCTCATGGACCTTTACTACTCCTAGAGCTCCTTGACAAAATGGTTTCACAGAGAGAATGATTGACATTGTCAAGTTTTGTCTTAGGAAAACTCTCCACAAGACAAAGATAGGTCTAGAAGACTTGAAAACCATAGTGACTGAGATTGAGACCCGTATCAATAATCGACCCTTAACCTACTTATATGATTCATCAGTAAATATAGAAGCTCTTACTCCCTCACATTTAATTTATGGGAGAAGACTGGAACCCTTCCCTTTGATAGATACAAGGGAAGCTATACAAGATCCTACAATAAAAGACCCGGCTCAATATCTCCGGGAAGGTTATCATACCTTAAGTAAAATTATAAGGTCATGGGATAAGCATTGGAGTGCAGATTATTTACTGAGTCTATGGGCAAAGTTTTATGGGGCTCAACAGCCAGAAAATCAAAGTCCAATTAAAGTAGGAGATATAGTAATCCTTAGGGGAGATATGCCTCGTTCGCAATGGCCTCTAGAAAAATAGCACAACTGCATACTGATGGAAAGGGTTTGTGAGGTCTGTGGAGTTACTAGTGAGGGGACAACGATTTGTGCGGACGGTAAATAATTTGATCCCTCCTAGAGATAGCTGAAGAGAGAAATGAAGACCTTAGTCTGCGTCTTGGCAGGCCAACTTAGGGATTCTCGACCTCGGAGACAAGCTGCTTTAAAGTGTAAAACCACTTGGAGAAACCTCATTAAAGGGGTCAAATTACCTGAAGCAACCCTTCATTTTTCGCCGGCCCCCAGTTGTGGAAATTATCCACTAAAACCGCTCTAATTTGAATAAGGTATTAATTTGAATGGTGGAATTTGGGCGCCTACAACCAGGAAGGCGGAATACGAGTCCAAATCCACCTATGCATATATTATTATAGATTTGGGTATAAATTAAGATGTATTAGATATGGTAATATAAATGTTGGTGGTATTCACCTATAATACCACAATTAATCAAAGGATTAACATAATATAGAATTGTGAGTGACTTTCACGTATAGGAGTAATATTATTGGAACATTCCACGTGGAGGCACCAGCCCAGCTGAAAGGATCTCAGTGAAGGCGAACAGTCACGAGTTAGCCACTACCATATGAAGTCGTAGTGAGCTTTGATTATACACTAAGGTGTAGTCAACCTCATATTAATTGAGTAAACTTTAACCGATCAATCGGTTAAGACAAGGACGAGGTGTCAAACACATCTCCAAAAATCGCTCCCAGCTGTGAGAAATGTCACGTCAGCCCGGTCAGCGACGCCATCACTTTTCCACCGCCAGCCGTCTTGCGATTATGTGTACCACCAGCCCCCTCCATGCTTCCCCGAGCTACAGATCAAGCCTTAACACACTTCAACCCATCTGCCACTGCTGAGTATACCTTAGTTAGCGTCTAAATAGGGTATCTGTGCTGCTTAGGTAGACTATGGGTGAATAGCAAGGTGAGTTCACGTTAATTTACTTTATAATTTCAACGGTTGTTGTCATTCATCAGTTGATGGGCGATAATTCCAACAAATGAGATGAAAGGTAATTATCAATCACTTAACTGTGTGTGTATGTACATTATGAATAGCTAGCTAATCAATCATTTCCTCTCTTTACTATCTCTTTCTATCTGCTCTATATCTCTCTCTCTATCTTTTTCTCCTCTCTCCTTTACTCTCTCTCCTCTCCCTACTCTCTCTCCTCTCTCTCTCTCTCTTCTCTCTCACTTTTCTATCTCTACATCTTCTTCCTACTCTATCTCTCTCTTTCTCTCTCTCTCTCCTCTCTTTCTTCTCTCTCCTCTCTCTCTTCCTCTTCTCTCTCTTCCTCTCTTCTCTCTCTCTCTCCCCTCTCTCTCTCTCTCCTCTCTCTCTCTCTCTCTCTCTCTCTCTCTCTCTCCTCTCTCTCTCTCTCTCTCTCCTTTCTCTCTTCTCTTATTTATCTCTTCCTTTCCTTGTTTTAATAATATTCCTACCACCCCCATTTTTTTCCCTCGTCTTTCCCTTCTATCGACCCTTTTGTCTTTTATCTCTATTAACCCTTTCTCATTTTTTTATTCCTCCCTCTCTGCCCATACCAACCCATCATAACTGCTTTGGTCTCGAGTTCGAAAAAATTGTTTGAGGTTTCAGAGGGTGTCAAAGGCATTACCTGAGGCGATCCGAAGCTATTCTCGCTGACAGGAGAGAGAGAGAGAGAAAGAGAGAGAGAGAGAGAGAGAGAGAGAGAGAGAGAGAGAGAGAGAGAGAGAGAGAGAGAGAGAGAGAGAGAGAGAGAGAGAGTGTGTGTGTGTGTGTTAACGGTGTCGTCAACCAGGCAACACAACAACCCACTGTACAGCTTTCGTCTGTGACTACTGCGGACGGAGAAGACACCTCGTGGACCAGTGCCGAAAACAACAAGCGGAAGCGTCGAGGACTCTTGAGAGAGCGCATTGCCTCCGGCACGGTCACGAGGAGGACCGTTGCTACGCCCGAGGCAGCAATGCCCGGCAGGAGCACCAAATATGACGAGCAATTCTTTTAGAGCGTCCACCTCTTCCTCCTCAGCTCGTCACCTACCTACCGGGTTGAGCTGCACACAGTCACGTACCTTTTTTTTTTTTTTTTTTTTTTTTTACATTACAAAGAACTGGCCAAAGGCACAAAAAAAATGGGTAACACAAAGCCCGCTTAGTTGCCAGTTCCTATAAAGAAGACAGTAAGAGAATAAAATAAAAAAGAGGGATGAGCCACTTTAGTACGGGAGATGTCTTGTTACTCTTCTTTTGAAAAGATTTAAGTCATAGGAAAGTGGAAAAATAGAAACAGGAAGAGAGTTCCAGAGTTTACCAGTGAAAGGGATGAAAGAGTAAAGATACTGATTAACTCTTGCATTAGGAAGATGGACAGAATAGGGATGAGAATGAGTAGAAAGTCTTGTGGTGCGAGGCCGCGGGAGGGGGGGGAGGCATGCAGTTAGCAAGTTCAGAAGAGCAGTGAGCATGAAAATAACGGTAGAAGAGAGCAAGAGAAGCAGCATTGCGTCGGTGATTTAAAGATTGAAGACAGTCAGTCAGAGGAGAGGAGTTGATGAGACGAAAAGCTTTTGACTCAACCCTGTTTAGGAGAGCTGTATGAGTGGATCCTCCCCAAATATGTGAGACATACTCCATACATGGGCGGATAAGGCCCCTGTAGAGAGCAAGCAATTGGGAGGGAGAAAAAAAGGCCGCAGACGCCACAGGACACCTAACTTCTTAGAAGCTGTTTTAGCAAGAGATGAGATGTGAGATTTCCAGTTCAGATTTATAGTAAAGGATAGTCCTAAAATGTTCATTGTAGAAGGAGACAGTTGAGGGTCATTGAAGAAGAGGGGATAGTTATCTGGTAGGTTTTGTCGAGTAGATAGGTGAAGAAATTCGGTTTTTGAGGCATTGAACAAAACAAGGTTTGCTTTGCCCCAATCAGAAATTATAGAAAGATCAGAAGTTAGGCACTCGGCGGCATCTCTCCGTGAATCACTTAGTTCCTGTTGAGTTGGACGTCTAATAAATGACGTTGAAAAATGCAGGGTAGAATCATCAGCGTAGGAGTGGATAGGGCTTTGAGTTAGACTTAGAAGATCATTAATGAATAATAGAAAGAGAGTGGGTGATAGGACAGAACCCTGGGGAACACCACTATTGATAGATTTAAGAGAAGAACAATGTCCGTCTACAGTAGCGCAATAGAACGGTTTGAAAGGAAACTTAAGATGAAGGTACAGAAAGAAGGATAGAAACCGAATGAGGGTTGTTTGGAAATTAAAGATTTGTGCCAGACTCTATCAAAAGCTTTTGATATGTCAAGGGCAACAGCAAAAGTTTCACCGAAACCCCTAACGGAGGATGACCAGGATTCAGTTAGGAAAGCTAGAAGATCGCCAGTAGATCGCCCTTTACGGAAACCGTACTGACGATCAGATAGAAGATTGGGAGCAGATAGATGCTTAAGAATCTTCTTATTAAGTATAGATTCAAACACTTTAGAAAGGCAGGAAGTCTTAGCTATAGGACGGTAGTTGGAAGGATTAGAACGGTCACCCTCCTTAGGAACAGGTTGGATGTGAGAAAACTTCCAGTAAGAAGGAAAGGTGGAAGTAGATAGACAAAGACGGAAAAGTTTGACCAGGCATGGTGCAAGCACAGAAGCACAGTTTTTGAGAACAATAGGAGGGACTCCGTCAGGTCCGTAAGCCTTCCGAGGATCTAGGCCAGAAAGGGTAAAGAAAACATCATTACGAAGGATCTTAATGACAGGTATAATATAGCCAGAGGGTGGAGGAGAAGGAGGAACAAGCCCTTCATCAACCAGAGTGGAATTTTTTGCAAAGATTTGAGCGAAGAGTTCAGCTTTAGAAATAGATGAGACAGCTGTGGAGCCATCTGGGCGAAACATAGGAGGGAGAGATGTAGAAGAAAAATGGTTAGAGATGTTATTTGCTAGATGCCAGAAGTCACGAGAGGAATTTGATTCAGAAAGATTTTGACATTTTCTATGAATGAAAGAGTTTTTGGTAGGTTGAAGTAAAGATTTGGCATGATTACGGGCAGAAATATAGAGGGCATGAGTTTCAGGAGATGGATGTTTACGGTACCGTTTGTGAGCCACCTCACTATCTCGTACAGCATGAGAACAAGCAGAGTTAAACCAAGGTTGACGGGCTTTAGGATTAGAGAAAGTGTGTGGAATGTACACCTCCATGCCAGAGACTATGACCTCAGTTATGTGCTCTGCACAAAGAGATGGGTCTTTGACATGGAAGCAGTAATCATTCCAAGGAAAATCAGAGTAGTACTGCCTTAGGTCTTCCCACTTAGCTGAGTTGAAGTGCCAGAAGCACCTCCGCTTAGGTGGGTCCCGAGGCGGCACCGGAGCGATAGGTCAGGTTACAGAAATAAGATTGTGATCGGAGGAACCGAGCGTAGAGTATTAGGGTACTGGTTAAATAGTATATGTATGTTTATAATCTATACTAAAGCAGGATGTCTGAGTGTCTATGTGTACTCTTATCTTTTTTTTTTACTAAAAAGGGTAACATAATTGGTGACACAGCGGTGGAATGTGACAACATTACATCACGGCATAGTGTTGCGTTGCAACACATAATGGTAATGTCGTAACATAAAAAGACGACAACGGTGGTATGTGGCAACATAAAATTGTAATATAAGTTACCAGCCTTAAATTAATAACTGAACGAGTACATACTAATTAATACACGTGAAGATGGTGGAAATACCATGAGCAAGTGAACAAGTAAAGCAAAGAAAGCTTGAGAGACAAGCGAGAGGATAAGAGTGAGTAGATTGCTCATGCTGTGTCAAACAAACATGACCTCGCGGCAGCGAATCAGCACTTCTTCTTGCCCTTGTATCAATCACTGCTCCATCCACAAATAACTGTTCTCTATATAGAGACAGAAGGACAAGATTCTCCTGCATTAATTGCTCTAGGACTACAGCTTTTTTCAAGAGGACGAGGACGAGGACAAAGACATTACAAGGCTTTTATCATGGCACAGACGAAAGGACAAGATTTGAATTATTATAATGAAGACAGGACGAGAGGGACAGCAAGCCGACTCCTTAATTTTCAATACTTCCATAACTCAACAAACTCCTTGTCAACGCCCCAGCCAGCCAGCCAGTCAGCCAGCCAGCCCACCCAGCGCCCCAGCCAGCGCCCCGGCCAGCCCGTCAATTCAACACGCCTCTCAGCTGTGACACTGCCCTTGGAGGAAACACCCCTGATTCAGCATGAACTGGACTGGCTGGACATGCCGTGCTGACTCTACACAATATTAGTGAGTACAAAATCGTAGCTGACACTACATAATACGTATTTTAAATACGCCACTTGATTACATGAATAACACTTAGTGGTGAGATAAATATTTTCACATTTATTTTTGCTTAAATAGCCATTTGAAGGAATTTCAAGTAATTAATTTGTCAGTTATTTTTCTATAGATGTTTTAAATATGCTTACCGCTAATATTTCATAATTTCTTGTAATTCTTAATAATTTGTTAGCTTCCCTATATGTAATATATATTCAATTATCTTTCTTGAATTGCCTTAAAAGCCAGGAGATGAGAGATAATAGTTAACTTAATTAAAGTTTTACTTATGAATTTATTGACTCTTAAACAAACTTAGAAAGTGAGTGAATTATTGCTAGAATGTATAGTATAGCACATGTACTCCTAGCCTCTAAGGAATCAGGTAATGATAGTACTGGGAAGTTAATCTATGTTTGAGGAAATAACTCTTGAATTGAAGGATGAAAGTAAAACACCTTCGAGTACCTCTGGTTGTAACATAACATAACCTTACTGCACCTCAGATAATCTCCAACTAACTCGATGTCTAAATTCTAACACATCCGTTGCAGGTAGTTTTTCTTTTGCCCCTGCCGAAGACTCTTCCTCAGGCCACTGGTGCTATTATGCCCACGTTTCTCTGCCAGGGAATATATATTTGTCTATGTAAGGATAATACAACACAAAAACTATTAATGATTTAGCAGCCAGGTGCCACCGGCGCCCTTGTCAAAGGAGATTAATTACTGCCATGGGTACTCCTTCTGCACATTTTTATTGCTTAGAATACTATTCTAGCTGAAGGCAGCTCTTATCACTTCTCAGAGAATGATTAAATAAATACATTACTCTCTGATATGCAATAAAATAATATAAATAAAATGCTTATCTTAACGTGAAAATTTATATTACAGGCTCGGAGTATACATTTTTATTAGCTGAAAAGCCGTACTCCGTAAGTTTAAAATAATAGGTATCTAAATAACGAAATAAAATAAATAAATAAAATTAATAAACTCTTAAAAGCAGCAAATGCCAATGTCACGGGAAGTTACTGCCATTTGGCACTCCCAGCGCACATTTTTGATTGAGTTATAATACTATTTGAGCTGAAATCAGCTCCTATCACTTTTTATGTGGTATGCAAATAATATATATGCATATCTTAATGTTGTGATAATTTTTAGTACCGACCCGGAGTCAGATTTTATTAGCTCACAAGCCGTATCTACTCCTCAAGTTTCAAGAAACAGGTCTTAAGATATAAATAATAAATGAATGAAATAAATATAACTGCCAGTGCGATTACTCACGTCCTCAGGGCCCTGCTGTGTTTTATCTTCACTCCACACTTCAAGTGTTATTAAGTGACTACGCGGTAGAGTTTTGGCGACGCACTTCTTAATATTTGCAGGGATATTAACACACAACTAACAGACTTTGAGTTCATTTTTATTCTAATAACTCATGTTTAGATTCTGTTGTAAAGTACTCTACCAGTTTATTGATGACCTTAAGTGCATTGTCCTTATATCATTACTCCTGTTATACCAAACATTTAGTGGGATTCCTCTTTGCTATGTTATCATGAAAGCCCTCACCTAGTATAGGTATTTTTAAGGAGCGTTGGCAACACTGAGAATCTTTAGTACACAATGATGTAACAAAAGTTAGGTATACATGTCCTTATACCATCGCGAGGACGTGATGTAGTCGGTGACCAAGCGATATTAGCGTACTGGTTAGATATTATATGTATGTGTTTTAATCTATACTAAAGCAGGATGTCTGAGTGTCTGTGTGTCTTCTACCGGCGCCTGTCGGTCTAAGGAACTGCCACCTTTTGATGACATAGTGCTGAACCATGTAGCCACGCCATCCCATATGATGATGACATGGATAGCCTGGTGTTTGGGAAGCAACACGTAAACACCTCGCCCCTGGCTCCAGAATGCACACACAAGTTGTGTGTATATCATATCAGCGCACAGCCCAAGAACGATGACGCTGACAAGAGCACAACAGGCCTGATAGACATGGACGCCGGAACCTGTCAGATTCCGGCCAAACCTCCATATATGCTGCAACTGGCCGGAGAGAGGGAAGATCAACAGGAGACGCGTTACCTAGCGCTCCGATACACGACACCTCCCAGAGGGTCTGTGTGTGCTCCACACCTGAGGGTGTGAGAGTACCTTGTTACGATATTAATTGTTCAGGCCCTGTCTATTAGACATTAGTCTCAAAGGCCGTTACTTAACGAACCGCGTGACATTATTAGTGTATAAACTTCACAAGTGTACAGTCTAAGACAAAAGTCGTGTCCTTAATTTTGGTTAAGACATCTGGTAAATGGCTAACCTTTCGGTGCTGTCTGCCGTATGTCATACGAACGGTTGGTAGCACTGCCATAAGTGCTTCGATCTCACCATAACTCATACGTCATAATAGTTCGTATCCTCACGAGTAATTGTTTTAGGATTCATTACCAGGAGTGTTAAAAGTAGAAGTGCTGAGGTAATTATAAAGCAGTGGTTGATCCTGGGTTCGGTGAGCCAGTCTCAGGGGTTCGGCTGAGGCCCTCCGAAACACATTGCAATTTTGCTATTTTTGTAAACTCCCTCAGGTGTTGAGGCTCGCTTCGCTCGAACCCCCCCCCCCCCCCCCCTTTATAACAATCCTGGATTCACCCCCGTATTCCCTTTTCTTTTTAAGGACCTATATACGCCACTGCTTCAGAGTCCTTCCTTCCTTCTTTCATACTATTATCCAAATATACTCTTGAATTTTGACGCAATTTTTCTTTCATTTTTTGTATAGATTAAAATGGAATTTGTTCTTATTATTATCCAAATATATTATTGAATTTTGAAGTAATTTTTCCAGAATTTTTTTTCCCTCCCATATTTGAGGGCTCAGCTTGTGTGCGGACGTTTTCGTTAGGGTTCGGCGCCTCTGAAAAGGTTCAGAACCACTATAATAAACCTTTATTTGGCTCTAGTCAGACCTCATCTAGACTATGTGGTTCAGTTTTGGTCTCCATGTGTTACAGGATAGATATTGCCTTGTTAGAAACAGGGCAGAGAATGATGACCAAAATGATACCGGGGATGCGTAACTATAGTCATGAGAAGAGATTGAGGCTATTAAATTTACACTCACTCGAGAGGCGTAGAGTAAGGGCCAATCTGATTAAAAGTTTTTAAGTGGTTAAAGGGACACAAGGCTCAGGTGTAAAGATGAAATGTCCTGGCGATCATTGCTGGGCCGAATATACCTCGCATTCCACATCGAATAATATGAAACCTTAACGCAGTAAATCTATTGAACCTTTGAAATACCCTTGGATTGTTTTAGACATTGTCACATTGGCGGCAGATATGAAGCTTTGAACCCTTATCTGAACAGTAGCTTAAGGGATTCAGGCTTGCCAACCACGAGCATGTAACTGCGTTAGGGTTTTCATAATGTTTAACGAGTTATATTTCATATTCGCACAAAACCGGGACACGACTTTTGTCTTAGACTGTACATATATATATTATTATATATTGTTAATAGTATATTGTCTTACTCGAATCCTTTGGCACTAAAAGAATACTTATAAATTACGTAAAGAACCGCTCGACCACGATTAGCCCAATACCACTTCATTGATGTGTACCTCTGGGCAACGAACAAAGTTACCTGCCTTTCAAGAGGGCATCATCAGGCAATCACCCTTACAGGTTAGTAACCTGTATCTACATGGTGTGATCCCGTTACCCGTAAAATAACCATACTAAAAAGGGTAACATAATTGGTGATAGCGGTGGGATGTTTCACAGAGTAAGCAGAAGGGTTAGTAGTTAGGAAAAGATCAAGAATGTTGGGCGTGTCTCCAAGGCGGTCAGGAATACGGGTAGGGTGCTGCACCAGCTGCTCTAGGTCTTGGAGGATAGAAAAGTTGTAGGCTTGTTCACCAGGCTGGTCAGTGAAAAAAGATGATAGCCAAAGCTGGTGGTGAACATTGAGGTCCCCATGAATGGAAATTTCTGCTAAAGGAAAATGAGATGAGATGTGCTCCACTTTTGATGTTAAATAGTCGAAGAATTTTACATAGTTAGAGGAGTTAGGTGAGAGATATACAGCACAGATAAATTTAGTAAGAGAGTGACATGGCCCCGAAGCCAGATGGTAGAAAATTCGGAAGATTCAAGGCCGTGGGCACGAGAGCAAGTGATGTCATTGCGCACATATACGCAATGTCTGGTCGCATATTCCCGTTTTCTGGAAGAGTATGTGGCGTTTACTCTTGAACACGTCAGGTTAGGTTACGTTAGGTTACGGTTAGGGTAGGTTAATTTTTTTCTGGAGATTATATGATAACTTTGTGTGGGAATCACTATGGGGGTATTTTCGAGAAAATCCTATGGTTAGTTTCGGTGCTGCAGCCAAGCATCTTCACTCGGAAACTACATACTCGCATAGAGAACGGGAATATGCTACCCGGTCTGGCCCCAGCCCCCTCACAGGTCCCAACCACTGGTCAGGTATGGTTGAGATGATCATTGCCAGCCTCACTGTCCTGTCAGTCAACGTGCATGGCTTCAGAATAAATGTAATACATTCGTCCTAGAACACCATGTTGCCATAGTGGTAACGGTAGAGACTTTCCTTAATAACAGCTGTGTCACTATTATACCTGCGACAAGATTCCAGGCTACTTCCACTGAGTTAGGCGTGACCGATATAGTGGGCAGGTAGGTGGTATAGCTGTGTGTCACCGCGACGGTCTGCAAGTTGACACACTGCCTGTAGACACCCCCGATGTGATGGTGTAGTGCCCTCATTTTGAATGACCCACCATTAAAATGCGGAGAAATATTGTGGAAAAGCCGTTTATATTAAATCTAAGTATTAATGGTTAGTTCTTAGCAGAATAACATTATTGGATGATAGGCAAAAAGGTAAAGTTCATCCCTACCCCACTGTAAATGAGACAGGTAGTATGTAGTTATGAATAGGAGGTAATAATTTCCCCAGCTATTGTAATAACTTACGCCCCCAAAGCCTTTTCAGGCATGACTTCCCGTCCTGACTTTGGTTTAAATCCTTTTTCTACTAATTTTCATTTTTTGTATTAAAACAAATTCTTAATCGCCTCGGAGAAGTCAACCACATTGATAAGTAAGCCCAAGATTATCTTACATTCATTCTCCTGCCCCCCCCCTTATTGGATTTTAAGGAAAAAAAGGAATTGTAGTCAATGTCGGCGTAGAGCGTATAATTCGGATGAGTAGCGTCCCCTCAACTTACTCACCCATTCTCGCCCTTCCATCTACACACAGATACCTGGCGAGAGAAGAAATAAGATATCCCCGTGATGACCAACCACCCTATTCCAACCCATAACCCTTACACACCACACAATTCTTCTTTTCCCTCATAAATAATTATGTGACCCTCGGTTCTCAAAGCCTAAATTATTAATTTAGTTAGGATCTGGATGTATCCGTAAGTGATCACCCACACGGAGTGCTATTTGTTAGGTGAGCCTGTTTGTTTGTGTTGGGTTGCGTATCCGGTCAAGAGATACGGCGACGTACGCCAAGCCCTTAGTCTTGTCTAGTCCAGTGACTCACACATATTGTATTAGAGATGGAAGATGTACACCTATACTGAGGACATATAGGTGAAACAATATTAATAAGGAATCCCCGAGCAATTATCTGGTTTTTTTTCTTCTTTTTTTCACATCTATGCCTATAGCGCCTGTAGGCAGTGGTGACCCAGGGCTCGGATGGTAGACTCTGGAGGTTCATTTGAGGGTTGTGATGGCTGGCCCTCGCCCGTGGTGGCGCAGGCATGATTTTATAGTGCCGCCTGTGATTAGAGGTTCATGCCGCCCCTCTGTGTCCTCCGATGCACTCGCAATCGAAGGTAGATTTAATGGACAGGGCATGTGGGTGTTCTTAGGCCACTCGACGGTGAAGAAAGATTTTGGTTTTCATCGGGGATCGAACTTGGGTCACCGAGAACGCCACTCGTAGACGCTAACCACTCTGCTACCGCCTACCCAATCAGTTTAAAATTTTGTTAAGTCATATCGACATCCATGTCTTGGGATTTGTTTCCGGTAATGTTATAATAAGTTGTGGATGGCCGGAAGGGAGTTTGAAGGGAGTGATGGTTGGAAAGATAAACTAGTGCCTTACCCTCGGTTATATAAATATAATTATTTTCCAAAAAAGGATAATCCTAATTTTTTTCTAAAGTAAATTGAAGCTTCCCCGGCCTTATAATCCGGGTAGTGGCAGCCAGACCTCAACTTTAATTGACAGGTATGCTTTAATCAAAACCTGACGTTATTTATTTTATATATGTAACTTTCCGCATAAGAAGGGCGCTCGCGCCACCCCGGCCAAAACCGAGATAACTATGTATAGCACTCTATTGAGGTCTTAACTTTCACGTGGTAGTGAATGAGTGTCCCTTCGAACACTGTACCCTTAGAACACAGTGTTTTAACGCAACGAACAGAGTAATTCAATGAACTAAAACAGTGAGCTGACCTACCATCTGGTGGCCGTCTGGGAACCTCCCGTCAGCTCCAGTGCGTTGGGTCTAGGGGTGTGAGGCTAGTCTTATTTTCCATTATTCCCTACCAAACCAGCTACAATTAAGTGTTGTCATGGTCAACATAGGCTTATGTAAAATGAAAATATACGAGCTTTACATTATTCATGGCGTTATAATGAGGACTGTTGGCAAAATAGAAGCATTCGACCACATGTGTCCTACACCATTCTACTAAATACTGTAGAGGAATGCTTCAAGGCGGGTGTATGGGTAAATATTACCTTCATGCATGCAAAGAGAAGGTATTATTTACCCATACACCCGCTTTGAAGCATTACTTTATGGTTATGATAGTATTAAAGTACCTTGTTAATTGAATTCCTTTTGTTGTCTTTCCTCATAATAAGTAGTGGTATACATCATGGTTTAAGTGTTACTTGACGAGCCAATGCAATAAAAAAAAATTGAAGTTAACATGATTTCCCAGTTTATTAACCATTAGTCATACAAGTTTGAATATGTATAGACCTATATAGGTATGCATGTATATATTTATATTTTACTACTATTTAGGTTCTGATATGTTAAAATGTTCGGGGAATGGTATTTAAGTAGATGCAGGATGGCATCTAAAATCATAAGCAGTCTCCTATAAGCACTTATATCACTGTAGTTTTGGCATGTGCCACTTGTTCAGTGAACAGTTAAGATGTTTGCTCATTGTCCCTCCTCTCATCACGCGCCCTAAATATCTCCCTACTTTCCTTTTTTGTTGGCCTCTCTCTCTTATCTCCCCTTCCGTGCTTCTATACTTTCACGGGATTGAACCATTATTTGTCCATTCATCATTATTTCATATTGCTTCTGGCTCTCAACTGTCATGCTAATTTGATCTTCAAACTCAATAACTTCACTCCTTAATTTCTTAAATACTAAATACCATCACTTACCTTTCGGTCACATTAACTTTCAGTTTCCTCCTCACACAAACAGTACTGAATTCACTTATCAAGTTTTGCAAATCTTTTTTACTCTCTGTTAGTAGTACAGTGTCATCTGCAAACACTATGATATTGAGCTTCCCTTTTGTATTATCTATACTCAACTCTATTCCAACATCACCAACCTTTGCTTGGATTTATCTTATTACTCCATCCATAAACAAGCTGCATAACCACGGTTACATTACCCATCTTTGCCTCATGGTACCTGGTACTCTCGTCTACCGAAATTATCGTCCTTACGCAAATCGGGAAAACTCGCCGACGGTAATGGTTAGGTTAGGTTACCGTTAGGTTAGGTAAAGGTCAGGTTAGGTTAGGTATACATAAGCATAGGTAAAAGCTTATTAGTTATACATACATACTCCACTCCATACACACTCGTTAACCCTTCAATACATCCCACATTCCCTCCCAGTCAGTCTACTCTGTCATATGCTTTCTCTAAATCCATGAATGCAGCATACATCTTCTTGTCTTTTGCTAACATTGTCTTAATTATCCTTCGCATATCTAAGATCTGATCTACACAACCTTCCCCAGTTCTAAATATGCCTTGCTCCTCACAAACCTTGTCATTTGTGATTTTTTGTACTCTTCCAATAAGGATTTTACCATACAGTTTGCCTCATCACTGTGGAGTACAGGATGACTCATTGAAGCTAAATATCAGCCAACCTGGTAACAATATTGCCAATCTAGCTAATCACAATCCTGGATTTAGTCATTACATCTACTGTGGCCAACCATGGATAGAGTCAGAACTTCTCCTTCAGTTCACAATCAGATACCACAAAGGAAATAAATTCAACATGGCATGAATTATGCAAACCCATAAGAAAAATTAAGGTTCACTATAAGAAAAGAAAGAAGAAAATTAGGTAAATAATCGTTTTATAATACTTCATTCTCAAATGCAACTATAATTTTCTGGTAGATTGTAATGCGTTTTGAAAGAATCTGACCTTGTATTATCATGGCAATAACTAGATATTATTTTTATCCTTTTGAATCCACCTGTGAAAAACTGATTATTCGAAAACACATAAAAATCAACCAGAAAAATATAGGTAACGAATAAAATTAAACAAAACCTAACCTTAACCTTACTAACCTAACCTGTCCGTGAGAGAGGGCTGGGAGAGGTGCCCAGTCCGCGGTCTGGATTGCGCTGATGGCGACGGCGGAGTTTCATATATTTATTCTATTCAGATAATTTTTGCCAGTGATTTTGACAGCAACAGTTTTCCAAGAGGTTTGAAAGTTAGTTGAAGACGTACATGACAATAGGTTAGTCATTCATAAGGTAGTAAACGAGATAAAGTAGGGTCACTGAAACGAATCTTAACCGAAAAATATATCATGCCCTAAAACTTATCCTGAGACATTTGTTCTGTAAATCTAGCTCAACCTACATAAACCTAATAGAGCATAATTTAACAATAAACCATCATTATTGTATGTGGGGTACCTGAACTGTTAATTCAGACTGCATGCAATATCTACATCTGAACTGTTCACTGCACAAGTGGCACATACCAAAACTACAGTGATATAAAAGTGCTTCCAGGAGACTGCCTATTATTTCCACTACCTTCATGCATCGACTTCAACACCATTCCCCGCAAATTTTAACATATCACAACCTAAATAGTATCATACATATAAATAGATACATACGTTCCTATATAGGTATATACCTATTCAAACTTGTATGACTAATGGTTATACAAGTGGGAGACTCATTTCAACTTCAATTTTCTCTTATTGCATTGGCTCGTCAAGTAACACTTAAACCATGATGTATACCACTACTTATTATGAGGAAAGACAACAAAAGGAACTCAATTAATAAGGTATTTTAATACTATCATAACCATGAATATGTACAACCTACAAAGAGAAGACAACGACGATGAAAGAATTTCGAGTTGTTTTGCGCGAAATTAAATATTCCAGGTGCTATATTCCCGTGTTATGTTCTCGCTGATAACACTAGAGAAGACCTGAGGTGATGGATGATGTGCAGAGGCATCTAAACCAAGAAAATAGTCACAGCAGAGTCTTATTAAGAAGTAAGCTAGTAGTAGGGACACAGTACGTACCTACCACTTGCTTGCCTCTTGACAAGGCTCTGTTGTGACTCTGTTTTCCTGGTTTAAAAGCCTCTGCACATCAGCCATAACCTCAGGTCTTCTCTAGTGTTGCCAGCGAGAACAGAGCACAAAAATAAAGCAGCTAAAATATCAATTTCACGCAAAACAACTCGAAATTCTTCCATCATCGTAGTTTTCCCTTCGTAGGCCAACCGCGGCGACCTCGACTTATTCCCACAATGCATCGCGGTAAACAAACCGTGCCGTAGTTCTAGGTTGAGTTCATTCGCCATAGGACTTCTTGACGTGTCCCGCCGTCATTATGGACAGCGCTACCAAAAAGTATGTAAAACTTTCCAAGATCTCAATGTCCTCACCACACGCATGAACAGACTGTACTGTTTCATTTAGTAAGCCTCCAAAAACCTGGAACTTGGTCTTGAGTCAGGAGACCTCGAGTCCCAAAGGCTTTGCCTCTTCGTGCAGCGCCTCAAGAGCCATCACCAGGGCTTCCAACGACGCAGCAAAGATTACTGCATCAGCGGCAAAAACAATATCAGCGATCTTGGTGTTGCCGAGGGATGCTCCACAATCACTTTGATCTACAACTTGCCCAATACTCAGTCCATACAAGTGTTGAAAAGTGATAGGGCAAGGACGCACCCTTGCCTCACTCCTGTATTCACAGGAAAGAAGCTGAATACACCTCCCCCACACTTCCCAGCACTCTCAGTCCCAGAGTACAGACCAGTCATCAAATCAATAGTCCTTGCAGGAATCCTGCGAAGTCGCAGAAGATTCCAGAGTGACTCACGATGCACTGAGTCAAACGCCTTCTTGAGATCAACATAGGCTGCAAGCATCCCCTGTCGAAACTTGCGTTGGCGTTCCACCAGGACACGACACGCTAAGATACGGTCTGTTGTTGACTTACCAGGCGTGAACCCAGACTGCTGAGGTCACTGATGCTTCACCAGATGACTGCGGATCCGTGTCAGCAATAGATGGGTAAGCACCTTGCCTGGCATGCTGAGCAGTGTAATGCCGCGGTAATTTTTGCAGTCCTAAAGGTCCCCTTTCCCTTTCCAGATAGGGACGACCAGCCCCCTTTTCAAGTCAGGAGGAAAGGTACCTGATTGCCACACGGCAGTCAGAACAGCATGCAACCCGCGAATCATGGCCTCACTTTCAGCTTTGAGGAGCTCTGCACCGATATTACAGACACCAGCTGCCTTTCCACCCCTTAACTTTGCTACAGAGTCTCTGACTTCGTCAAGAGAGGGTGCGGCTTAGTCAATGGGAGGATCGGCATCCACTGCCCGTAATCCAGTGGTGTGAAGCTGCTCAATTGCAGGTTCCACCGTGAACAACTGCCCAAAGTATTCAGCCTAACCAGCCATCTGCCCATCCATGTCCGACACGAGGCGCCCATCTGCTGCTCGAATAGCACTCGCCCGAGATGGAGACTTGGTAAGACAAGGTAAAAAAGGTAGTGTTCAAACGGACCTAGACATCCTCAGCGAGACTCCTGACATACCTCTCCTTGTCTCTCCCCAGGAGGGTTCTAGTCTTGCTTGATAGAGCCCTGTGCTGGTCGCGGTTCCCAGCAAGCCTGGCAGCACGACTCTCCTCGATTTTCTCCAGCGTCTCCGTCGAGACAAAACCACGCCTGGACCTCGGGCGCTCCCCAATACACTCCTTGGCAGCATGGAGAGTTTCACGTTTGATGGTATCCCACAGTTTTACAGGGTCCTCGAGGGCACCGAGCACATCAAACCGATTTGAGACTGCAACTGCATACTCATGGGCACATGTCAAGCCCTTCAGCTTCTCATGATGAAACACAGTATGGTTACCTCTTGAGATTATTCTGGACTTGACATGAAGCTTAAGTGTAGCAACAACAAATATGTGAAGAATTAGAGATCCTATCTCTTAAATGTGGGGGAGGGGAGATGCCGTCAATGTGGAGGAAAGGATATGTAGTCCCCATATTCAAGAGTGGTAGAGGACTAATGTCAAATTATCGACCCATTAGTCCAACGTCAGTGGTAGGTAAATTATTGGAATATGTTATTGCAAAATACATTGGAGAGCATTTAGAAAAGCATAGTTTGGTAAATGATTCACAACATGGATTCACCAAGGGAGGTAGGTCATGTCTCACCAATTTATTGAGTTTTTATAGGAAATATATGAGACAGCAAATAATTATGAGGATTATGATATAATATACCTGGACTTTAGTAAAACATTCGACAAGATACCTCACGATAGACTGTGAAATAAGGTTAATGCTCATGGAATAGATGGAAAGGTTCGTAGTTGGATTAGATTTTGGCTAAGTGATAAGTAACAAAGGGTTACAATTAATGGTTCTAAATCTTGATGGACGTAGGTAACAGGTGAGGTTCCACAATGGTCTGTTTTGGGTTCATTACTATTTTTGATTGACATCAACGACTTACATAGTGGGATTAGTATTAATATCAGCAATTTGGCTTTACTTACTTTACTTTACACTTTACCAATAGGATTACTGTATAGACCCTTTCAACATTAAAAGACTAAACTTCAGTGCGAGCTACGTTTACGAGCATGGTGGTACACGCCCAAAGGAGAAAAAGGTAAACAATGACCATGTTGTATGCACGAACGCATTTCAGGTACTCGCGGGGCTGCAAGGGGAAGATAGGGAGGTAAGGACGGTGGCCGATACATCATTAACCAAAGGGAAAAACCCTTGGTTTTTTGGTGACAGTCAGGTTAGAATCTCGGACAGCGGGTTTTTTGTGACAGGGAAGGGAGGGCCCAATGAATTTGGTGATTTCCCCAAAAGGGAAGGGGAAAGGCTTTTGTTAGTGAAAAGATCTTTGACCATGGCGGATCAAGGGAAAAAAAACCCCCTTTTCTCCCCTGAGTGCGGGGGGAAGGGTTTTTGAAGTTTTGGAAGGGGAAAATTTAACTACGGGGGGTTCCAAGGAAGCGGTGGGTAAATTGGGACGGGGGTGGGTTTTCCCTGTGGTGTGGGGGTGTCCCCCCAAGACGCTTTTTTTGAGACTTGTGGTACCCCAGGGCTATTGCCTTAAAATTGCCGGCGGGTTTCTTCATTGAAAAGACAAGGGTTTGGGGCCTTTGTGACAGCTGGGACCCTTTTTCCCGGGCAAAAAACCACCTCTTACGCGGGGACGGGGTCCCATTTTCGGGGTTTGGGGTTTCCGATTTTTGTCTGAATCCCTTGAACGGGGTAGGTGAAATCCCAGGTTTTTTTAAAGGGAATAGAAAACCGGAGGGACCCTGGGGTCGGGAAAGGGGAAAACTTGCGAAAACTGGGGGGATTTCCCGAAGGAAGGGAAAACTAAATTTGGATTCGTAAGAAGAGAGAGAGGGGGGTTTAGAAAAGAAAAGGGGAAAAATTTGAAAAAAAAAAGAGGGTTTCCCTTAAAGGGGTTTACTTTTACAAATGTAGGAGTATTTAAAAAAAAAAAAATTTTTCCTGAGAGGAATAAATATTTGTAGAGGTTTTTGGGATTAATAGCATTAAAAAAAAAACGGGGTTGGATAGGGGCAAAAAGGATTGGACCGGAAGTCGAGAAAAGCGGGGTATAAGTTATTTCAAAAGGACAGAGGAGCAAAAGAGGTGGGGGGAGTTGCGCTTTATGCAAGAGTTTCATTGCAAGTTTGTTTTAAAATGTTTTTAAAACAGTTTCCCAGCATAGAGTCTAATAGGTAGGGGTTTTAGGAGGGAACTGAGAAAATTTTTTTTTGGTTTGGAGGGGTATAGCCTAAAAAAACTTATGAAAAGAGGTTTCAGCCCCCATAGGGAAGACATAAACAAGGCCTCCCAGATAAAATCAAACTATGCGGGGTGGGAGTTTTAAATCTTGGGGAAATAGAGGGGATTTAATCATATTGACAGCGACGCAGATGAATTTTTAAAATATAACCAGGAAACTTCCAAAGGGTAAAGAATAAAGGAGTTTACTAGAGGAGATAAATTCTAGATTTTTGCGACAAATAGGGGACGTTTTTAGCTACAAATGGGGAGGCGGGGGGAAATTTTTGATAATAGGGGCCCATTATGAGATCAGTTTTTAGTTTTTAAAATTTGGGAATTTGGAAAAATTTAAGTGGCAATAAGCTGGGGAATGCCTAATTTCAGAAAGGCCAATTAGGCAGGTTAAGAAGACACCCTGGGGGTTTATTAATAAGGGGTTTTGGGGGGATGGGGGGAAAAAATTTTCCCAGAATGGGGGCCCGGTGTTAAAGGGGAAAGGCCAATTATGAAGGATTGGGAAAGGGACCCCCTAGAGGAAATTTGGGTGCGGTTAGATAGGGGGGAGTTGGGGGTCGAGGCTGAGGGGGTAATTTTAGGCGGTTAGACAGGGAAGGGGTCAGGGCTGGGGAAAGGTAATTAGGGGGTTTTTAAAAATGGAAGTGGGGGTCGGGGCGGGGGAAATTTATCCCTTTTTTGAAAGGGAAATAAAATTGACGGCCCAGAAAAAAAATTTTTTTAAGGGAAAAAAGGTTTCCAGAAAGATGACCCAAAAATGGATGCCCCCGAAATTTTAAAAAAAACATTGGGATAAAAAAAAAACCTTTTTTAAAGGGTTTTAAAGGGCGGGTTTTGGTTTAAACAAAGAACAGTATAACGTGATGGCGAGGACAGTGAAAAAATTTAAAACTCGATTTTGTTTAAAAAACAAATGAATTAAAGTACAGGAAAAAGGCAAAAAGGGCCCCAAAGGGGTTCTATCAGGTATAAAAAACAAAGAAAAGGGGAATAGTTGGGCCTTTAAGGGCCCAGGACAGGGAAGGTTTTAAAAATACGGATGAGGATATTTTTGGCAAGATTTTAAAAATTATTATTTTTTAAGTTTTTACGGGGGGAAGATACACAGGGATCCCCTGATAGTGAACATTTTTTTCAAAGAAGCGTTTGGGAAAGAAAACTAAAAAGATATTGGGGAAAAGGGGAAAAATGGGGGAAAGAGGGTATAGAAAAAATGAAATTTTTTTAAAATCGCCGGGGACCAGATAAAAAGTTTTACCCAGGGTATTAAAGGAAATTTGAAAGGAGGTTTTTTAGTGAGTCTTTTAGGGGCACATTTTTGGAAAGGGTTAAAAAAATGGGGCGAGGTGCCATTATTGTGGAGGGAAGGGAAAATGTTTTTCCCAATTTAAGAAGCGAGACAGAGGACTAAAGTCAAAAATTTTCGACCCTAAGTCTAACACAGTGGTGGGTAAATTATTGGAAATCTTTATTTCAAAAAAAATTACAGGCCCCTTAGGGTAAAAAAATAGTTTTTCAATGATTTAAACTGGATTCACAAGGGGTTTGGTCAAAGTTCACCCAAATTTTTTTTAGTTTTTATTTGGAAAATTTTTAGAAGGCCCGATAATTTATAAAAGGGTATGATATAAAATATGGGCTTTTGTAAGGGATTTTACCAAAATACCACACGAGCGACTCTTAAATAAAGGTTTTGGGGTCATGGTATAAAAGGGAAGGGGTTTTTCATTTGGGTCAGAAACTTGGGGTAAGTTATAGGCAAAAAAAGGGTTAAAAATTTAAAGTTTTTAAAACTGAATTTGGGGCTGGTGCAAGTGGAAATTTTCCCCCAAGGGTCTTTTGGGTATATTCTATTTTTTTTACCCTCAACGGGCTTGGAAGTGGGATTAGCAGTGATATCGCAAGTTTCTGATGATACTAAATTAGGGAGGGGTTTTTGGATAAAAGTCTGATGTAAAAATATTTCAGGGAGACTTAGGAAAACTTTCCCCGGGGGGGTCAGATGGGGAGATGGAAATTTTTATTATAAAGCGCGTTTTGAAGTTGGTAGAAAAAACCCCCGGTAATAGATACACCATAACGGCGCAAAAGATAAAAATAAAAAAGATTTTCGGGGGGGCCAATATTTGGGAAAAAAATTAGCCAAAAAGTAAACGGAAAAGGGTTTTTAAGGTTTTTAAAAAATCGGGATTTGAAATTTTTTGGGCCCAGGCCTCACCTAGGAAAAAAAATGGGGGGAGGGCTAAAAAAGGGGTAATTTGGGTTTGAAACATACCCGAAAAAAAAAAAGTAAAGTGCGGAATTTTTTTAAAAGTTTTTTAAAATTGGCCATCACCTCAAGACGCCCCCGGGGTTTTTTAAATTTTGTGGATAAAAAGGGGTTTAGGGTAGGAAAACCAAGGTTTTCCCGGGGGAAAAAAAAAAAAAAACTATTCAAGGGAAAACGTAATTTAGAAAGGAAATTGGGAAAAGGGGTTAAAATTGGTAATGAAAGGGAAGGCCAAATAAAGGGGGCGGGGTCGTAGGAAAAGTTTTAAGGTGGGGGTAAAGGGGAAATTTGGAGGAGGTAAAGGGAAACCCCTTTAAAGGGTTTCCGGGGCCGAGCCCTTATTTTTTTAAGCTTTTTTTAAAAATAGATTTGAAAAATAAAAAGCTGGTTACTTTTGGGAAAAAAATTCCCCCCAGTAACCCCCCTAAATTTTTGCGGGAAAAAAATTTAAACCAATATTTTAAAAGGATTTTCCCAGGGTTTTATGGATGGGATTTGAAAAGGGAATTTTAGTGCCGTTAGGGGAAAAACTACTCCCTTTTTTCCCGGCCCTTTTTTAAAAACCCCGATTTTTGGGAAGTTATATGCTCCCTTTGAAGTACCCGTTTTCTTATCACTGGAGGGTCTTAACAATTTTTTTAAGGCCCCCCAAAAATCCCGGGAAAAAATGATTTTTTGTAATAATTTATTTTGGGGCCACCCAACCCCTAAATTCCTGAATAAACAAAGGGAACAACACAAAAACAAATTTTTTGTTTAAATTTTAATTTTTTTCTTTTTCCCCCCCGTTTTCCCCCCCGGGCCTTTCCCTCCCCCTTTTTTTTAAAAATTTAAATTTTCCCGTTTTTTCTCCTCTTTTTTTTGCCCCTCCCTTTTCAACTTTTTTCCCTTGGTCCCATTGCCCTGGAAAAAACCCTCCCAAAAAACCTTTTGTTTTCTTCCAAACTTTTTTTTCTTCTCCCCCTCTCCCTTTCTTCCCCCCCCTCCTTTTTTCCCTCCCCCTTTTTACTTTTTTTCTCTCTCCCCTCCCCCTCCCCCCGTTCCCCCTTCTCCCCATCCAAACCTCCTCTTTTCTCTTTTCTCCTCTCCTTTTCTCCCCCTCTCCCCTCTTTTCTCCTCCTTCTTTCTTCTTCTTTCCTCCATACCTCATTCCCCTTGGGTTTTTTTTTTTCTTCGCCCCTGTCCACCCTGTTTCAAATTCCCCTTTTTCAATCCCCTTTTTTCTTTATTTTTCCCATATATAAATATAAAATAATTATATTACTTTTTTTCCTTTCTTTTGCCTTTTTTTTCAAATTTTACATTTCTTTTTTTTTGCTTTTTTTGAAAGATTTAGGGAAAGGGAGAAACCCGATTAAGTATTTAGAAGGGTGAAAGGTTTCAACCCGAGGGGGAAAGTAAAGGGCCTCATATCCCAAAAAAAACAAGTTTTGACCAGTGGTTCTTTAAAAATTTTTTTGTGTCGTACCCTTTTTAGATCTTAAAAATTTTTTTTTTCGTACCCGCGGGCCCGAAAAAAAAAATAATTAGAGTAAGGGGAAAAAATGGTTGGGGAAGGTACTGTTTGGTAGATACGAAACCCAATTTAAAGAACTTTCCAAATTTTGGGAAGTGGGCAAATTTTACTGTCCAAAGCTCAGCCAATGGCTGCCCCCGGGGGGTGCGGGGGACGGGTCCCGTTTACGTTACTTTCCTTTTCAAGTTTTTTCCCGTCCCCGACCCCGGACCGTAAAAAATAGCACTTTTTAGTGTTAAAACACAAACAACCCCCATC
>JACEEZ010022716.1:295039-315039 GCA_016584305.1 Chionoecetes opilio
GGGACGGGGAGAAGAATAGAGGGTTTGAGAAAGGAGGCTAGAAAAGAGAAAAAATCCCCCGGGGGGGTTTGACCCAGGTGCTGTATGTTTTTTGTGTTTTTTTGGGGTTGTGATCGATCCGACCAAACCCGACACGTTTCCAAACTCGCACGAGCAAAAAGAAACCACTCTGGGGCGGTTGGAGGAATGGGCCTCGGAAAAATGGTTTCTCCGGACACATCCAGGACAACCCCCCGCCCCCAAAAAAAACCCCGGCCCCCCCCCCCCCAGTTCTTCGGTTTTTGGGTTTTTTTTCTTGATTTTTTTTTTTTCTTTTAACCACCCTTTAAATTGATTTCTTCTTCTCTTTGTTCTTCTTTCTTCTTCTCTTTTTTTCTTCTTTTTTGTTTTTTTTTGTTTTGTTTTTGTTTGTTTTTTTTGGCTTGTTTTTCTTTTTTCTGTCAATGCCATGTACGCGCGCACACCCGTACTCCCCGGCACCCCCCACGGGGGGGGGGCTTTCATTTCCCACTACCTCTCCGCGTTCCAACAAATCCCAAATAAAGGGAAAGGAAAAATTTTGGAAAAAATTTTGTGAAAAAAGTCTGAGATTAAAAAATGTTTTTTTTTTTTTTGTTTTTTTTTTCAGAGAAATTTGGGCCGGGGGGGGGAAGGGAATCCGAGAGCGGAGGGGCCCCCCATTTACGTTGGGGTCCAAACCCCCTGTAGAGAGGGGAAGGCGAGCGAATGGGTGGATTGTAAAGGGGTATAAAGTTTTGCAGGCCCGCGAAAAAAAGGGGAAATTACCTCCGTATGCAAGGGGGGCATTGGGTTTAAAGTGGGCCCTTTGTCCCAACCAACCCGGGGGGGGTAGAGAAATGAGAAGAAACGGGGGGGGGTGGGGAAATGGGAAAAGGAGGGGGATTGTAGGGTTTAAAAAATTTTGTGAGCATAAAAGGGGGGACAAAAGGATACCCTTTGTAGAGCGAAGGGGGCATTGGATTTTATGTGGGCCCCGTCCCAACCACGGGAAAGGGGAAATGAAGTTTGGGGAAAGGACAACGGAGAGGGTTTTCCCACCGAATTTTTCTTCCCCCCCGACCGACAAAAGTTTAAAAACCCGACGGACACCGAAAAAACCCCAGTCTTCATCCCCGTGTGTGTGGGGGGAAAACCCGGTCTGCCCCCCGCGGGGGTGGGGGCCCGCGGGAACGCAAGGGCCCGGGGGTCTCGAACTTTAAATTTGGGTCCCTTGCGCCGCCATCATTTTGGCTTTCCGTGAGACTCCAGGGAGGGGGGAGGAAGGAAAAAAAAAACCCGGGGGGGTTTCCCCCGGGGAGAAAAACCCCGTTTTTTTAGCAGGTTAGTTCGGTAAGCTTATTTTTAGTGGGCCCACTTTGTGTAATTCCCATGTTTGCTTGTGAGGTTTTGATGTAAGCACCGATTGTGGGTTTTATACCTGGGGCTTTCGCTTTTCTGTTAAGGCATGTCCGGTTTTCGGGTTTTAGTAGAGTTTGGATATATTCTTCTTCCTGGGAACGGAGTTAAGCGGTTTTTTTGTCGGCGCACTGGGGAAAGGGATGAAGTTTTCTTGGGCAGACTTTCACGTTTGTTTCGTGCTTACTTTTGATAAAGGCCGAAAGTCCCTCGGCAAAACCTTTAGTTCCACAAATACAACATCTACAAGATATACACCAGGGGTTTCTCCCCACGCTCACCGGGAAAAAGAAAGAATAATACAAAAAAACTCCCACCGTAACGTGAAACCTGAGCCAAGAGAGGAGAATAAAACTACAAAACTACTACAAAACAAGAACACCAGCAACCTCCTTCTCCGTAACCCCCAAGCCAGACGAAGGAGAAAAAACAAAAGTCCCATGTCGTATATAGGATCACATGCAAAAGAGGAAAATGTGAAGTCCTCCCTCATCCTACATCAGCTGGCGACAACGAAGCTGTCCGACGTCTTACTGCCACCTAAATTTCCCGGGCCCCAAAAAATCCCTATTAGAACAACATGGGTCATCATAACAAAAAATTTTTAGAAAAAAATACGAATTGGTTTGACATTTGCAAGTGCGCGACTTCCCCATCTTAGAAGCCTGTACAAAAAAGATCAATCCCAGTTAAAAAACAGGGCAAACGACTACTAGTGTAATGGTCTTTTGGACCCCTCTTAAACGCTGTCACCAAAAAATGTAGTGGTTTATTTGGTCATCTACTCCTTAGTTTACCACTTATGTTAGTTGCCCCACCCTGTGGGGCTGTAACTCATAACACCGGCAATATGGATGTATCTTCCAGCTGCACCCACTCCACCACCAACAACTAATTAACCGTGGTAAGACACAAAATTAACCACCCGCTCAACTATCAAGAACACTGAACCAAACAAATAAAAGATTAAGAAACCAATTATGTAATGTTGGCAAACAACTGAATGAAACTCGATTATAATGCTAATTAATAAATATTCACTCTTTCCGTCTCACTTCCCAATGGTGTACATCATAAGGCCACTTTCAAACACTCTCTATAAGTCCCTCGCTTATAACTAATACATCCCACCACTCTTATCGCGATTACGGACATAAAGCCCACGACTCACACCAGTATGATCCGCATATCTGTCACACCGTTCGTATATAGCTGACGTCGTCTCAGCCCCCCATAATAAACTCGTAATACAGTGAGTCTATCCCAACTTCTCCCCACAATTCACCCCTCCTGTATCTTTCCCACGCCAACGCCTATCACTCGACCTAAATATAATCTATCTATATACCTTTTCTAACCTTCCACCATTCCATCTGCTCACTCACACACCCATTGATCAATGACACCACGGCTCGCACGCAGTATAACGCGCACGCACATGTGGTTTGTCCCCACTTGATAATTTCGTGAACGCACATTGGCCCTTCGGTTCCGCCCAAACAGCAGATCACTCCCTGGTCATTGAGTATTTGGCGAACAAAAAATGAGAATATAAATCAACTAGTAAACACGTCATGTCGACATCTCACCCTAGATCCCCATCTCATACGTGAAACAAACAATTCACATATAACATCGATCCTTTATACCAAAGTTCGCGAGAAATATCATACCTCACTCACCAACCCAGGACCCCTTAGTAACTTAAAATCAACGAACGCGAGACGCCTGCTTCTAAAATTATCTCTATTACTAGAATTCCCGTTCTCAACTCGTTCTCGATACGTGTCTTAATTACTATGGTTTTAAATATAAGTATCTAACCAGTGATTATCAGGAATGAGGGTGGAGGAAAATTCCTCGTATCAGCTTAATTTGAGACTTATGTGTTAATTCATCTTCTTCCCCCTATTAATGTAAGTTCTCGCGTTACATTAGCTTCTTCCCCCCCCCCAAAAAAAATTCTTTAATGCATCAGTCATTCATATCAATGCATCCTACATGGATATCTAACAAAAAATTAAAAAAAAAAAAAGCATCAAAATCCATCACACAAAATTATATAATATTTCCCTACTAGGATTTCCTCCCATCCACTATCACACCAACACAAATATTCTCATCCCGCACATTCCAAATACATTACCAACATAAATCTACAAGACACAACAAAATGACGACTGAAGAATACCGTACGAGGAGTAGTATTCCTTTAGGACAGAGCGTAGATATACATAGCGAATAATACAACCTGATAAAAACAACACTTACATTGAGTAGATTGAACCGACTCGTTTGAGGACAAATACGTATTAAGAAATGCCTTAGAAACAGAAACTACATCCACGGTATGTGAGAAAAAGAATAGAACCTTCTCACTTATCTACTAATTGTCAGGAAGCGAAGAAGAGCCCTACTAGGAGTATCGCGCCCCGAGACTCGCCGCTCTAGTCTGCAATGGTATTTCTTTACCCTCACTAATTCTGGGCAACAAAAGTACGAGTGCGCTCGAGTTGACGAAACCATCACACACGACTGGATTTACTTCCATACCTCAATTACTTCTGGGATACCAGGCTCCCACACTCCCTGTGTATGACGAACGGGCACTACTATATTACACTGCGTCAGTCACCAAACGAGCAAACTCGAGCCAAGCACCAATCCTTGGGTTCTCAACGTTACAACCCTAGCGGGCAGCTTAGTGTACCAGTGCAACACAACACGAGTGAGACCGAGCATACTCATCTAAAGCGAAGAATTTCTAACACCTTTTGCACACATCACTCTCCTAGGAGACTTCATCTCTCCTGCCATTGTCAATCACCGCTAACTAATCACTATGAGAACAATGCCCCTGAGTGAAAAGTAATTCTCATTCTCTCAACCGAGGAGATTTAAAAACTTCTGTCCATTATAAAAGCAGTAATCTCTTCACTGGGCCTCCATTGAGGCGCTCCTACTCTAAAAGACTGGGGTTCGTGTCACAATATTTCCTCCGCCATTTACTACCTATACTCTAACGCAACTTTTCTAAAGGTGGCTATTAATACGCCACGACAACCACCGTAAAGCGCTTACTGTAGGGCGTCTAGTGTCTACATGAGCTGTTACTAGCACACACACTCCTAATGTTAACTCTAAAACGTAAGGTCGGTAACTAACTTACCGCACCTTTTCACATGACATCTGCCTACATTAGTGTTAAGTGTGGAATACAAGCCCCTATCCAACATTCATCATTCCATTCAACTTCCAAACACAATAACTATCCCTTCCACTCGGCACACTCGTTCCACACATTGCATCCACACGCTGGATGTAGTGTCACATCACCCACATCCACACTTACCTTCACGCATTTCCCTACATCACCCAATAAGACAGGAAGCTCAAAAAGAACAATGGCCAAGCAACGCAACGCGTTCACCCCCACATCACTTTCATGTTTCGCAACACAGCGGGATCGGAGGTGTGCATCGTTTCATGTTGCACCCTTTTCACTCACTCAGTTTGGCATTTTCCAGGCCATCTATATTTATATTCGTTTTTATCAGCGTCTATGGTTAGACATCTGTGGGTACCCGGGCCCTACTGGTACGTTAGTATCATCATTCCTCCACGGTCTGGGAACTAGTCATAATCACTAAACGGTTACTCTGTACACCATATACTCACACACCCATACTTACAGTATGTGATCATGGGAAAACTCCTGTTTTTCACTGAAGAAAAAAAAAAAAACTAACAAGACGTAGTCAGCCCTACGTGGGTCCGCGGATACCATCGAAAGGGATCCAAACCGCTGTCACCAAAAAATGTAAATGGTTGGTCCTTTTGAAACCACTCTAACGCCTGTCACCAAAAAAATGTAGTGGTCTTTTTGTCATCTACTCCTAGTACCATTATGTAGTGCCCACCTTTGGGAGTGTTTACTTTACCACATGGTTACTCCGGCTGCCACACCCTATATATTAAGTGGGAAACAAATATATGAATGAACAAATATATGTATATAAGATTAAGAAAATCACTGTATGTTGGAAACTGAATGATAACTCGTTTAATATATTTCTAATTATAATATATTCCAATCTTACTGTCTCACTTACCAATGGTGTTACATCTCATAAGTTTATCTAATTATTAAGTCTCTTCCCTCTTAGCGATACGCACGCGGAAATGTCTCAAGTCGTTATCCTAATATAATTTTACTATCTTTGCGTAACTCATACACACACTGTTTCCCCCTTAACGATACGCACAGTAAAGTCGTTATCCTAATATTAATGTATACGTGAGGTCTATCACCACTTCCGACTGTTTCCCTCTCACTTATTTTTCAACTGCCTTCTTTTTCTCCTTGTCCTCACACGGCTGGCTGTGTGACATGTTGTGGTTGCCCTCCTCTGCTAATTTGTCGAGCGCTCCAGAGTCCCCTTCGGTCCGCCAAACAGCATCCTACATCATTGGACCCTCCTAAGTAATGCACTTCATTAGTCTTGGTCAACCAAAAAAGATATCACCAGTAAGTCAGTCTACATCTCTAGTAAACCAAACCACATTTCACAACAATACCTTTTACCAACGGGGCGAGAATATATCTTATTGTCCCACAGGGACTTTAAACTCAACAGGAACGTCGAGCTGCTTCTAAAATTATTTCTAACCTAGAATCCCCGTTCTCACATCGTTTGCCTACGTGTCTTAATTACTGACTGGTTTCAAAATATAAGCCTATATATAGTTGATTCAGAATGAGGGGTTTGAGGGAACCCAATTCCTCGTTAGTTATTGATACTTAGTGTGATTTATCTCTTCCCATATAATGTAATTCTCGCGTACACATAGCTCTACCTAGCATGAAAAGGACAAAAGGCAAAATAACGACCTACTCACAGAAAAGCCAAGCGAAGACCAAACAACCAATCAGCGTCTCCCACTCAAGAAGACGAAAAGCAAAAGCTATCTACCAATCACCGATGCCGCTAATAGGCTGCGTGGCAGGCAGACCGGCTATAAATAGCGCTTCACCTCGCAACATAATCCAGAGGAAGCCAGCAGTCGCCGCGCAAGGAGGTGCTGGTGGGACAACACGCCAACCCCCGTGGCAGCGGGCCATGCATGCCCCCCCACGGTTCCTTCTTCCACTCCTTCCCCGCCGCGCAGCCCATAAGTGCTGCGCCCCCTCCCATTTGTCCCTCGACTTTTACCTATGGGCATTGTCCCTCGACTTACACCTATGGGCCGCCATCAGGCGAAGGGCCCATGTCACCTGTAAACACAGGTGACAATCTACAACAACAGCAACTTAATCATGCTCACCTCAACTCCTGAGGAGAAAACATATTCCATATGCTGCTGAAGAAGGGTTCTTAGACCCGAAATCGCGATACAGCAAACATGACAAGCTACGGCAAAGTCATAAAAGTGATTACAAAAGAGAATAAGACACTCTTAAGACAAGAGAAAAGAATCAATCAATTTTCAAGAGAAAATATCTTTAAGAAGATAAACGCTGAACTAGTTATCACTTTTAATGAGATATATATATGTATATGTAATTATGTATATATATATATATATATTAAAATATATATATATATATATATATATATATATATATATATATATATATATAATATATTACAGAGTATATACGGGCAGGAGATTTTCTCTGAGACAGATCTCGTTAAAAGTGATAGCTAGTTCAGCGTTTATTATCTGCTTAAAACATATATATTCTATTATATATATTATATATTTATATATATATATATATATATATATATATATATATTATATATATATATATATATATATATATATAAAATATATATATAATATATATATATATATATAAATATATAAAAATATATATATATATATAATATTATATATATTATATATATATTATATATATACATATATATATATATATATATATACATGCAACTATCTTACATGCATTAATTTTTGTGCTCATACGTAGCACCTTTTTGGTTTTCTGTCACTTCTCTTTGTGGTTAACATCACTTTTCCACTTCCCCCTTTTCGCATGATCTACCTTTTGCTATATTTAGCTTCCTTCGTTGCACGCATTTTATTTCATTGTTCGCACGTGGCTTGCTATTTTCACTTATTGTTGTGATTATTAGTTATCTGCATTCACCTCCATTTCTTATCAAGTGGTTATGGTATTGTTTATGCTCGTATGTAGCTTTTCTACACGCACGTATGTTCTTTGTGCTAGTAATTGGCTCCTTTTCTTTGCATGTCAAAGAAAATAAATTTATATATAATATAATATATATATAATAATATATATATAATATATATATGTATATGTATATATATATATACATATATATATGTTATATATATATATATATAATATATTATATATATTTTATATATTATATATATTATATATATATATATATATATAAAATATATATATATGTAATGTAAACCTGGAGGGGCAGGTTGCCCCCCCCCCACACACACCCCGTGTAAACAAACTTTCATTTCCGACAAAAACGAGAGCCAGATAATTCAAAACACATCAAAAACTATTCAGGAGGACTTAAATTTTCGGCCTCGAAATCGGTAGTTGTCCAATAACAAAAAATTCACGAAGATATTTATTTAGATAACACTGTAAGGTAACCATCTCTACCTTGTTGTTATTGTTGTAATTGTTGAAGGGCTCCGTTGTCGGGATCGACGATATTTGCCCTGGTTTTACACCTATGAATCTATCACAGTCGCGAGGGGTTGATTAGTCTTCTTCAGGAAGGTACAGGTGAAGGCTGATTCCACACTCTGAAATCACGGCGCGTTCCGTCAGCCGTGCCTTGTATTCACACTTTTCGTCACGGTTCCGTAATTTGGGCAGTTCCTGCTCACCCTCTAAGCAGACATGGTGCCTCAGAGGCTATGCTTGAAGAAATTTGCATTAATAGCACTTCTGTTGGATGAAGAAGAGGAGTTGAACTCTAAAAGACATTGTTTTGGGTACATAAAGCCTTGAGAAAACGACAATTATCAGCAAAGGCACAGTCCCCATTACGTTAAAATATTCTTCCCCAGTAACCGTTACGTGACAGGGACGGTGGTGTATTGGAGCCGTGATGGCGGCGCACCGTTTAGGTAACACGTCTATTTGTTTGAATGTAAGAATTCTAACGGATGTGATGAGACGGTGCCCTGTCACCAATTTCACCATGATGGTATGGTGTGATTCGGCCCTTGAGGGGGACGGTGTGGCGCCGTGGGGGTCTTGGTCTTGGTGTACCGTGCGGAAGACTTTTTTCCGTCTACAGATACCCTTGCCAGCCTTTTTACTAGCACTCTTTCATACAGTTTCCTTATCCGTAGAGGTACAGGGGTGAGGATTGAGGGGTCGAGGTTGGTACAAAGGCCTATGCTATCTCCTATCCCACCCTTTCTTACCACTGTAGGGGGCGCTAACACACACCGCACATACACACCTGCATCGGCTTAGGCTACCCCCTGTCTGGGACCAGGATTAGAGAGAGGCCCGAGGGTGACCTGACGCTGACCGACTTGTCCTCGCCGACACAACTGCAACACCCAAACCCGGTAATTCAGTCAACCACAGGACACACAGAGACACACACGCCGCGCACCTCTTTTCCCTACGTTGTACAATGACTCACTGGCAAATAAACTACAAAGCCACGACGCCCTTTCTCCATCCTTGTGTGTATTTGACAGACTCCCCAAGATACTACACCTTCCTCTCACCGCTCACACTCCTTCAAATATAACTTTAACACGCTCTTTGTTTCACTATTCCATTTATCAACAATACTCATTCCAGCGAAAATTCCATCACCATTTTCTGCCTCCCTTCTATCATCTCCTTCAACTGTTGTGTCAACTTGTGTGGCCCGAGTCGAATGCGGGTTAAGGCTACATCTAATATGTGGGATGTTTGTCTTTTCCATGGGTGCGGGGGAGGAGTCTGAGCGGTAATGACCCATGGTGGGTGCGCGGGAGGGCGTCGCCGAGACGTTTTATCAGACGTTTTACAATGGAGAGCAGCAGAGGGGGGTGGATGATGTTTACATCTGACACGGCCATCTTGGCAGCAACAATCGCTATCTTGTTGCCCAGCTCTTATTTCTCTTAAACTCCAACCTTTTCTTAGTATTATGCATTACTGTTGCTAACACACTTACACATTTTTGCCTCCCGTGAACTACTGCTCAACACAGATCACTCCAGACCCCTTTAGTAATACACCACCGGCTGTTCTGCATTCTCTGCCCGACCTCTCATTCGCTAATATGGCCGCATTAGACGCAGGGTGAACTTTGCATTCCTTTTTAAGGGAAAAAAGTGCGTCTTATGCGCCGGCAAATACGGTTATATATATATATATATATATATATTATATATTATATATATATATATATATAATATATATATATATATATACATATATATATATATATATATATATATATTCATATATATATATATATATATATATATATATACCTATATATAGAGATATTTTATATATATATATATATATATATATATATATATATAGAGAGAGAGAGAGAGAGAGAGAGAGAGAAGAGAGAGAGAGAGAGAGAGAGAGAGAGAGAGAGAGAGAGAGAGAGAGAGAGAGAGAGAGGAGAGAGAGAGAGAGAGAGAGAGAGAGAGGAGAGAGAGAGAGAGAGAGAGAGAGAGAGAGAGAGAGGGGAGAGAGAGGGGAGACGAGAGAGGAGAGAGAGAGAGAGAGAGGAGAGAGAGAGGAGAGAGAGAGAGAGAGAGAGAGAGAGAGAGAGGGAGAGAGAGAGAGAGAGAGGAGAGAGAGAGAGAGAGAGAGAGAGAGGGGAGAGAGAGAGAGAGAGAGAGAGAGAGAGGAGAGAGAGGAGAGAGAGAGAGAGACGAGAGAGAGAGAGAGAGAGAGAGAGAGAGAAGAGAGAGAGAAGAGAGAGAGCCGAGAGAGAGAGAGAGAGAGAGAGAGAGAGAGAAGAGAGAGAGAGAGAGAGAGAGAGAGAGAGAGAGAGAGAATAAGAGGATGTTCAGGGCGGCAAAAACACTCGTCATTTCTTCGGGTTCTTTATGTGTGGGTGCAACGTTTCGCCAAGGCACTTTGGGATCATCAGGCTAAAATGGTATTATATTCGTTAAAATACTACTACAAACTGCTAAAAGCATATATATATATATATATATATATAATATATATATATATATATATATATATATATTTTATATATTATATATATATATATATAATATGATACAAATGTTTGAGGGCCCTTCAGACCCTGTATTGAGTTGTAGTAGTAATATATATTAGACAACAAAGTGAGTGCAAACTCCAATCGTCTTGTTGCTGTAGTTGGTCACTGGTCAAAGTGTCTCGGAGTAGACCACGTTCCGTGTGATTCCACGAAGCGCCAACACTTCGACGGCATAAGCACAGCCAACACTTGACAGGCTGACGTAGAGTTGGCCGTGCGTGAACACGAGTATAGAAAAGTAGTCTCCCACGTAGCTCTTGGTCTGGCATTTGTTGATCGTCATGGCAAATGCAACACGGATAGGAAATTGCAGACGCCACATGAGGAATCAAGTGCCAGACGCGCCTGCGTGATGATGGGTACGCGAGTCAGGTAGAAGTCGTCGCCTCGGCTGCTCGGTTGAAGCGCTTTACAGCGTAAATTGATCGTGATCGCGGCGCTTCGGATTCGCCTTCGTCTTCGACTTGGAAATATAATATAATGCTTATAATATATAAAATAAGTATAAAGATAGGTATAATGTATATTATATAAGTATAATATATGAATATATGTTGTATAGTTCAATTATCGCCTTCTACCGGCCGGTAGCAGTACAGAGGAGCGCAGTAGCGGAGGAGCGGTTGGTGCTCCATCGCAAGTCGAATACAATTTCAAGAAATTGAACGCTGCCAGAGTTTGGATAGCTTACAACCGCTGCTCAACACAGTTTTTAGCCCAAAACTAAATGATTCAATCGACATGGGACCAAGCCGCTTACTACCTACGATTTATTTGCGACTTTTTTTAACCTACTCTCATCAAAATAGAATTTACAGTTTTGGCTACCCAACACACAGAGACACGACTACTGGTATAGCAAAACCGACAGACAAACACACGGTTACTGTTATAGTATATTAGATCAAAGACTACTCTATACTGGACTTGCTACTCATTTTGGGCTATTTCCAGTGGAGGCCAGTTTTGCGATTCCTGCCATTTTCAAACATCACTCCCTTTTCCCTTCCTATGGTTTATCAGTATATATGATATACCGTTATCTTCGTAAATGTTTGTTCTATAATATTATCAAATAAAAAACAGTAAAATGCAATAAAAAAAATGCCATTATGAGAGAGTTAAGAAATATGCATGAACTTAATATTCACTTGAACTCATCGTCATTTAATATTTTGCGAGAAAACATTTTAGATGCTAGCGATAGAAAGAAGCGGATTTGCATTAGCTTTCCATTGCTATATTTCGTTTTCTGATAAATTAATCATAACTATGCATAAATTAGCGTTAACTAAAAAATAACATCATCTATCGGGATAATTACCCGATGGATGATGTTATTTATTTAGTTAACGCTAATTTATGCATGGTTTTAATTCCTTTATCAGAAAATGAAATATAGCGATGGAAAGTTAATTAGATTCCGCTTCTATTGATATGTTGCATGTAAAAAGTCTTCACGCAGAATATAAAATTGCGAAGAGTTTAAGTGAATATAAGTTCATGCATATTTCTTCAGTCTCATAATGGAATTTCTTTAGTGTATTTTACAGCTTTTTATTTGATAATATTATAGAACAAACATTCACGAAGATAACAGTGTATCATTTATACTGATATGCCATAGTCTACTGTATTCATGGAACACTTTTTTACTTGCCGATACGATTGATGATGTTATTTTTTTAGTTAACGCTAATTTAGGCATGGTGGTAATTCATTTATCAGAAAACGAAATATATCAATGGAAAGCTAATGAAAATCCGCTTCTTTCTATCGCTAGCATCTAAAATGTTTTCTCGCAAAATATTAAGTGGCGAAGAGTTTAAGTATATGTTGAGGTCATGCATATTTCTTCACTCTCGCATAATGGCATTTCTTTAGTGTATTTTACTGTTTTTTATTTGATAATATTATAAAACAAACAGTTACGAAGATAATGGTATATCATATATACTGATAAACCTTAGGAAGGGAAATAGGGGTGATGTTCTAAAATGGCAGGAATCGCAAAACTGGCCTCCACTGGTCATGGGCGGGTTGGCGCGGGGCAGGAGTAGCAAGTCCAGTATAGAGTAGTCTTTGATTAGATAGATAAGGTGGATAATATAAAATTAACAAACGAATGGAAATAATAGAAGACGGACAGGAAAGGATGGTTAGGAGGGAGGCTGGGCTGAGAGACGAAGAAGAGTAGGAGAGAAGAAATAAAACACTCCAAAGTTATGCTTAATGTATATGATAACGTTAACACTCACGTCTTCTCGGTCCTGTAGTCAACACGTCCTTTACGGCTTACCTGTAAATATAAACAAAACAAATATCAAGCGACGGAAATTTGCAGATCAAAAGAAAAATCCCCAGCAAATTCCCCACAGCAAACCCAAACAAACGGTAAGTCCAAGACTCTACGGAGTTAGTGAAATGCTACAAGGCATCACCGCTGAATTTCTTCCTGTATTCTAATTCTTTTGAAAGTGTTTCTAGACCAAAACCCCCCTTTAAAATTATTATATCGATATGGGACCAAACCGCTTACCACCTACGATTTATTTGCAATTTTTTGAGACTACTCTCATCAACATTGAATTTACAGTTTCAGCTACCCAACAGACAGAACAGACAGACAGGCAGACACACAGACAGACAGACATACAAAGAAACAGACACACGGCTACTCCTATATTATATTATATTATATACTAGCCGCAAAGCCGCCCTCCGGGCGGACTTTTTGGCTAGCTCCTGCGGAGGGCTATTGGTGGTGGGCCTTCGGCCCACCACCTGTGTTTGGTGGGCCTTCGGCCCACCAAACACGGACTCTCCAGATAGCCCCTTCTAACTTTCCTGAAATCATGGATGTAGAAATGTATGTATTACCCCCACCCATTCACTCACCCATTACCCATCACCCCCCACCCATTCACTCACCCATTACCCATCACCCCCCACCCATTCACTCACCCATTACCCATCACCACACACCCATTCACTCACCCATTACCCATCACCCCCCACCTATTCCCTCACCCATCACCTATCACCCCCAACCATCACCCCCACCCATTCACTCACCCATCACCCCACACCCATTACCCATCACCCCACCCATTCACTCACCTATTACCCATCACCCTACATCAAGGTTTCCTCAATTCTCGCAACCCACTTTTTTTTCACAATTATCGCTAATAGGCTGCTAAAAAAAAAAAAAGAAGTGATCGGATCATCTCATAATTGGGCTTAAAACCTTCCCCTGGTCAACCCGGTTCCAAAAATGTGCCATATGAGGTGATTGCGCCACGGGGGGCGGAACCTATACCAGACACAACACACACAACACCACACACACACACCACACACACACACAGACAGACAGACACACTTTCGCTTATATTTACCATTACCCATCACCCCCCACCTATTCCCTCACCCATCACCCCCAACCTATCACCCCCCACCCATTCACTCACCCATCACCCCACACCCATTACCCATCACCCCACCCATTCACTCACCCATTACCCATCACCCTACATCAAGGTTTCCTCAATTCTCGCAACCCACTTTTTTTTTCTCACAATTATCGCTAATAGGCTGCTAAAAAAAAAAAAAAAAAAGTGATCGAATCATCTCATAAGTGGGCTTATGACCTTCCCCTGGTCAACCCGGTTCCAAAAATGTGCCATATGAGGTGATTGCGCCACGGGGGGCGGAACCTATACCACACACACACACACACACACACACACACACAGACAGACAGACACACTTTCGCTTATATATTATATATATATATATATATATATATATATATATATAATATTATATATATATATATATATAATATATATATATATATATATATATTGATTACGTGTCAAATCATCGATTGCACCGTGAGAATTAATCGAGACCTATTACTTGCATAGTTCGTCAGCTCCAATTTCGGCTACATGGTGTAAAAATCTAAATGATTATTTCTTAAGTGTCTTTACTGAGGAGGATACACAGACAATACCTGAAAGTGAACAGATGTTCAAAGGAAGCAATGAAGAGAAACTCAAAGATATTGTGATAACTAGGGAAATGGTGGAAGAGGGTATAGATAAGATGAAGAATTTTAAATCGCCAGGACAAGATGAAGTGTATCCCAGAGTATTAAAAGAATGCAAAGAGGTTGTTAGTGAGTCGTTAGTGCACATTTTTAGGAAATCGGTTAAGATAAGCGATGTGCCGTTAATGTGGAGGAAAGGAAATGTAATCCCCATATTTAAGAAGAGAGACAGAGGACTAAAGTCAAATTATCGACCCGTAAGTCTAACGTCAGTGGTAGGTAAATTATTGGAATCTATTATTGCAAAAAACATTAGAGAGCACTTAGATAAACATAGTTTGATCAATGATTCACAACATGGATTCACCAAGGGTAGGTCATGTCTCACCAATTTATTGAGTTTTTATAGGAAAGTTTATGAGACGGCAGATAATGATAAGGATTATGATATAATATACCTAGACTTTAGTAAGGCATTTGACAAAGTACCACACGAGCAACTCTTAAATAAGGTTAAGGCTCATGGAATAGATGGAAAGGTTCTTCGTTGGATCAGAGCTTGGCTAAGTAATAGGCAACAAAGGGTTACAATTAATGGTTCTAAATCTGAATGAGGACAGGTGCCAAGTGGAGTTCCACAAGGGTCTGTTTTGGGTCCATTACTATTTTTTATTTACATCAACGACTTGGATAGTGGGATTAACAGTGATATCAGCAAGTTTGCTGATGATACTAAGGTAGGTAGGATTATTGGATCACAGTCTGATGTAAACATATTGCAGGGAGACTTAGATAAACTTAATGAGTGGGCAGTCAGATGGCAGATGGAGTTTAATATTAATAAGTGCAGCGTTATGAATGTTGGTAGAAAGAACCCGGGTAATATATACACCATACGCAATGTATCGCTGAAAAGATCAGAAGGTGAAAAAGATCTTGGAGTGAGGGTGAGCCCAGACCTCCGACCTAGGAAACAATGTATTGAAGCTAGAAATAGAGCTAATAGAGTGTTAGGATTCATTACCAGAAGTGTTAAAAGTAGAAGTGCGGAAGTTATTCTAAAGCTTTATCAGGCTCTAGTCAGACCTAAGCTAGACTATGCGGTTCAGTTTTGGTCGCCATATTACAGGATGGATATAGCCTTGTTAGAATCAGTGCAGAGAAGGATGACCAAAATGATACAAGGAATGCCTAACTTTAGTTATGAGAAGAGATTGAAGTTATTAAAGTTACACACACTCCAGAGACGCAGAGTAAGGGGCGATCTGATAGAAGTTTTTAAGTGGATAAAGGGACTTAATAAAGGAGAGGTAGGAAAAGTTCTTACGGCTTTTAACCAGGGTAGAACAAGAAGTAATGGATTCAAGCTGGAAGGGCGTAGATTTAGAAAGGAAATAGGGAAAAACTGGTTCACCAATAGGGTGGTGAATGATTGGAATGGACTCAGTAGACAGGTAGTTAGTGCGGAGTCGTTTGGTAGCTTTAAAGAGGGGCTGGACAGGTTCATGGATGGGGAGGAAAGGTGGATGTAGGTAGTGTTAGGTGACAGGAACTACCACGTGTAGGCCTCGCGGCCTCTTGTAGCTTCCTTATTTTCTTATGTTTTTGTTCTTATGGGCATGTGGCACGCTACCCTGAAACCGATCCTTCCCATTGGGTTGTATCTGTAAGAGACAATCCGGCGTGGAGGAGACCAAGGGGTACCTAAGTCTCGTGGCTGTGGCAAGTTGATGTTTCCTGTCGAGAGTTGCTTGGTGATGGAAGGGAGCCTGCATATGGACCCACGCGTGGTGACCCCATGGAGTGACGTCGTAGCGTAGGCGAGTCGACGTGCCCCCCGGCTAAGCCCCCAATGATTGATTGATTGTCCCGTGGTGCATGATGTGTGCTGTTCATAATTCAATACATAAACCTAATATGCCAGTTAACATTTGTTGTATACATAGCCAGATATTAAATAATAATTTGACTTATATCATGCATTTAAGTTTACGTTATCATGGGCTTTGACGTTCCAGTAACATTATGTTTTTTATACGTCTAAGAAACTAAGGGGACTGACTGGATTTGGTCAGAAAAAAAGTCATAAAACCCCCGTTTATTGCCAATCCCTGTAAAATGGATCTAATAAGAGCTTCAAAGAGGTTTATTCAATCATATCTGGGTGTCTACCCTCCTTCTACCCTTGAAATATTTTAAGTCGCAGAAGGGTGGCAAAATATAATCAGAAAGAGAGTTCCAAAGTTTATCCGTGATGAAAAAAAAAAAAAATTCGCTTAGTCTTTTATTAGTGATATGGACATAATAGGGATGATATCACAAGTACGTAATTATAAAGTTTTGTGCAGCGAGGTCGAGGAAGGGGGTGAAGCCATTCAATTAGCAAATTCAGAAGAGCAATAAACATGAACGTGTCATTAAAATTTTGCCAGAGAAACAACATTGCAGAGATGTTTGATGCTAATTTACCATGAATACGAATTAGCAGCAAACTAATTCCTGGCATAGTCGTGATATTTAATATTGTATATATACTTTGACTTTCCACACCAAATACTAGAATATGCGTAACAACCGATTGACGCTGATGGTAAGGATAATTACAATGATAAGGATAATTAAGGCTGACAAAGGACAATTAAGCAGATAATGATTGACGATGATAATGATGAGAATATGATAATGATGATGATACTAAGTATAACTGCAAAGCTAGGTCGGCAATGTGACAGATTCATAAATAGTTATGATAGTAATATTGATAATGATAATGATAATATCAAAGATGACCATAACCACCAGTACTATCACCATCACCACCACCATCACAGCAACAACAACAAAAACAACAACAACAGCAATAATAGAAAATATTCTCCAACAATAACAATAACCCTTACTATAACAGCAGTCGTTTGTGTCTGTCAGAAAGGCTGTATGTCTGTTTTCAAAGAAGGCCACTTCAGAAAAAATGCTCAACACACCAATTTGTATATCCTGCGCGCTGTTTTTGGTGGCGGGAAGCTTTTACCGTGAAAATATTTATCAACTCATGTATATTGTAGGTCATTTAATGTAGGAAAGAACGAAGTATGTTAGTGCAGCTATTAAAATAAACATAGCTACAGGTAAATTAATGAGAGGAGTTAGAGTACATAAAAATGGAAGATAAAATGGATGTAAATGTTTATGCAGGATTTTTCAAGAGCTGAATCATTGCCGTTAAAAAAAAACATAGTCTGTTCAATACGTAAAATCTTGTTTTAATATATTTTTCATCGTTTGCCTTATGTAATTCCTAACGGCAAATATTTTTTAAATTCTCTTTATAATAGCAGCGTCAGTTTTTTATATTTTTAATTTCATTCGTACCGACATAGTTTAGAGATCAAAATTACAAGAAATAAAAACACGAGAATGAACGAAGCTTTTTGAAAACCTATCTTCATAAATATTTTTTTTACCAAATTTGTTTATCTCGCCAAGTTGATAATTGATCCTGAAGACCAATAAGTACTTCGATTATTATTCTTTTCTTCTATGTAGTACAGCTGATAATCTCTCATATCATAAGAATTGTGCAAATTATGACTAAAGCATGAAATTTCTACCAGTGTTAGTACATGCCATAAGCTTCATTTTCAGATTAGGAGGTAAGGCAGATTTGACCTCTGAAGACCGTGAGAGGTCAATGACCTCAAAGTATCAAAATATTGATGTTTGGCGTCATTGGTTAATGGTAAACATGTTTATGATGTCCAAACCATGCATTTGTGTTCCAATAAAAGTGTCTACATATTCCACACAGCGTTGGTAATTATTTACATTTACAAGCTTTGACCTCTGAGGACAGTGAGAGGTCAATTACCTCAACATATCAAATATTGAAGCCAATGAATGTAAACTGTGGTGGCTGGTACTAACACAATTGTTGTACTTGTGTGTTGCAGGATTCCCTGCCTGATGATCGAAGCCAAGATACAAGCATCCCATACCTGATCGTCACTATGGCAAAGCGTCATATCCTCATAGATCCAGCCCAGCCCTCTATGTCCAAGCAATCAAGACCACCCCCAAGAACTAACTGGGAGCTTTGTATTCTTTGCCAAGCAGAGACAGATGAACCTTTGCAGTGCCCATTAAGATCAACCATGAAACCGAGTGGTAGTGGCTATGCATCATTGACAGAAGACCTCCTCCAGTTCAAGGGACTTCGGCATATGCCAATGGAACTCAATGTGAACAGACTGGATGATGGCGATGGCGTAGAAGCTACCTTGAGGACACATAGTGCTCAGTGGCACAAGAAATGTCGTTTAAAGTTTAACAAAAAAATGTTTGACCAGCAGAGCAGAGCAGAATCAGCTTCAGGAGAGCAATCTAGTACCGGTACTCCAACCGTGCACACACGATCAGCAGCTGCCCACAGGCTTCCACAGTCAACCGAGCCTATCTGTTTCTTCTGCAATAAGCCAGCTGGCACTGCAGACTTGCACGAAGCAGCTACAAAGGAAATTGACAAGAACGTTCGGAGATGTGCCACTGAATTGGGGGACACTGAACTGCTGGCCAAGCTGTCTGCAGGAAACATGATTGCCATCGAGGCAAAATACCATCGCAACTGTCTCCGTGCATTATACAACAAAATCAGACCAGCCACACTCAAGGACGAGGATGCGGATCGTCTGCATGGCATAGCCTTTGCTGAGCTTGTGGTATTCATAGAGGACATGCATGCAGATGAGGGCAATGCCCCTGTATTTAAACTCTCTGACGTGGCTAACCTCTACAAGACGAGACTGGAGCAGCTGGGTGCCACGGTAACCAACAGAATACACACACCCAGACTGAAGGACAGACTTCTTTCTGTGCTTCCTGATCTGAGAGCCCATTCTCAGGGCCGAGACACACTTCTCTTGTTTGAGAAAGATATAGGTCCCGCCCTGAAGAAGGCCTGTGATCATGACAGTGATGCCATGCACCTAGTATGAGCAGGACAGGTAGTACGTAGAAAAATGTTTCAGACCAGGTTCACCTTTGACTGTGGTGCGTTCCACGCTGACTGCCAGAAAGATTCTGTGACACCATCCCTCCTTGCTCTGGTGAACATGATCCTCGATGGGGCGAGCATCAAGCACCAGACTTAGTTGGCCAACACAAGCACCACAACTGCTGCTCTTACAGTATCGCAGCTACTGGTGTTCAACAGTGTAAAGCATGCACGCAGTGTGGAGTCA
>JACEEZ010022716.1:320039-322539 GCA_016584305.1 Chionoecetes opilio
TGACGTAAATAAGAATGTGAAAAATGAGGGAATAAAAGGAAGGAAGAGAACGAGAAAAGAACAGGGAGGTCTGTGGTACAAAAATAAGAAATATCTATATTGCAAAAGAAAAAAAAGAAATACACAGATATAACAGAGAAATACAGCCCCACTGGGCCAAACGAGGCTGCCTGTGTGACTACTTTATCCCACTATAGTGTCTACGTGTTAGTGGCAAAGGAGGAGCAATGTTAAAGCCTTCTCCCTACCCATCACTCCCTCCGGGTGATGCCGGTAAGAAAAAAGTGAGAAAAGAAACATCATACAATATTGAAAAACTGCCATGTAATATCGTAGGAATGACTGAAGGAGAGTCATACTCTAAACTAAAGCTAACTCTTTAAAAAATAAGTAGGGCCGAAGTGATAGAGTTGGGCTCAACTCAAGTTTAACTCAACTCAACTGAGTTCAAGTTCATTCATAAACGCCTCAAGCACGTTACTATTAACTACTTGTGGTAGAAGAAAGTTCTAAATAATAACAACAATATTATATAAAAATTGCTTTGTTTCATGTGATCGAAATTGTTTATCAATGATCTTGTGTTTATTATTACGAATCATGCTTGTTCGATCAATATCTAGACATAGTTATGCTCACATTGTAGAAGCCATGAAACATTTTAAACAACTCATGTAAGTTTTCTCATAACCTACGTTTTTTACAAACTGAATAAGCAAAGTTCCTTCAATCGCTATTCGTATGGTTAATTTCGCAAGCGCAAATTTTTTTAGCAACATCTATTTGTACTCTCTCCAGCTTGACTATATATTTTATCGAGTAGAGTGACAAAACTTATCGCAATATTCAAGATGAGGACGCACTATCGCATTAAAAACTGTAAGAATGACTTTTTTCAGATTTATACTCGAAAGCCCTTCCTTAACAAGTAACAAGTAAATTTGTTACCCCTCTTAAAAACTTCTGAACAATGTTTACTGGGCTTGACGTCGCTGCTTACCATAATCCCCAAGTCTTTTTCCTCGGTAATTTTGGAAAGTTCACGTCCGTTCATTGAATCGTTGATTTGATCGATATTATTGATCGTCGTTATTGATTGATCTTCCCATATGCAAAACTTTACACTTATCGATATTAAATTTCATCTACCACTTGTTTACCCGACTAACTAAGTGATCAAGGTTAAATTGCAATTGCATTTTATCGGAAATTGTGATTACTTTATTCGCTCTTTTAGTATCCTCCGCAAACTTTGCTATCTTACAGGTGAGGCCATCGTCAATATCGTTTGCATAAATTAATAAAAGTACAGGACTTACCACAGATCCCTATGATACACCACTTATAACGTCTCGCCAGACAGTTGTTTTTCCATTACGACACGCTGCATTCTCTCAGAAAGCCAGTCTTCAAGCCAATTGAAAATATTTCTAGTTATGCCAGTCATATTAGATTTCTTCAGTAAACGCTTATGGGGGACTTTGTCAAACACTTTTTGCAAGTCAAGATATATCACATATAATGCTTTCGTCTCATCGAGTGTTCTGCATACGTCATGAAAAAAAGTCTTGCAATTTTGTGAGGTAAGAGAGTTTATTCCGAAAGCTGTGTTGGGAGTTTTTATCAGATTATTTTCTTTTAAGAAATTTACCACCCATTCTCGTAAAACAGTTTCCAATAATGTAGACAACGGATGTGTGGCTGATCGGTCTGTAGTAGCTCGACTGCGTCAAATCACTTTTTTTTCTGTATTAAAGTAACATATGCAAGTTTCTAGTCGCAAGAGCCTCTGCTGGAATATAGGGATTTTTTCAAAATATGGAAGTTTGCAAATCTGGTATTTCGCTTCATTTGAAACTCGCGGTGCAATATAGTCTAGGACGGGGGATTTGTTGACTTTTGAGATTATCTATTACTGTGTTCTCAAGAAACTCACAATTGGTCAATTGAATTATGTTACTTTGATCGCAACCAATTTCTAGTCCATTTATATATTCAACTGTAAAAACCATAACCAAAATAATAATTTACTACTTTTGCCACCTCAATTTCATTATTTGAATGTCTACCGTTTTCAAGGCAAAGTAGACCTATATTTGCTTTGAAAACTTTCTTCTTCCGCACATAACTAAAAAATTATCTGGGGTTCAATATACTGATACTTGCAATGCATAATTAAATAGTTTTCTTACTTTTCTTTATCATCTTTTTCGTATCGCACCGTAGTCTTGCGAACTCTATTTTGTTATTTTAATTTTATGATAGCAAGTTTACGGTAGGCTTGGTAGTATTTCTATAAAAGCCCAGATTCGCTTTGGCTGTTCCACCACTTGGGTTTATTCTTCTTATTACATGAACGTCTTTTACCGACTGGAACACAAGCCTTTACAGCAATTTTTATGATAATGTTAAATATCCTCCATGATTCGTCTATATATTAGATTGATTTGATAATACATTTCAATCTGTTTCTGATAAATCGTCCTAAGTCTTTCGAAGT
>JACEEZ010022716.1:327539-340039 GCA_016584305.1 Chionoecetes opilio
GAAACCTACCGCCTCGGGAAGGCGGTAGCGGAGTGGTTAGCGTCTCCGACTGGCGTTCTCGGTGACCCGAGTTCGATCCCCGAAGAAAACCAAAACTTTTCTGCACCGTCGAGTGGCCTAAGAACACCCACATGCCCTGCCCATCAACTCTACCTTCGATTGCGAGTGCATCGGAGGAAACAGGGGGGCGGCATGAGCCTCTAATCACAGGCGTCACTATAAAAATCCTGCCTGCGCCACCATGGGCGAGGACCAATCATCACAGCCCTCAAGTGAGCCTCCAGAGACTACCATCCGAGCCCTGGATCACCACTGCCTACAGGCGCTATAGGCACAAATAAAAAAAATAAAAAAAATAAAATAAAAAAACTGACCATCCCGATAAAAATTCCGATTTTCGAAAAATAAGGGCAACCTATATATATATATATATATATATATATATATATATATATATATATATATATATATATATATATATATATATATATATATATATATATATATATATATATATATATATATATATATATATATATATATATATATAATATATATAAGAGCTGGTGATCGCGGGTCCATATCGTGTAGGCAAGAAATTGATTCTTGGGTGATGAATGACACCCAAGCAAACAAGCAAACACAAAGATTGTGTTCAGGTGACCCCCGCAAGATGCTAGTCCTTAGGGACAGGTCAATTTTTGTACAGCCTTCTCTCCCTCGCGCCCACACACACACACACACACACATACACGCACACACACATACACACACACACACACACACACACACACACACACACACACACACACACACACACACACACACACATTGTATGTCTCTCTCTCTCTCTGTCTCTGTCTCTGTCTCTGTCTCTCTCTCTCTCTCTCTCTCTTCTCTCTCTCTCTCTCTCTCTCTCTCTCTCTCTCTCTCTCCTCTCTCTCTCTCTCTCTCTCTCTCTCTCTCTCTCTCTCTCTCTCTCTCTCTTTTCTCTCTCTTCTCTTTTCTTATCTCTCTCTCTTTTCTTCTCATTCTCCTATCTCTTCACTCTATTTCTTCTCATTCTCTTTTTATTTATCTCACTCTCATTTTTTCTCATTACGTCCTATCTCATTCACTCATTATCTCTCATTCTCTTTTTTTCTCTTTCTTTTATCTATCTCTCATCCTCTCTCTCATTATCTCTCATTCTCTTTTTTTCTCTTTCTTTTATCTATCTCTCATCCTCTCTCTCATTATCTCTGCGATTTTCCCTCTTCCCATTCACTCTTTTTAGTCTCTCTTTTTATTTTCTTATTCTCTCTCTCATTAACTCACTCTCATACCCTTTCATTCTTTCTCTCTCTCTCTCTCTCTCTCTCTCTCTCTCTCTCTCTCTCTCTCTCTCTCTCTCTCTCTCTCTCTCTCTCTCTCTCTCTCTCTCTCTCTCTGACGAAATTTTATCGATAAACGCGCGCCAGAGCCGCTCAAGCCGCCAGAGGCCTCGCTCAAAAGTGGCATGAGGACAGATCGCTTGATGACGGATTGAACAGGGTACAAGTTGGAAAAGGGACAAGTTGATTAGGTTACGCTTTGAACTGGTATCCAATTGGCTTCAGTCTTATATGACTTGAGACCGAAATGGCTTGGGAATCATTTGACTTCATTACCAATCGCCTCAGTACCAATTGACATGTAACCTGTGTTGGGTATATATGTATTTGTTACAGACTTCTGATTAGGTCCAATGTGTGGCAGTCATGGAGGTAAATGTTCAACCAAAGACTACTGTATACTGGACTTGTTTCTGGGGCTCCGGGTTTCGGGACTCCGGAATTTTTTTCAATATTTACCTAATATATAGATAACTATGAATAATATAACGAACAATATATTTACCTGCATTTATCATAGTCAACGCATATATATGCAGATGCCCATGTATACCCATCAATTCTTCAACATGTATAAATACATACTTAAGAACAAAAACATACAGATGTATACAGTTACCTACATTCACACGTTATACAACATCATACACTATACATACGCCAAATTACTACATATAAATATACGAAGACGTACAAATTATGTTAAATCCGCAGGTACCCCACACCTATATATATATATATATATATATATATATATATATATATATATATATATATATATATATATATATATATATATATATATATATATATATATATATATATTATATATATATTATATATATATATATATATTATATTAGGGTGGTCCAGGTAGGATAGGGGGTATAATGTTTTTCCCGAATTTATCTGCTCCCCGGGTCTTATTTGAGACCTTTACCTAAAAAAGTGTTAAGGGCGAAATTTCAGCCGGATTGAAAAATATTTAGAGGTGGCTCAAGGTGTTTGAAGTTCCGACACTGACGGCGTCTGAGCGTGGCCACAGAGATGATAAGGCCTGGTGGATCGCCCGTGACGTCACACCGTAAGAATACAACCCGCTCCGCTCCCCGTACAAGTTTACCTACCTAAAATAATGTTTATCAGTATAAAAGGTATACTGTTATCTTCGAAAATGTTTGTTCTATAATATTATCAAATAAAAAACCGTAAAACACACAAAGAAAATGCCATTATGAGACTTTCAAGAAATATGCATTAACTTAAACTCTTCGCCATTTAATATTTTGCCCGCAAACATTTTACATATCAATAGAAGCGGAGTTTAATTAGCTTTCCATTGATATATTTTGTTTAGTGATAAATGAATTAGCGGCATGCATAAATTAGCGTTAACTATATATAAAAAATCATGAAATCGGGTAATTTCCTACCTAATATATGTTTATCAGTATAAAATATATACTTTTATCTTCGGAAAAGTTTGTTCTATAATATTATCAAATAAAAAACCGTAAAACACACTAAAGAAATGCCATTATGAGACTTTCAAGAAATATGCATGAACTTAAACTTTTCGCAATCTAATATTTTGTGAAAAACTTTTTACATGGAGAATATAAATAGAAGTGGAATTTAATTAGCTTTCCACTGATATATTTCCTTTTCTGATAAATGATTTGAACCATGCATAAATTAGCGTTAACTAAATAAATAACATCATGAAATCGGGTAATTTGTACTTTTGTACGTCGTCCGTTGTACTCTTTCGGCCACACCCCGCTCAGCATGGTAGTTCACCACCGCAATGTTGTTGTTGCGCCACTTGGCGGTGACGTAGCTCTCGCTGATGCTCCACGCACGCGTATCCTCATCCATGAAGTCAATATCAAGTGCTAGCTCCTGGAGCGAGGTGTTGTCATGGACTCCAGCGTCGGAAGATTCCCATTCCCGACCTTGATCCGCTTCGGGATGTCGTCATCATTGTTGTCCTCCTCTTCCCTCATGGCTTGAACCATTGCTCTCTTTGTCTCAGGTCAAACCTCCTCGTCGAAGAAGGCTAAGCACACCAGCTCCTCCGATAGGTACCACAGGTGGTTCTTCAGCCTGGCCGAAGACACTTTCGCGATCTGGGTGTCAGGGTAGGTCCGCAGCTTCTGCAGAAGATCCAGGTCAGTCCTAGGAGCATCAGCAGCGAGTGAAGTGGTAAACCATGGCTTCGTGTACACCGTGACGGCGAAAAGGGCGACATCCCTTACGCATTTCTCCTCCCACTTTATCAGGCCGTGGACTTGGTTCCGAAACATCCAAATCTTCAAGCTGTACAGGATCTTGGCCATCTATCGGGCCTGGTGCATTGCCTAAGGACGCTTAAAGGAAAATCCGGGGACAGACCCTCCCAGGTAAATAATTCCCAACTCCAGGAACTCTCGGTAGTCATCCCTGAACGACTTGGTGGACAGTTCGGAACAGGCGAAGTCCATGAGTGCCTCTCTTTCCTCCTCGATGAACGGGCAAGTTTCGTCCGAGTCCCATCCTGTTCGGAACTCCTTCTTGTCAAGGAGGTTCCACTGCCTCTGAAAGCGGTGGAACACTTGCATATCTGGTGCGGAGGAGGGCCCATCGCTCCGAAGACTGCTCCCATGATCACCTCCAGAATGTGGTGCCGGCAGGCGAAGTAAAGCATCCCACGACCCAGCTTCCGCTCCAGAAGGACGCAGGCCCCGGAATGGCAAACGCTGTTTGCAGCCGTCGTGTCGAATGACATTCCCACGACCTTGTCCTCTAGATCACATTCCTGAAGGAGGGCGTATTAGACAGCATTCGCCTGTTGGTCCCCCGTGCCAGAATCCAGCTTGGGAACTCCAAGGAGCTGGGTCTCTCCACTGGTAATGGACGTGACTAGCACGGGGAGTCTGTCCACACTCTCTCCGGAATCCAGGAGGGAAGGAAGGAGCTTCCCGTCCCAGTGAGCGACACATGGTTACCCAGTCTCCTTCAATCCTTCCTTGAGGTCGGCCCACTTCTCAGCACGATACCGCTCACGGTAACGCTTCACAGAGGATCGGCTCATGTTCAACACCACGGGATCATGGCCTAAGCTCTTGGTCACCTCTGTCAAGACGTAGGGAGCCATCCTGTCGCTTATTCTTGGTGCGGTCTAGGGCCGCTATAAGTCCAGGGGTCCACACGTTCTGCATCTGAGTCCGTATCCTCTTTGGGGGACCCGCATCACCCCCGACTGCTCCCTCCTCTTCCACCATTGACCCCTCAGAGTCAGAGGAGACAGAAGAAGATGACGCCAACTCCACCTGGCTGCATGAAACTTCCTGCTCCATCCTCGTCCTCTCAATTTGCCTTGCATTCGCCTCCTTCTTTTCTGGGCCCCTTCCTCCTTCCGCACCAGCACAAGGTCCACTGACCCCCCCAATGACCCCCTCCGCCCGAGCTCCCGCTGGGCAAGGAGGAAGTCTCGGTCCTCTGGGTTTCTAATGAGTTTCAAGGCGTCTGCGGAAGCCACATCGAATAGGTTGTCCATGTCCGTTTTGAACCTCTCCTCATTGGTCCTCTGCGTATGTGTCTGCCGTCCCTGATTCTTCTTCAGGCCCTTCCAGCGGTCATGAAGGGCCTGGACCTTAGCCAGTATCTTGTCCTGTCGTTGTGTATGTGTCCTCGCCTTGTCCCAGAACACAAGGACCATTCCCACCACCACTTTGGCGCTCTCAGCCCTCTCCTTCTTGAGGTTGAGATGTTTGTGGAGGAAAACGCTGAGCACTTGGCCGGAGGAGGGGAGTTTGTTCCCCCGGATGGCGTCCTCCGAGCCAAGTAGATAAAAGCGACGGTTTTTCGACATCTTTGGAGGAGAAAGAATGCTCGACGTCAGGACTCTGCTCTCCTCAACAACCCAGAACCAAGGCATATGGTATGACATTCTGAAACTTCAGACACATTGAGCTACCACTAAATATTGCACAACCATGCTGAAAAAAATACCCATTTTTTTTCTCAGCAAGAGGAACAGAAAGAAAGGCGGGGAGCAAATGAATTCGAAAGTTCGTCTATTTGGACCACCCTAATAATATATATATATATATATATATATATTATATATATTATATATATTTATAATATATATATATATATATGATATATATATATATAATATATATATATTTTATATATATATAATATATATATAGTATGTATATTTACTGTATATGTATATATACAGTATATATATATATATATATATTATGATATTTATGTATATGTATATACAGTATAATAAGTATATATATATATATATATATATATATATATATATCATATATATATATATATATATTATATATAATATATATATATATATATATATATATATATATATATATATATATATATATATATATTATATATATATATATATATATATATACATAATATTATATATTAGGGTGGCCTTTATTTTTCGAAGTAAGACATCCTAACCTCTCACCCCCTGGCTTTGTTCCATTCCTAATGAGACATTTTGTGATAAAATTTCGTGACGATTGGAGCATTTTATTGGTAGTCCAGCAAAGTCCAAGGTATCTACTGTAGTTTGTTTGGCTGATTTTGTGCTGGTTGGCGGAGCCTACCTGGCAGCCTTGCAAGAAAAAGTGTCGGCGTGGCGTGTGCGGCGTGGTTCGTGTGGCGAGTAGAGACGAGGTGGTTGTTACTTTTGTGGAGATAGAGTTGTGAGTTGTTGAGTTGCTATGGCGGTGTAAGAGATTGTAGGGGAACTCTGTGAAGTTGTGTGCCTGTATGTGTATATTGTGTGTTTCTGGGTTGATACTTACCTCCGTTGATAGCCAGTCGCCAATAGAATTTATTGATTATTTGGTTCTGTAACATCTACCTCCATAGTCCTATTACATGGGTTTGATTTCTTTTCTCCCCACAGATTCGAAATGACAACCAGAAGTCAAACTGGATTTTTCCTGGTTGGGAAACCAGCAGCGCAAGCGCAATTGAAGGAGCCGAAACTTCCCTCTAACCGGGAAGTCCTCGGCCTGTTCCTCAAGAAGCACCTTGAAGAAAAACTGACGATCTGCGAGGCCCGTGTCAAAAGTCATGGCGACCATTTCTCGGTCACTCCCCACTCCTCCAAAGCATGGAAAACAGCTTGAACATGCGCTTCAACGGTCCCCGAAGGAGTTAGAGACCCAGGAGCTGCTGTTCCTACTCCGGATATCAAGATAGGCAGTCAAGCGATCCAACATGCTTACTTCCTATTTTAAGTCTGTTCCTTAGTTTGTTATGCTTTCTATCAATCTTGTTCGTATAACGATCAACGCGTCCTTGCTTTGACTCTATACTAAATCTTGTCATATCCTTTAAAGTTTCGTGTGAACTTTTTCTGTTGCCCTGACATATCTCATCGATGATATGGTTTCTCGAAGCGATCACTGCGGTGCTTGTAGGTACCTTAACTAATGTTGTCCGTATACTGCCAAGTCAGTGAACTTGTTCTTCACCCACATAATCACGATGCATTGTATTCACCGCACCACTCAGGTGATTACCTGAAACAGCTATGGCTGGTGGTCTGCCCTCACGTTTGCTGCGATAGATTGCATAATTACACCCACAACGAAGTTGCAGGGTTAGTATTCACCCCGACTGTCGTGTCGACTGTCAGTCTGTCTGTCTGTCTGTCTACTTGTCTGGTACGGTTCGTTAGTGTACAGGATTTCTCGAACAAGTTACGAATAGATTTAACCAAACTCGATCGAGTCTTCTTGTCTATAAGGGACTTATTTATTTGTGTATGAAATCTTTGAAAACGTTACATAGCGAACCAATTGTGACAATTATTTCGCCGAGTAAGCGCATAACTGATTCATATTATATAAATATATGAATTGCATGCAACCAATTGATGAAATATTCGGGCTGGAGGTATGCGCTCTACTGAGTGCCCCCCCCCCCCCCCTAGTTAGGCCATGTTATATCCCACGACATGACTGATGATGATGATATCATCAAGCAGACCACCAAGCTTCTTGTCGTGGGAAATACTCTACAGTGGAAATTCTCCTACTGTAGCAGAGAGGTGAAGATGGAGTTATTCAGGAGTCACTGCTACTCTATAGCTATATACTGCAACTCGCTGTGGTCGCGGTACAAGGTGGCCACTATGAACCGCCTTAAGGTCTGTCACAATGACATCCTTAAGAGGCTTCTGGGGCTGCCCAGGTGGTGCAGCTCGTCCCTGGCTTTCGCTAGGAACGTGGTGAACAATCTGGATGTGATCCGTCGAAACTCCGTGTTCAGTTTAAGGAGTAGGGTGGAGCTCTCTACGAACTCCATCATCACCTCTGTCAGGCAGAGCTCGGCCTATGTATGTGGACCTATACAACAGCGGTGGCTGGGTCTGCTGTTTGTGCAGAATGTGGGGTAGCACAGGTGTCCATGTATGTTTTTCTATGTACTTTGATACTATGTCCCCTAATGTGCCTGTACTTTGTTCTTGTTTTTTGTTTTTGCTCTATTACTTAAGTTTATTCCTTGGCTTGTTCTTGTTGCTTTGTTTTTTGTCTGTATGCCTCCGGGCGAGAATAAAAAATATTAGTATTATATCAAAAGCTTTTGATAGTCTGGTACAGATCTTTAACTTCCAAACTACCTCTTTCGGTTTATATCCTTCTCGCTGCACCTGCAACTCAAGTTTCCTTTCAAACTGATATATTGCAGCTACTGTATACGGTCATTGTTCTCTTCCTAAGTCTATCAATAAAGATGTTCCTCAGGGTTCTATCCTATCACCAAATATCTTTATATGTGATGATATTGTAAGCTTAACTAAATGATATATCCACTCCTACAGTGATGAATCTAATCTGCATTTTTCAACGTCGTTCATTAGACGTCCATCTCAACAGGAATTATGTGATTCACGGAGGAATGTTACAAGGCGCCTAACTTCTAACTTTTTTCTATAATTTTTGAATGGGGCAAGGAAACCTTGTTTTTTTCAATGCCTCAAAAAACCCAATTTCTTCATAGCTCTATTCGACATAAACTCCCAAACAACTATCCTCTCTTCTTCAATGACACTCAACTGTCTCCCACTTAAATGAGCATTCTAGTACTATCCCTTACTAGAAAGTTTAACTGGAATTTATGCATCTCATCTCTTGCTAAATCAGCTTCAGAGATGTCCTGTGGCGTTTGCGTCCATTTTACTCTTTTCCAGTTGCTTTTTATGAGCAGATGTTTTATCCGTCCATGTATGGAATATGCCTCTCACATATGGGGAGGATCCACACATACAGCTCTCATAAACAGGGTAAAGTCAAAAGCTTTTCGTCTCCTCAAATCCTCTCCTCTGACTGACTCCTTTAATCTTTAAATATCAACCGCAATTCTGCTTTTCTTGCTATCTCCTACCGTTATTCCTATGCTAAACCTGATAATTAAACCTTACATACTCTAGCATACCTAAACTTGATAACTGCATGTCTCCCCTCTTCCAACGGCCTCAATGCACAAACTTTCAACTCAATCACATCCCTATTTTGTCCATCCTGCTAATGCAGGAGTTAACCAGTATCTGCACTCTTTCAACCCTTTCACTGGTAAACTCTCGAACTGTCTTCATGTTTATATATTTCCACGTTCCTAAGACATTAATGTTTTCAGGAGAGAAGTAGCAGGACACCTCCAGACCTAAATTGATCCACCTCTTTTTTTAATTATATTACTGTATTCTTACTGGCAGTTAGCGGGCTTTTTGTTATTTTATTCGCCCTTAGCCAGTCTTTTTTTATACACACACACACACACACACACACACACCACACACACACACACACACACACACACACACACACACACACACACACACACACACACACACACACACACACACACACACACACACACACCACACACACACACACACACACACACACACATACATACACACACACACCTACCCACATACATACACACACACACACACATACAAATATACACACATACAAACACACACGCACACACACACACACACACACACACACACACACACACACACACACACACACACACACACACACACACACACACACACACATACACACACACACTACCACAACAAACCACACACACCATAAAGACAACTACAAATCAGGAACGACGACACATCAACGTGTAGAAGCATCAACAAAATACAGAGCGGAGTAACAAATACACGACGAAACACTGACAACAAAAACTCGACAAAAGAAGAAGAGAAGTAAGCAGATAAAGCGATGAAGGATCCAAAGAATAAGAGGGAGTTATGATGAAATGAACTGAATGAATAGATAAATTGAGAAGAAAGAAGCAAAAAGTAAATATAAGAGAGTTTAACGAAAAGGAAATGAAAAAAAAATAAGACTTAGAGCAAAATGTGAGAATGGAAGAAAAAAAGTCAAGGAACAAGTGGAAACTTTTATGAAATGAGAAGTGAATAACTGGAAAGAAGAAAAAGAGAGAGCCCCGGTGAACTTACAAGAAGTTTTAGAACAACAAAAGAAGGAACAAATAGAGCATGTAAAGAAGGAGGTAGTGAAAGTTTTGAAGAATAATGATAATTTAATAAGAGATGCTGCAGAGAAGAAAAAGAGTGTTATTATTTATGGACTGAAGAAGAAGAATATCTTGTTTAAAATAAGGAGAGATAAAGGAGAGGTAAAAGCTGTAAAGAACGTGTAGATGAGACTTAATGATGAGGATGAAGAGACAAGAATGTAGATGAAGTGGAATAAGTAGTAAGATTTGGACCTTATGCAGAAGGAAGAGCTAGACCAATAAAACTAAGATTGAAATCACACACGGCAATCGAAAAAATCTTGGAGAGAGCCATCAGGCTAAGGTCAACCGATGATTTCAGAGATGTTTATGTAGTTATTCACGGTGTACCATCAAGTTGGGCAGCTTCACACCACTGTATTACGGGCACTGGATGCCGACTCTCCCATTGACGAAACTGATCCCTCTCATGACGAAGTCAGAGAGGCTGTAGCAAAGTTGAGGGGTGGAAAAGCATTTGGTGTTTGTAATATCAGTGCGGAGCTTCTCAAAGCTGGGTGTGAGGCCATGATCCGCGGGTTGCATGCTGTCCTGACTGCCGTGTGGCAATCAGTTATCATTTCTGATGACTGGAAAAGGGTTGGTCGTCCCTATCTGGAAAGGTAAAGGAGACCGGCAGTAATGCAGCAATTAACCGTGGTATTTCACTACTCAGCGTGTCAGGCAAGGTGCTTGCCCATCTTCTACTGACACGGACCTGCAGCCATCTGATGAAGCATCAGAAACATCAGCAGTCTGGGCTCACGCCTGGTAAGTCAACCACGGACCGTATCCTAGCGCTTCTTGTCCCGTAAGTTTCGACAGTGGATACTTGCAGTTTATGTTGATTTCATGAAAGCATTTGACTCAGTGCATCATGAGTCACTCTGGGATCTTTTGTGACTTTGCGGGATTCCTCCAAGGACTATTGGTTTGATGACTGGTCTGTACTCTGGGACTGAGAGTGCTGTGAAGTATGGGGGAGGTGTATGAAACTTTTTTCCTGTGAATACAGGAGTGAGGCAAGGGTGGGCCCTTGCCCCATCACTTCTGAACACTTGTATGGACTGGGTATTGGGCAAAGTTGCAGATAAAATTATTGTGGAGCATCTCTCGGCAACACCAAGATCATTGATCTTTTTTTTTTGTCGATAGTGCGATGGCTCTCGAGGCGTTGCACGAGGAGGCAAAGTCTTTGGGAAAGAGGGCTCCAGGCTCAAGGCCAAGGTCCACGTGTTTGGAGGCTTACTAGATGAAACAGAACAGTCTGTTCATGCGAACGGCGAGGACATTGAGATCTTGGAAAGTTTTGCATACCTTGGTAGCGCAGTCCATAATGACGTCGGGTCACGTCAAGAAGCCTTACGGCGGGTTGGCATAGCCCACGGTGTTATGGATTCGCTCAGGTCGAGTATATGACGCTGTCGGTACCTGTGCAGCAAGACAAAATTAAGGATCTGCTAGTCGCTTGTGATCCCTGTCTTACTTTATAGATGTGAGACATAAACACTAAATTGCGACTTGATGAGGCGAATCGCTGCCTTTGGTAATAAGTGTCTTCGCAGAATTATGGGGTATCGCTGGGATGGTTACGTGTCAAATCAGCGATTGCACCGTGAGACTGAATCGAGGCCTATTGCCTGCACAGTCCATCAGCGCCAACTTCGGCTATATGGGCATGTGGCACGCTACCCTGAATCCGATCCTTCCCACCGGGTTGTATATGTAAGAGACAATCCAGCATGGAGGAGGCCAAGGGGACCCCCGCAAGACTCGTGGCTGGGGCAAGTTGATGTTTCCTGTCGTGAGTTGCTTGATATGGGAAGGGAGCCTGCATGGGGACACGCGCGTGGTGACCCCCGGGAATGGCGTCGTAGGGTGGACGAGGCGACGCGCCCCCCTGCGAATGCCCCCAATGATTGATTGATATGTAAAAAAAAAAGCGATGACTGAAGAAGAAGAAAGAAAGTTTAAGAAAATACAAGAGGAAGTAAAGCAAAGAAATGAAGAATGAACGGAGGAAGAAAAAACAACTTATTTGGAGGGTACTAAGTGACAGGGTGAGAAAATAGTATATACATCTAAAAGGAAATGGTGTGAGGTAAAATGTTGTAAAAAAAAGGAATAAAATTTATATACACGAATATAGATAAAATAATATCAAGAAGGGTGCAACTAAGAGATCATTTATTAAATATAGATCTAGATGTGGTGTGTGTAACAAAAACTAAAATAGTAAAGGATGACCAAGTGGTGATCATAAAGGAGGAAGATGAATCGTACAATAGTGTCAGAAGAGACATTGGGAAATTAACATGGAAGAACTAAAAAAAATCTCTGAAGAAAAATGACTGGGAAAAAATTTAAACAGTGAATGATGTGCAAGTGAAATATGACATTTGTTTTGGGCATATAATATTATAAGAAAGGAGTTGAAAAACATGTTCCACTATATACACCAACAGAAAAGTGAAATCAGGAATAGTTTAATGGAAGATGTGAGAGAGCAAGGAGAATAAGGGATGAGGCATG
>JACEEZ010022716.1:345039-347539 GCA_016584305.1 Chionoecetes opilio
ATCATCATCATCGCTACCATTATTACTATTATCATTGTTATCATCACAGTTACTATCATTAATATCAACAACAATATTACTTCTACTAATGTTGTTGTCACTAATAATATTTCTATTACTTTTACTACTACTTCTACTAATACTAATACTGCTGAAATGATCATTATCATCGTCATCATTAATATTACTAATATGATCGCACTATCAAATTGAGTCATCAGGAAAATAGTATTCACCATTTATTATTCTTTTCCACTTTTCCGAACACCACCAAGATCTTTATATTCAAAAGGAAGAAAATAGAATAAAGAATGGTTGCAGAAAATACATATTTTAGGCTCGATGTAATTATCGGTGTTCATAATGGCTAAATGTAGACATTTCTGAGCCTAATTATGCCTCACCCCATAATTAATTGGCGACCATTAAAAATATCACAGGTGAAAAAGCCAAAGTGCTGCTCTGCATAATTAATATAGGAAAAATATTCTTAGTAAAGTGACCCGTCATATTGGACGCACTTTTCTTACTGCAATTATTATTGTTTCTATTACTAGCATAAGTTACGTATTTCTTGTGATACTCTGACAGATCTATGGCCATTTTGTGGCCCAAAGGGCATTGATACAACACAGGTTTCCCCTCTTTTCCCTCTCCTCTCTCTCTCTTCTTTCTTCCCTTCCTTCTCTCTTCTCTCCTTACTCTCTTTGTTTCATTTATGTCAACCTGTTGAGCACTCTTGCCTGTACAGCTACTCCTTTGAATATTACAAAAAACATTGCTATCCCTTGGGGGGGGTACTCCGAACATGGAAGTGCAGTGTAGATCGTACTTACACCTATTCGACCTGATGCCTGATGAATGACGTGCAGCATCCCTGGTGGAGGTTCATCAGCAAAAAGGATGACATTTGATTTTTGAGGTGACCACAGATCTTTATATTCATAGCCGGCAATTAAAGAGGGAAAACCATTTGAGGCTAATGTATTATCCGTTGTGTTATGATGGGTCCTGGGAATTCATGGCCTTTAAAACGGCGACCAAATTAACGGGAAATTAAAAATATCCATTTGAAAAATTCAAGGGCTGCTTGAATAATTAATTATAAAAAATATTCTTAATAATAACCTCAATAGTTGGAGACTTTTTTCTGATTATTATTGTTCTTTACAAGCTAAGTTACGTTTGTGAAAACTGTACAGATCTAATGGATTTTGTGGTCCGATGGCTACTAGGTTTAGTTTTGTCCGACTCTTTCCTTTCTTCACGTCTTCTCGTCCTATACCCAATCTCAATTCTTCTCTACTTCTACATCTATTATCTCCCAACTCATCAACGTTTTACTCTCGCTTGCTGTTTTTTTATTCATAATCAAAATTCTCTCTAATATTCTAAATTTTTTTTTGTCCTGTCTGTCTCTCTCGTCTTCTCTCTGTCTCTTGTGTGTCTCTGTCTCGTCTCTTCTCCTCCCCTGCGCATCTCCTCTTGCCATTTTTCTCGGTTGCCAGGAAGTCATCACCCACTATATTTCATCATCTCTCTCTCTTTTCTCTTTTCTCTTCCCTATTAGCGCTATTTTAAAAAAAAATCTTTCCCCTTTCCTCTTTTTGTGTGGTTATTGATGTAAAAGGTGGGGCTGATGGAAGCTCTTGGGTAGAGCTCGCCTGTGGAAATGTGTTAGGCAAAGTTTGCTGGAGCTCTGGGGAGGGTAGGTGAACGATGGAAGTGAGTGGTAAGGGGTAATGACATACAGCGAAAGCAGCTGTCGCGGCACCTGGATGGTCGTGGGGTGAGGTGGGCATCCTGGGTGGGAGGTTGCCCCCCGCAATCAAGATATGTAGTTGGAAAGGGGGTGACCGAAGTGATAGGTGTGTCCAATTAGCGCCTGGCCGATTTTTTTTTTAAGCCGAGGCGGAGACGTTTAATTGTGAACAAAGTGGGTTGCGAGGATGGGACCTGATGAGGTGATGGGTACTGGGTGATTAAAAGGGGGCGATTAATCCTGGATATATGTGTTGATTTGCAGAAATTGAGGGGCTGTGGGTGATGGGTGAGGAAAAGAATGAAAAGAAATATTTAACAATTAAAGGCTGTGTGAGAGCAATGGGTTGTATGGGTGGCGAAGGCTTAAGGTAAACGGTTGTTACTAAGTGGGGGTGATAAATTTGCTGAATGTTAGGTGGTACCATCAGTTTATTTGTGTCCGACTTTAAGATATATCTGGAGATCTTTGTGCGGACCTATATCCAAAACAATTGTCCCAAAGCACAAACGGTGGTGGAAACAAAACAAAGGGGACTAAGCCACCAATAGAACCTATCCGGGTGCCAAAATTCAAAGGCTTGTAGTAATACATAAAGATAACAAAAACCTCAAATATAACTATCGAATGGCGAAAAAGTCGTTAGTAGTGATATATCAAGAAAATGATTTAGGTTTCATAATTGCTTATATACGTGCGGCATGCTTAGTTGCAAGTAAAAAGGCTAATATGATTTTG
>JACEEZ010022716.1:360039-365039 GCA_016584305.1 Chionoecetes opilio
TGGACTGGGTATTGGACAAGGTTGTAGATCAAAGTGATTGTGGAGCATCCGTCGGCAACACCAAGATCACTGATCTTGTTTTTGCCGATGATGCAGTAATCTTTGCTGAGTCGCTGGAGGTCCTGGTGATGGCTCTCGAAGCGCTGCACGAGGAGGCAAAGCCTTTGGGACTTGAGGTCTCCTGGCTCAAGACCAAGGTCCAGGTGTTTGGAGACTTACTAGATGAAGCAGTACAGTCTGTTCATGCGTGTGGCGAGGACATTGAGATCTTGGAAAGTTTTACATACCTTGGTAGCGCAGTCCATAAAGACGGCGGGTCACGTCAAGAAGTCTTACGGCGGATTGGCATAGCCCACGGTGTTATGGACTCGCTCAGTGGGAGTATTTGGCGTTGTCGGTATCTGTGCAGAAGGACAAAGATCCGGATCTTCAATTCGCTTGTGATCCCTGTCTTACTCTATGGTTGTGAGACATGGACACTAAATAGTGACTTGAAGAGACGAATCAATGCCTTTGGTAATAAGTGTCTTCGCAGAATCATGGGGTATTGCTGGGATGATTACGTGTCAAATCAGCGATTGCACCGTGAGACTGAATCGAGGCCTATTACCTGCATAGTCCGTCAGCGCCAACTTCGGCTATATGGGCATGTGGCACGCTACCCTGAAACCGATCCTTCCCATCGGGTTGTATCTGTAAGAGACAATCCGGCGTGGAGGAGGCCGAGGGGGCGCCCACAAGGCACGTGGCTGGGGCAAGTTGATGTTTCTTGTCGAGAGCTGCTTGGTATGGGAAAGGAGCCTGCATGGGAACTCACGCGTGGTGACCCCCGGGAGTGGCGTCGTAGGGTGGGCGAGGCGACGCGCCCCCCGGCGTATGCCCCCAATGATTGATTGAATGGGTAAACGCCGAACGCTAAACGTTCCATTTGATTTTGCAGGATCGCAATGTGAGTCGCAATGACTGCTACTCGCGCAAAAACTTCAGTGTATCTGGTGGGGGCGGTCGATGATGACATTAAGGGATCTAAGCTCCCGTCTAAGCGCCAGGCTTTGGCATACTTCTTCAACCTTCACCTGGACGGCAAGATGCCTGTGAAAGATGCAGCAGCCCGGACTATCGATATAGTTGCGCCCTTCTGGAATCGCGCTCGGATTCCGATTCAAAAGGAACAGCGATGCCGTGAGAAGGTGCTGAAGCTCTTTGTCACATGGCAGACACTCAAGAAGCACCGCAACCGGAAGTCGGCGACCCAGGCAAACAACGAGAAAGCGTTCGTCGACGTTCTGGACGAGCTATTCGACGTGGCGCACGCCGACGCGCTCTCCATTAAGAACAACGAAGACAGGGCACTCTTGCTGGCTCAACGTGAGAAGGGAAGGCGCGGTTGCATGACGATGGTGGACAAGACCCTCGCGGAGAAGGATAAACGAAAGGACAAAGCCGAGAAGAGGACTGAAAAGCGACGTCGCCGCGCTGACGAGATGTCGGCCTCGACGAGTGCCGTGGCGACTCTGGCGTCTTCGTCAAACAGCAGCGATGAGTCGTCGACTCGTCAGCAGCGGAAGAATCCGAGGATGAGGCTACCGGAGCCTTCGAGTGTACGGTATTCCCTCCGAAGCGCGGAAGGAAGGGGTTTATGTCACCAAACTTGGCAGCCGCGCTGGACCGGCACAAGATCTCGGACCGACAGGCAGTGGCTGTCACCGGCGAGACAGCCAAGAGTCTCGGTCATGACATTCAGGAAATAGTGATGAACCGAAGCACGATTCGTCGGAACCGACTGCAGCATCGAAAGGAGTCTGCTATGAAGCTGAAGGAAGAGTTTGTCACGAGCGGGCCCCTCGTTGTCCACTGGGATGGAAAGCTGATGCCGGACATCACTGGGCACAGCTCCGTGGACCGCCTTCCTGTCCTTGTTTCCGGCAAGAGGCTTCTGCAGCTCCTGGGTGTCCCAAAGCTGCCGACCGGGACGGGTCGTGCACAGGCCGACGCCGTGACGCACTGCATTAAGGACTGGGGCCTCGAGAGCAACGTCCGTGCGATGTGTTTTGACACAACCAGCTCCAACACGGGCCGACTGAACTGTCTGTTCATCAAACGAGACCTCGGCGTCCAGATTCTGCACCTGGCGTGTCGCCACTACATCATGGAGCTGGTCATTGGCGCCGTCTTCACGGCCTGCATGAGTTGTAGCTCGGCGCCGGAAGTGATGCTCTTCAAGCGATTCCAGGCGCAGTGGCGCTCCATCAACCAGGCAGACTTCGATGACGCTTTCACGAGCGACGACGTGATGCCCGAGATCATTGATGTGAAGGACGACGTTCGTCCTCGAACAGCAACTGGACGAACAGCAGCAGCGCGATGATTACAGGGAGATGCTAATCCTCGCGCGTGCCTTCCTTGGTGGCGGTGTGACGGCGCCGTTTCGATACCCGGGACCCATTCATCATGCACGGTGGATGGCCAAGGTCATCTACTCCTTCAAGGTATGGCTCTTCCGTCGCCAGTTCCGGCTCACGGTACGAGAGGAGTCTGGCCTTCGCGACATCTGCGTGTTCGCCGTCAAGCTGTACCTGAAGGCCTGGTTCACGGCGCCCCTCGCCGCCGCAGCCCCCAAAAGCGACCTGGAGCTGATGAAGGCTCTGGCCGCTTACCCGAACCGGGTGATCGGAAAAGCGGCCAGAGCGAAGCTGGCAAAGCACCTCTGGTATCTTTCAGAGGACCTCGTCGGCCTCGCTCTCTTCGACCGCGCCGTCCCGTTTGCCACGAAGGCACTAATGGTATCGGCGATGGAGGTAGAGGCGGATGGGAGCGAGGACGACAGGCAGATCCCGCGTGCCCAAATCGAGTTCGCTTCTGTCATCGGCAAGACGGTGGTTGACTTCGCAACAGCGAACTCACGGCGCATCTTCGAGCGCCTGAACCTGCCCAGCGGCTTCCTCGATGTCGCGCCAGAGGAGTTGGAGGATCGTGAAGACTTTAGGAAAGCTGCGGAGACGGTCCAGTGCCTGCACGTGGTAAATGACCACGCCGAGCGCGGTGTGGCGCTGATCCAGAAGTTTAGCGGCTCTATCACTCACGACGAGGAGCAGCTGCAGTTTCTCGTACGTGTGGTCGACGATCATCGTCGCCGCTACCCTGACGCGCTGAAGCGGACCGTAGCCGGACAGTAAACAAACCTGCCTTGTACAGTAACGTACATAGTGAACACAACTGCATGACAGTCACAGTGACGTACACAGTCACAGTGAACACTGAAAACGCCTGCTTGGTACAGTGTGTACGCAGTAAACACCTTTGTCTGATACAGTGACGTACATAGTGAATACGCCTGCCTGGTACAGTGAACAATACAAGTGAATACACAGTAGAAATGCATAAAACACTCGTTTAAGACGGCTATAGCTAACTGCTGTTGAGAATAGGAAGAGACATAGATCAGCTATTTGGCATACAGACTGGTTATTGATTCAATTTTTTTTAGGAAGGATTAAATCACGATTCATTTTGGAATTTAAATGATTCAGTCACCGTTTTATTCATGGATAATCATTTTGAGAAACGATTCTTTCCGATTCAACGAATCAAATTATATTTGTTATCCGATGTTTGATTCACCATTGAAATAGCATTGCAGTCTTTTTTATTCAATCAGTCTTGTTTCTATGCGGATTTTGATGCAATCATGATTCATGAATCAAACAAGTTGGTGGTGAATCAGTTCTTCTTTGATTCAAGGGATTTTGATTGATCGATTTCAATCGATTCAATCAGAGTCGACTCAATAACCAGTCTGTTGGCAAAACACCGTAATGTTAATATAATGTGACTATATTTCCGAAATATCGGCGTTACATTAGCTACCTTTCACATTCTCATAAGTTGTATGTTTTCCAATATCAATCAATCAATCATTGGGGGCATACGCCGGGGGGCGCGTCGCCTCGCCCACCCTACGACGCCACTCCCGGGGGTTACCACGCGCGTGATCCCATGCAGGCTCCTTTCCCATACCAAGCAGCTCTGGACAAGAAACACCAACTTGCCCCAGCCACGAGCCTTGTGGGCGCCCCCTTGGCCTCCTCCACGCCGGATTGTCTCTTACAGATACAACCCGATGGGGAAGGATCGGTTTCAGGGTAGCGTGCCACATGCCCATATAGCCGAAGTTGGCGCTGACGGACTATGCAGGTAATAGGCCTCGATTCAGTCTCACGGTGCAATCGCTGATTTGACACGTAATCATCCCAGCGATACCCCATGATTCTGCGAAGACACTTATTACCAAAGGCATTGATTCGTCTCTTCAAGTCACTATTTAGTGTCCATGTCTCACAACCATAGAGTAAGACAGGGATCACAAGCGACTTGAAGATCCGGATCTTTGTCCTTCTGCACAGGTACCGACAACGCCAAATACTCCCGCTGAGCGAGTCCATAACACCGTGGGCTATGCCAATCCACCGTAAGACTTCTTGACGTGACCCGCCGTCATTATGGACTGCGCTACCAAGGTATGTAAAACTTTCCAAGATCTCAATGTCCTCGCAACACGCATGAACAGACTGTACTGCTTCATCTAGTAAGTCTCCAAAAACCTGGACCTTGGTCTTGAGCCAGGAGACCTCAAGTCCCAAAGGCTTTGCCTCCTCGTGCAGCGCCTCGAAAGCCATCACCAGGACCTCCAGCGACTCAGCAAAGATGACTGCATCATCGGCAAAAACAAGATCAGTGATCTTGGTGTTGCCGATGGATGCTCCACAATCACTTTGATCTACAACCTTGTCCAATACCCAGTCCATACAAGCGTTGAAAAGTGATGGGGCAAGGACGCACCCTTGCCTCACTCCTGTATTCACAGGAAAGAAGCTGGATACACCTGCCCCACACTTCACAGCACTCTCAGTCCCAGAATACAGATCAGTTATCAAACCAATAGTCCTTGCAGGAATCCCGCGAAATCGCAGCAGATCCCAGAGTGACTCACGATGCACTGA
>JACEEZ010022716.1:370039-402539 GCA_016584305.1 Chionoecetes opilio
TAGAAAACAAAATCAATGTTAACACTGTCAACTAAGCCCATGGGAGTCGTATGGCGGCCATCGTCGATCGCGAAATATTTGACTTTCTCGAAATTACCAAAATTTCCATAAAATCACAAATAATGTAGTTACAAATTTAATTGTGGTGCCCACGTGACAAGAAAAACATAGCCTATTGTAATAAGAACAATTAATGCAGTAATTGGTACAAGTTTAGTCATGGAACGGCAAAAACCTAAAAAAGGCGGAAAATTTACTTTGGTTTCGCCGACAACTTTGAACATAAATGACAATAACTTCACTAATATACAACATACTGGTCAGCTTAACATATCAAAATCATCGTCTATTATTCCCTCATATAATGCAGTCAAACAATTGACATACATATATGATTATCATACACTAATTGTTACCAATGTAACCCACCCTCCTAGTGAAACTTTACTTATATCAAATACATACATTCGATAAAACTTAGTTTTATATTAAATTTTACCAGTTAATCATGGGCAACTAGATAATATAACTTAGTATTGTTCAGTTGCCATTTGTAAACACTGTTTTGCTCCATATGTCATGTCACATATGTATATATATTGTATATATATGTTTGTTTCTCATACAATACTGTATTGCTCATGTGTATCGCTAACCTGTATACGATGTCCATTAACACTACTTTCCTTCTCCTTAGATGCATCGGTGATAGTGATAGTGTAGATGGTATGTCAGTGACCTAACATTCTGTGTGGTACATCCGTAGTTCTTTCTGGTGGTGGAATATAACTGAACTAAATCATGGCTAGCACGAGGAAACGAAAAAGCGACAAAATATCAGCCAGATCTGAAAACCCTAAATACCCATCATGTATCGTACACGCAATAGACATCCGAGACTATGGTCCCTTGACATCTTTCAGAAATGTGAGAGGAAACCCAGATGAAAAATTAGCATATCTACATGAAATCCGTGAAAATCGAATAGCTGAACCTCTCAATTCACCTCGCCGTATGGAAGCAGTGTGTGCTCAGATACCAGAGACTCTCGAAGGCGTTGACTTGGAGATTATAGGATACCACAGACCATGCTACCAGCACTTCACAGCAAACTTACATCGCTTGAATGATTCGACCGTAGCATCTATGTCCACGAAGCATCACTCTCCGCGCAAACTGTCATCTGCTGAGAGTTCCCAACTATTCCCACCTGAATGTATGTTCTTCGAGAAGTTTGAAATAAAGGTATCTGGAAAAACCGAGAGACCCATCAAATTCCTATCATGGAAACACAAAGAGCCTGCTTGGAGAAGCACCGAGTCCCAGGCCCTTGAACTGGGAAAGACTCGTCTATACCGACAGGTGAAAGGAAAGGACTTATTTGCCGTTGAAGCACAGTTCCATTCCGAATGCAGAATGTCCTGCACCACGGAATATCGAAATCACATCCGGGAACAGGAGCGAGAGGAAAACCGTAACATAGACACTGATCAGGCCCATAGGGCTGCTGCCCATAACGCAGCCTTCAAATTGGGGTCAGGATTTGACTCTCTGTTATTTGTAATTATACCAAATGTCAATTACTCACTTCTACTGACAACGTACCTAGCTGCCCTACATCACTTGTTAAAGTTTAATAGAAAGGAAACATTGTTTACTGACTTTTCTCGAATGTTTGTATTTGACAACATAAAGTTTCATTAGGGGGGTGAGTAACATTGGTAACAATTAATGTATGATAGTCATATATGTATGTCAATTGTTTGACTGCATTAGATGGGGGAATAATAGACGATGATTTTGATATGATAAACTGACCAGTATGTTGTATATTAGTGAAGTTATTGTCATTTATGTTGAAAGTCGTCGGCGAAACCGAAGTAATTTTTCCGACTTTTTTAGGTTTTTGCCGTTATTTGACTAAACTTGTACCAATTACTGCATTAATTGTTCTTATTACAATAGGCCATGTTATTCTTGTCACGTGGGCACCACAGTTAAATTTGTAACTACATTATTTGTGATTTTATGGAAATTTTTGGTAATTTCGAGAAAGTCAAATATTTCGCGATCGACGATGGCCGCCATACGAACCCCATGGGACATTAGTTGACAGTGTTAACATTGATTTTTGTTTTCTAGACATATTTGTGCATCTAAAAAAGTAGGTCTCATTAGATTGTCCGAGGGGTGCACGTGGGGTCCACTGGACTACTAGACTAAACATGTTGGTCTGAAATATGTAATGCGGTTGTCATGGTAACCAAAAAATCACCATGAAGCTACACGATTTCGAAATTTTCATTGCCAGATTCGAAAAGTAGACAAATTTTCCTTTCAGATGATATATTATGAAGCTGTTACCGCATGGGTACCACGACAATACTTTTTTCAGCCCTTGGCCCCTAGACTAAATAACAAAACTCCGGATCTGGTTAAGGTTACTGTGTACACGATTAGTAGTTTTTATTTTTTTTATTTAAAGGTGAAATAAGAGGTTGTTATTAGAAGTATGTAGTGATGAATGAAAAAAAATGTAGAAGTAAATTAGACGAACCTTTAAGGTTAATAGCAGATATAACAGTTACCAGCAATTTAGTATCTTATTTTTGATTAAAAGATGATTTTTGTAACTCCTCATAAAGCTTTTAGTGAAAAAAATTCGTTTATTTGAATCTTTTTAGCACTTCATAATTATATTAGACAAAACTAAATTTATATTACTTTTATTGCCGCTTCTTTAGCTGGTGATCTTATCCTGCCTAGTGGATCTGTTTCCATCTTAGCAATGTATGCGATATATTTTATTGTTTGTGCAATGAATATTTCAAAATCCGTTACGTGAGGTTAGGTTAGTATAGGATAGGTTAGATAAGGTTAGGTTCTATTCCCCTATTTCTTCATTTATTCACTTTTTTACCCACATTTTCTTTGATCTTCATAGCCCTCACCACTATCGGGTGGTCCAGATTATCATTGTCATATTACTGTATTGTTATTATTCATTTACACGACAAATGAGGCTACAAAAAACTCAAAGGAACTTGCAAATTATTAAATGGAAGAAAAAAATGGAAACACCACGGGAGGAAATAATATTTAATTTAATAATATTTAATACTATTTGATACTTTTAATATTTTTTAATAAATTTTAAATAATATCTAAAAATTGTAAAGATATTTTGGGGGTAATATATTCACACCCAAAATCGGAAATATACTGGAAGATGAGGGATTACCCGGATGTGAAGGTTTTGTATAGTGGAAGATTAATCAACAGGAGGTGGAGCTTTAGTATAGGGAGGATTAACAACAGATGACGGCTTAGTATAGTTGGGGATTAACAGGAGGTTGATATTTAGTAATGGTGAAGATTAGCAGGAGTTAAAGGTTTAGTAAAGGTAAGGATTAACAGGAGGTGGATATTTGGTGTAGGTGGGGATTAACAGGAAGTGTATATTTAGGATAAATGAGGATTGATAGGAGGTGGATATTTAGTAATAGTGAGGATTCACAAGAGGTGGACATTTAGTAATGTGGGGATTAACAGGAAGTGGAGATTTAGTATAAGTGAGGATTACAGGAGTTGGAGATCTATTATATTTAGGGATTAAAAGGAGGTGGTGATTAAGTATAGATAGTGATTAACAGGATGTAAAGGTTTAGTATAGGTGGGGATTAACAGGAGGCGAAGGTTTAGTTTATCAATCAATCATTGGGGCCATACATCGGGGGGCACGTCGCCTCGCCCACCCTACAACGCCACTCCCGTGGGTTGCCACGCACGAGTCCCCATGCAGGCTCCCTTCCCATACCATGCAACTCTCAACAGGAAACCCCAAATTGCCCCAGCCACGAGCCTTGTGGGCGCCCTCTTGGCCTCCTCCAAGCTGTATTGTCTCTTACAGATACAACCCGATGGGATGGATCGGTTTCAGGCTATCGTGCCACATGCCCATATAGCCGAAGTTGCCGCTGACGGGCTATCACGGTAATTGGACTCGATTCAGTCTCACGGTGCAATCGATGATTTGACACGTAATCATCCCAACGATACCTCATGATTCTGTGAAGACACTTATTACCAAAGACATCGATTCGCATCTTCAAGTCGCTATTTAGTGTCCATGTCTCATAACCATAAGAGTAAGAAAGGGATTGTTTGATTATTTCTGACTGGCTGGGACACAGGAAACACTTGGGTGTGGCAACGTCTTTTCTTGTGAAGGCAGATACAGACAGCATGCCAGCCGGATTACTTTGTCCGGGCGGGCTCCCGAACTTGCGAATGCTCGAAACAATCAAGCCTAACATTTCAACTGCCAAATAACAACACAACATCTCCCCCGAAAATACACACAGCACCTCCCCCAAGATGAGTAAACACATACGAATCTTAAGCAATGAACATTACAACAGAAATCAACGAAAATATATACATGAACGGTCAATATTTGGCATACAATGGGTATAAAAAGAGCTAAGTGTTTGAAGCCACAGGCCCCCAAGTGACTTGCAGACGTTCAGGAGGCTGGCGGAGGCGATGACTGCGATTCTTGTCTTCCTTGACGGCTAATTGTGATGTCTCCTTGCAGTGTTGTTTATAATATCTTGAGCAGAGTAAACTCCTTTATTAACAACTTCAGTAATCCAGGTAGGTAGGCAAATACAAGTGGTTGACTGTGACGGGCTTGCTGCAATACAGGAACTGTGTCTCTCGGCTCTGATTCACCTGACGTTAACTAGCCTTTCAACCTCTGAACCACTGATCGAATGCAATACTAAAACAGTAACTACTCGTTACACTAATGTGGCTGTGTCAGACTGGGCAGGCAACGTAGGCGGCGTTGGTGATGTCTCCATGGCATGATGAGACGTTGCAGGCGTAGTCGTGAGCAGGGGCCGGTCGCCAACCCCGACTACCTCGCCTGCGCGATCCCATAGGCCTGTAAAGTTGTTCTAGATATCAACCCTGGAGCCGATGCGTAAACCATGAAGTGGACGGGCGGAGCGGTCGTGAAGCTGCTTCGTTTGTTGCCGGAGATGGTCAGCTCTGGGCATCACACTCATCGGCAGTCACTGCCACTCTGGGGCAAACGCACGGTGTGAAGTTGGCAACCCAGACCGCAACGGATGCCCGAAGAGGACTTGCACGGGTGATCTTCTGCTAGAGCGTGGCGTATTCCTTAGCTCCAGGAGACCTCGTTCGAACGCTTCGTCGCCTAGGCTACCAGCTACCGGTCGTTGTTGCCATTAGCAGCTTTTTGACAGTCTTCACAGCTGCCTCCGCGTGACCGTTAGCTCTGGCGTAGGTCGGCGACGACATCTCGTGGTGAACCTCCCAGCAATACAAACACCTGCGCACAGTCGATGAAGCAAACTGCGGTCCCCCGTCAGTCCGCAGTATGGTCGGAACCCCAGTCATGCCGAAGAGGTGGCGTAACTCACGGACTAGATGATCAGCAGAGGCAGTTCAGGGACACGTTATCACATATGGCCAGCCAGAGAGCCGTTCCACATATACCAAATATGCTCTGCCCGCTACATGGAAGTTGTCGGCGTACACGGACTCGAACACTCGAGTGAGCGGCCGGTCGTCCATCCACAGCGGTTCGTTGGCGTAGCTGGGTAGTACTATACGGCAACGGGAACAGGCAGACACGGTGTTGGCGATGTCGTTATCAATCCTAGGCCAGTATACTGTCTGACGTGCTCGGCGCTTCGTTCGCTCAATACCTTGATGCCCTTCGTGCAAGCGGCCGAGAACTTTCTTACGTAGGCTGGTCGGGATGACTAGTTTCGCCCCGTATACGAGCATGTCATCATCCAATGACAGCAGATGCCGGACTCCCCAATAAGGCCTCCGGGAACCCCTGTATGATGGCTTGTTTAAGGGACGAGTACTCGGGATCACGTGAAGCAGCAGCACGTACCTTTTCCAATCCTGGGTCTACCACTGGGGCGAGTAGAAAGTCATCTTATACTGCACGGGACGCCTCCAAAGCCGCAATTAAGGTCTCATGCAATGGATCTGACTTCACTTCAACTGTGTCGACGATTGGCTACGGGTCAGAGACCGGTGAGCGTGAAAGCGCGTCTGGTATTTGGTGCGCTGTCCCTTTCTGCCAACTGGCTGTAAGACTGTACATGATTAACTTATCACGCATACGCTGCAGCCGGGGATCTTCTATCTCTGACAGAAGCTTATGGTTCAAAATGGGCACCAACTGGCGGTGATCCACTACCAGATAGAAGTGAGGCAAACCTGCTAGGATTTCAGGCACTTCTGACATGCCCATACGCAAGCAGCCAGCTCCAGCTCAATTACAGCATACCGACTCTCTATATCAGTGAGGAAACGTGAACCACACTAAACCACACGCCAGATGTCCCGTGTTTCTGCATTAGCACGAATCCCAACCCTCGCGTCCTGGCAGCATCCATCTGTAGTACAGTCGGCAGTTTCGGATCGAAGAATGCCAGGATGGGCGGTGATATAAGCATCTTCACCTCGAATAATGCTGCTTCGTGGTGTTCGGTCCATGCCCAAATACGGTTTTGCTTCAGAAGATCTCGAAGCGGTTGGGCTGCGGGGGCGTTTTCCTGTGAGAAGCTCCCCAATTGGTTGACCGAACCCATGAACGACCGTAAATCAGTGATGTTCTCAAGCCAAGGAAAATCCTTGATGGCAGTGACCTTATGATCATTTGCTGAGTAGCCCTTCTCGATGACTCGGAACCCACAGTATTCCACTTCATTCATCGCGAATAGAAATTTCTTACGGTTTAAAGTGATGCCGGCCTCGTCGCATCTTCGTATGATGTCAGTCATGTGTTGGAGGTGGGCACGATATGTGTCGTCGTAAGCGAGGATGTCGTCGACAACTTTGATGGTGTAGGGTAACCCTCCCAGCGATGCGAGTGATGTCTCCTCTGCTGTTGTATTCATCTCCGGAGGACACCAATCCCATGACCGCGCGCTTGAAATTAGATCTGCCCCACGATGTAATGAAGCACGTTAGGTCCTGGCTCTCAGGAGCAATCGCGATCTGGTGATACCCCATGGCGGCATCCACTGTGGTCATCCAGCGGGCGTGACCTGCTGCGATGTCAGCGACCGCAACGTGTGGTGGAAGCATGGGGTATGTCGGACGCCGCACGTATTTGTTCAGCTTGGTTAGGTCCACGCACACTCTGTTACCGGCATTCTTCTTTGGTACAGGCATCATGGGGTGACACCAATCCGTAGGGTTGTCGACGGGCGTGATGTTTGGCAAGGAGGTCGTCGAGTTGCTTCTTGATGTCGTCTCTCCAGCTGTAGGGCAGCGGTCTGGCGATGGTGACTGCAAATGGCCCCCCGTCAGATGTAAGTTATATCACCATTAGCTTACCAATCATTGTGCGCAACGCCGATTCGCCACTAAACACGCGTGGAAACATGCTTGGATTCGAGCCGCGTGCGCAGCCCGAACCTCATCTGACGGATCAGTGTCGTGTGTCCAGGTCTTCTGACGGATCAGTGTCGTGTGTCCAGGCTGGTAACTGGGAGATAACTTCGTAACTTACATCCTTGCTGTTCTGGTCCACGATCAGTGTTGCAGTCACATCATACTATGAGTCTTTTGGGTCAGATACAACTGTACCGATTTGCCGTGGAAAGTCAGCAGGTACGATCCCTAGCGTTGAACAGTCGAACCAGCTAATTAGCATTCCTGACAAGCTGTCAACTACGTGGACGGCTGTTTCAGTGCGGTGACCTCCTAATTCCAGTGAGCAACCAGCTGACCCTTAGACTCCAGTGGGTTGCCTCCAACAGCACTGAACGACGCGTGGGCAGTAAGCAAGTTATCAATGTCGATTCCTAAACAAAGAACCAGCTGACTGCCCATAACTGTATTCTCTGTTCCTGTGTCGGGCGTACAGCGGACGTTGGTGACGCTTGTCGGGTTAGTCAATGTCACAGACACTTGAGGAGTGGGGCGTGCAGCCAGCCCTTTAGTGTATACATCGGCAATAGTTTGTCTCACCTGTCGCTTGCATTGGCGATGGCGATGTTCCCCCCACCTCGAGGTAGTCGGCACTGACAAACTCTCTGTAGTACGTTCTGTGGAGGTGCCCGATACATCCACGTCAAAGCGTCCACACACTGATTGGAAGTGTCTTGATTCACCAAAATTCCGGCAGGTGGCACCGATAGCCGGACAGGCAGTAGAGTCTTTATGTCGTCTATAATCACACCGCGTACACTTCTGATTAATGTCCCGCGCTGCACCATACTCGCGGGTCTGACTCCTTTGTCGCCGGTACGCAGATACTTTGCCTATCGCACCACAACGAAGCTCAGCACGAGTGTTCCTGGCCACTTCTGTTCTGACGCTCGACAGACATCAACTGCGTTGTTAAGCGTCAAATCCTTATTTTTCAGCATTGCTTTCACTGCCTCATCGTCACGTGCACCACACACCATGCGGTCTCGAAGCTGGGTGTCGAAGCAATGTTGACAGAAGTCACAAAAGGAGGCTATTTCCTTCAAGGAGTAAAGGAAGTCGTCGAAGGTCTCCCCTTCCTCCTGTATCCGGGAGTAGAACAGGCGCCGATCCACCAGACGTTCCTTTGCGTACTCAGATGCGCCTCCATTGCCATTATGACCTCCTTTGCAGGAGTGTCCTCAGCCACTGAGCGTACCTGATTACCCTAGTCCAATCTTCGTCCAACAGGCTCAGCAGGATGGCTCGCTACTCCTTCGGCGGTAGGTTGTCGGCATGGGTCAACAGCATATACCCGTCGAATTTCAACTTTTAGGCGCCGAAGTCACGTCGTGAAGTCGATGAGGACAAGAATAGTGCTGGTGTAGCGGCGACAGGCAGCCTTGCTGGGGCGTCATTGGTAGCAGGGCGGTGATCACTGCTGGCCGTGACACCGCCACCGGGGCTCAGTAAGCGCTCCATCATAGCCACCATACACTCCTCACGTTGGGTCGAGAGCGCTGTCTGCTGCACTATCAGATTCTCAGGTTGCTCTATGTCTCCTATGTTGGTACAGTCGTCGCCACAGAACAGCTATCCCACGAACACCAGTCAGGGTGAAGAAAGACAACGACGAGATCCTACTCACTGCGCCATGTTTGATTATTTCGAACTAGCTGGGACACAGGATACACTAGCTTAGTTGTGGCAACGTCTTTACTTGTGAAGGCAGATACAGAGAGCATGCCAGCCGGACTTCCTCTATCCGGGCAGGCTCCCGAGCCCTGAGAGGTGAGCTCGTCTGAAGCTATGCTCGAAACAATCAAATCTAACATTTCAACGACTAAATAACAACACAACATGGATCACAAGCAGCTTACAGATCCGGATCTTTGTCCTCCTGCACAGGTAACGACAACGCCAAATACTCGAGCTGAGCGAGTCCATAACACCGTGGGGTATGCCTATCTGCTGTAAGACTTTTCATCCGCCATCATTATGAACGGCGCTACTAAGGTATGTAAAACTTTCCAAGAGCTCAATGTCATCGTCGCACGCATGAACAGACTGTACTGTTTCATCTAGTAAGCCTCCAAACACCTCGACCTTGGTCATGAACCAGGAGACCTCAAGTCCCAACTGCTTTCCCTCCTCCTTCAGCGCCTTCAAAGCCATCAATAGGACCTCCAGCAACTCAGCAAAGATTACTGCATTATCGGCAAAAATCAAGATAAGTTATGTGCATATGGGTTTTACCTCCACAATCACTTCGATCTACAACTTTGCCCAATACCCATTTCATACAAATGTCGAAAAGTGATGAGACAAGGACGCACCCTTGCTTCATTCCTGTATTCACAGGAAAGAAGCTGGATACACCTCCCCCACACTTCTTAGCAGCTTCATGTCAAGTCCAGAAGAATCTCAAGAGGTAACCATACTGTGTTTCATCTTGAGAAACTGAAGGACTTGACATGTGCTCATGAGAATGCGGTGGCAGTCTCAAATCGGTTTGGTGTGCTCGATGCCCTAGAGGACCCTGTAGAACTGTGGGATACCTTCAGACGTGAAACTCTACAGGCTGCCAAGGAGTGTATTGGGGAGCGCCCGAGGTCAAGGCGTGGTTTTGTCTCGACGGAGACGTTGGAAAAAATCGAGGAGAGTCGCGCTGCCAGGCTGGCTGGGAACCAGGACCATCACAGGGCTCTGTCACGCCGGACTATAACCCTCCTGGGGAGAGACACGGAGAGGTATGTCAGGAGTCTCGCTAAGGATGTCGAGGGTCATTTGAACGCTAATGACCTCCGACCCGCCTACCGAGCCCTGAAGAAGCTCCGTTCCAAGTCACCATCTCGGGCGAGTGCTATTCGAGCAGCAGATGGGCGCCTCGTGTCGGACATGGATGGGCAGATGGCTCGTTGGGCTGAGTACTTTGGGCAGTTGTTCACGATGGACCCTCCAACTCAGCAGCTTCACACCACTGGGTTACAGGCAGTGGATGCCGATCCTCCCATTGACGAAACCGCACCCTCTCTTGACGAAGTCAGAGAGGCTGTACCTAAGTTGAGGGGTGGAAAGGCAACTGGTGTTGTAATATCAGTGCGGAGCTCCTCAAAGCTGGTGGTGAGGCCATGATCCGCGAGTTGCATGCTGTCCTGACTGCCGTGCGGCAATCAGGTACCATTCCTCCTGACTGGAAAAAGGGGCTGGTCGTCCCTATCTGGAAAGGGAATGGGGACCGTCAGGACTGCAACAATTACCGCGGTATTACACTGCTCAGCGTGCCAGGCAAGGTGCTTGCCCATCTATTGCTGACACGGATCCGCAGTCATCTGCTGAGGCATCAGAGACCTCAGCAGTCTGGGTTCACGCCTGGTAAGTCAACAACGGACCGTATCCTAGCGCTTCGTGTCCTGGTGGAACGCCGACGTGAGTTTCGACAGGAGATGCTTGCAGCCTATGTTGATCTCAAGAAGGCGTTTGACTCAGTGCATCGTGAGTCACTTTGGGATCTTCTGCGACTTCGAGGGATTCCTGCAAGGACTATTGGTTTGATAGCCGGTCTGTATTCTGGGACTGAGAGTGCTGTGAAGTGTGGGGCAGGTGTATCCAGCTTCTTTCCTGTTAATACAGGAGTGAGGCAGGGGTGCGTCCTTGCCCCATCACTTTTCAACGCTTGTATGGACTGGGTATTGGACAAGGTTGTAGATCAAAGTGAGTGTGGAGCATCCATCGGCAACACCAAGATCACTGATCTTGTTTTTGCCGATGATGCAGTAATCTTTGCTGAGTCGCTGGAGATACTGGTGATGGCTCTCGAGGCGCTGCACGAGGAGGCAAAGCCTTTGGGACTTGAGGTCTCCTGGCTTAAGACCAAGGTCCATGTGATTGGAGACTTACTAGATGAAGGAGTACAGTCTGTTCATGCGTGCGGCAAGGACATTGAAATCTTGGAACTTTTTGCATACCTTGGTAGCGCAGTCCATAATGACGACGGGTCACGTCAAGAAGTCTTACGGCGGATTGGCATAGCCCACGGTGCTATGGACTCGCTCAGTGGGAGTATTTGGCGTTGTCGGTACCTGTGCAGGAGGACAAAGAATCTTCAAGTCGCTTGTGATCCCTGTCTTACTATATGGTTGTGAGACATGGACACTAAATAGTGACTTGTAGAGACGAATCAATGCCTTTGGTAATAAGTGTCTTTGCAGAATCATGGGCTATCGCTGGAATGATTACGTGTCAAATCAGCGATTGCACCGTGAGACTGAATCGAGGCCTATTACCTGCATAGTCCGTCAACGCCAACTTCGGCTATATGGGCATGTGGCACGCTCCCCTAAAACCAATCCCCCCCATCGGGTTGATCTGAAAAGAAAATCCGGGGGGGAAGAGGCCAAGGGAGCGCCCCAAGGCTGTGGCGGGGCGGGTTGATGTTTCTTGTCGAGAGCGCTTGGTATGGGAAAGAAGCCGAAAGGGAGACCGCACGCGGTGCCCCCCAGGGTGGCGTGTAGGGTTGGCGAGGCGCGCCCCCCTCGGGTACCCCCCCAATGTTGATTGATGATTGATACCCTTTTAGATATTCCCCTTTTGGGGACAGGGACACCCTTTAGCTTCAAAACACTTATTGTCTCTATCTCTTTAACTTCTAAGCCAACTGTGGCCATGTGCAACTGATGTTGATAGCTGTTTAAATAAAAAAAGAGAATTTGTCAATGACAAAGAATTTTATTAATAAATCAAGTACAAGTAAATAGAGAAACAGGAAGAGATGATAAAGATAATAAGTATTAAATAAATAGGTAAACATATGAATGACCAATGGAAATAAAATATTTAGAGCAGAGTGATACCATTGAAGGACAAAATAGTTCTTAAGATAATCGACTTAATGTTCAAATGACAAATATTGAGGAAATATGTGTCCTACGATTGTAGGTCAAGAGATGAAAGTGCACTGTTGTGGTGAGGTGTGAGGTGAGGTCACTACCAGTGAAGGAGGCGAGATGATGATGACGATGATAATGATGATGATGATTTTTGATGATAACAATTAGATTATTGATGATGATGGCGTCTCAAAACCTGGGTTCATAATGATGCGCGAAGAAAATTGTGATAAGATAATGTAACGATTTGAAAATAATGTTATAAAGAATTAGATGTAACACAATCAAGGTTTAAATACTATGTATATAATAATGATTATATTCATAATACTTGAAGAGGTAATGGATAAGGCCAGTTAATGGAGGCAATCTTGCATTATTAAGTGGACAAAACAAAGAGAAGAATGAATGAGACAAGATACACGGTGAAGGAATATGTGCAAATACCACACGAAGGGAAGCAATGTAACCATAAAGCGGTGAGATGCCACAAGAAAATCAGCACACACGACAGACTGTAACGCACTGACGGCATTCAGTACAAGGAGAGTATTTGGAGAGACAAATGGAAGAGCATTTAACTGTACTATACTACTAAGTGGTTTCATTGACTGTATGCTGCTGTACTGTCATTCAGATAAGCTTGGAGTAGTGCTTATGCAGTTTTACCTATTTAGCTGGGGTACAAAATATGCGTCGCAACAAATTTGAATAGATAAATAGGTTTATCAAATAGTTTTTTAATTAGGGGTGTTGTAAAAATGCCCTACATATAGGGAAAATGGATTTGATTTTTAAAGTCTAGAGATGTGTGAACCTGCCGATCCTCACAAACAGAATGATGACCGGAGTGTCCAGAACCCCAACTCCCCCGTCAAGAGGTAAGGTAAAATTTTGTCAGGTTACCGGGGAGTTGAGGGGGTCGAGGTCCCCCCCCCCCCTGTTAGGAGGTTAGGTTAGATTATCTGGGGGTCAAGATGGTAGGTTGGGTTAAAATTAATTTAATTAGGTATATTCCCCTAGATCTAGGGAATTTTGGCTCCCCTACATAACTCCAAAAAAACGTGTTTCCGACACATTATTTGTTACCCACCCGAAAATCAAAACCATGGAACCACTCAGTGAGTGGTTCCATGTCTACCATTCCTCCCCCTTCTGCCTCCTAGCATGAAAAGCGGACGAAGCCCGTTGAACACTTGGTCGGACGGAAGAGTTATTGAGGGACTATAAATAAGCGCATAACTTATTGAACTCGTTTAGGGAGAGCTGAGACGGGAAATATCCAGTAAACATTTATTACGCTGAACAACCCAGGACAATTTAGTGCCAAGAAAGGGGGTGAGTTTTGTGTTAGTAAAAAAGTCGAAAGTCTGTTGTTGTTGAAGTCAAGGTTGTGTCCAGTTGGTATGCTTGGGAGAAGTAATACAGTTGCTGAAGTGCACAAGACCGCTATTGTGTCAGTGTCCTGTTTTGAACATTAATGGAAAGTCTAAAACTGTGTATCTAGCTTCCCTTACTCTCTTGGATGGTAGATATCACTGGTGTGTGGGTGAATGAGAAAAAACGTTATAAAAAGTCAGCAACTTTTGAGTAGACAGGGGACAGGGGACTCAGTTCGAGAGGGAAAGTCATTTATGAATAAAAATAAACAGGAAGTGGGAGAAATATTATAGAAAAACACCAAATTGTTTTGGAAAAAATACCATTGCCGCAGTAGGAATAGGTATATGAACACAAAACACAAAGCACAAAACACATGAAAGTACACAAATAATATAATACAATGAAAAAAAAATGGTAAAACTATTTATATCAGACTATTGAAAGATTTGCGACTCTCGGTCAACGTTAAGTTTATCTAACGTTAATTGTAAGTAAGTCAACAAAAAGAGGATTATTATGAGTCATTCAGATGACACTAAGATCATACGTTGACCGTTATTTGTGTAACATTTGTAGTGGTAATTATAGCTAGAGTTGTGAATCATGTTCTCAAAGAAATACGTACTGTACTATGTTATACCATGAACACCATCATAAACCTTGGGAGTATCCAAGCCAGAGAGGACGTCGAAAAGTATCACGATACAGTTATAATGAAGTCATCAGGCAAGAAGAGAAAATGCGCAAGAGAAGCCAAATATAATCGTCAGTGGTTAGACTTTTAGCTGAATACAAATAAAAAGGTTCGTTGAATTTAGCAATGTTAAGAACGGCTGTGGCGATCTTCGTGATATGAATATTCATTTGATGATAAATTCCATTACGCGACAAAGAGAGAGAGAGAGAAAAGAGAGAGAGAGAGAGAGAGACAGAGAGAGAGAGAGAGAGAGAGAGAGAGAGAGAAAGTGCCCTAATCCGAGAGAGAGAGAGAGAGAGAGAGAGAGAGAGAGAGAGAGAGAGAGAGAGAGAGAGAGAGAGAGAGAGAGAGAGAGAGAGAGAGAGAGAGAGAGAGAGCGGAGCGAGCGAGCGAGCGAGCGAGCGAGCGAGCGAGCGAGCGAGAGAGAGAGGAGAGAGAGAGAGAGAGAGAGAGAGAGAGAGAGAGAGAGAGAGAGAGAGAGAGAGAGAGAGAGAGAGAGAGAGAGAGAAGAGAGAATAGAGAGAGAGAGTGATACAAAAGGACAAAAAGTTAAGATAACGATAAGTTCAATGAGAAAATGAGAGAAGAGAGAGTGTCAGAGAGAGGTCAAGAGATGAAGAGTGCAGTTAGGGTGAGGAGTGAGGGGTATAAGAGAAGGAGAGATGATTGACGACTGATACTATGTGACTGACCACGCACAACAATAGATTAGAACCTGATGGCGCAAAACCCTGGGTTCATAGTATTGAAGGAATTGGCTAAAATCAAGCCATTTTGAAAATGTTACGGCAGGATCGCTTATACCAAGCAAGAACACTCTCACTGGGTCACGTCGACAATACTGGCATCTGGTGACAACCGGTTAACTCCGCCATTAATGGAGCTACCTGCATATAGTGGAAAAACAAGGAAATGACTAGGCAAATCACGTGGCTAAAATGTGGCAAACCAACGAAGGAGCATTCCAGTGAAGCGCAACCTTGTTGACATTGCCACCGCTACTCCGGAACAGCAGCTAACGCCTATCCTTCACAACGAGAACTTGGAGAGCCAAAGCAAGAGCACACAAAACTGCCCTAGATCATTCATTCGCCCAGAGGACTTACTGTCTCAATGCAGCTTGGAGTAGTGCTAGTCCCGAGTTTTACTTTAGCGGGTACAAATATGCGGCAAAAAAACTGATAAAAGGTTCTCAATATTTTTTAAATTAGGGCTTTGTAAAGCCCTTCGCCTTACGGCCAAAGATTGATTTTAAAGTCTAGAGGTGTGAACCTCCGATTTTCACAACAAGGACACCGATCCAAACCCCAATCCCGTCAGGAAAAATGTGGCTAGCGTGCGTGCAGGCATGGTCGAGTCCCCCCCCCTATGGGAAGGTTAGAACTCTGTCAATGGTAGTGGGTAAATATTTCATTAGCTATACCCTAGCAGCCGCTTGGCTCCCCTACATCTCCACAAATCACTCTCAGCCCTGACGCCTAAGCACCCGAAATCACCCTGACCTTACGCTTGGAAGTGGTTTCATGGTCTACACCCCCTTCTGCCCTACTATGCAGACGGGCAGAGACCTGCCAGTCAGGAGCGGAGAGTTTTGAGGATAAAAAAGCGCATAACATTAGAGTCGTTTAGGAGGCGAGCTGCAAATATCCAGTAAACATTTCATGGACGCCTCAATCCAGCCCGAGGGGTCACTCCCTATGGTCATAAGTCAAAAACTCGCCAAGTCCTCAAGTGTAGCCCAAGGATAGTTCAGCTCGTCACCTCGGACTTACTGCTGACGTGCACGGCTAAATCCCCTCATTGGTTCCCAGCCTATTTGACCTTATGGCAACGCAACAGCTGTGTATTTGCATTCCTCCTGGACTCGCATACCAGCGTGGGCTGTCTGCCCAAACCTCTCAAAAATCAACTTAAATAAGTGCGGCAGCGCCTCCAGTCGAGAGGGAACAGTCCCCTATCATAAAACGCAAACAGGTACGCTGAGAATATTATAGCAAAAAACCACCACTTCGCAAAACCTCCATCCCATACGTATGGACCACTAAACACCGTCCACCCGGTTTCCCTGCTTTAGGGAAAATCCCCAGGTGTGAACAAAACTGGAACCATTTCCAGGACTCCATTTGCACTCCAACACTCGTCCTGAATGCGAGTTACCTCCACTAATTGAGAAGTCAACAACAACAGTCATGGACATTCCAGATGACTAGACTCGTGCCGTTTTGGGTACATTGATGTGTTCTCTGGCACTTAATCACGTTCTCAAAGATACCCCCCCTAGTAGCTCCAATACAGCCTTTATTAATTGAGATAATCCACAGGGGGCGCTAGAAAAGTCACGATACAGTTACAAAATATTAACAACAACAAAAGCGAAGAGAGAGATATAATCGTAGGAAGGACTTGCTGAATCAAGAAAAGTGTGAATAGAAGTAAGACGAGGATGGAGAGAGATTCATTGAGATAATATAGCGACAAAGAGAGAGAGGAGAGAGAGAGAGAGAGAGAGAGAGAAGAGAGAGAGAGAGAGAGAGAGAGAGAGAGAGAGAGAGAAGAGAGAGAGAGAGAGAGAGAGAGAGAGAGAGAGAGAGAGAGAGGAGAGGGGAGAAGAGAGAGAGAGAGAGAGAGAGAGAGGAGAGAGAGAGAGGAGAGAGAGAGAGAGAGAGGAGAGGGGGAGAGAGAGAGAGAGAGAGAGAGAGAGAGAAGAGAGAGAGAGAGAGAGAGAGAGAGAGAGAGAGAGAGAGAAGAGAGAGAAGCGATATGTAGGAGACAAGTCAGAGAAAATGCATGTATTGGTAATATGCAACTTGTATAGAAATTGAATTGCTAGTATTGACATATATGATAATAATAATAGCCATAATTTAATAATATTAAGTAAGATAATAATAATATGATATCATTATTATCATCATTAGACATTATTCAAGCCGATAATACAATACTAGTTCATTATATCATCATTGCTTTCCTTTCGGGTTGTAAACGGCAAAACCGGGAAAGGTGTCTCCTTTCGGGTTGTACACTGAGACCTTGTGTACGGGAACGGATTCGGATCACACTAGCTCTAGGGTACGGCAATGGATGCCACCACACGGCCAAGGAAAGCATGATAGCACCAAGTCCACGCCAGTATTCAGGTATTCTCAACTTACCAAACCCCTAATCTAGGAAAATTTCATACTTGGCAACTTAATCTAGATCAAAACTGCCTCCAATAAATAATAAAACTGCCTCCCCACCTTACCACTCAAGTTTTCAATGTGTTACGTTTTCCACTGCATATTTCAATCGTTTCTTAGCTAATCTGACTTAAAAATTTTAACTTTACTTATATATAAAAAATATAATAATTTTTATTATCATTAAAACCTTGTCAATTTTGATACCCCCATTCGCGCAGTCGTCTTTGGCCCCGCTTACGGTTTTTAGGTTATTAAGGTTAGGTTCCTCCCTGTTATATGCTAGTGTCTTCGCTGTAGGGCTAACATACTTCCGTTGAGCCGAAGCTGCGGTTAGGCGGGCATGGAGGGCAGGCGGGCAGGGCAGGGCACACTTGTTTTCGTACAATTCAGCCACTTCCCTGTTTGCTGAGACACTGACTTTTTTTTCCCAGATACATTTAGTGCTTTTTCTGATGGAGATACATTGTTATCAATGAAAAGCAACCCTAAGATTTGGTGATGAAAATAAAGATAAAAAAACTTTTAACAGGTTTCCGAAAAAAAAGTGTCCATCAAAGCACCAATTTTTGTCCACAAAAAATTAGTCAGTGTCTCAGAAAATGAGTAAAGATTTGCGACGGAAGCTCATTTATAATGTTTCTTAGAATCCAATAAAGTAAACAGAAACCATACTCCCAGCTGTGTAGGGAATTCTGGTCTTAGTGTACAAAATTTCGGTAAATTTCTAGCGTTTACCATACATATCTCCCCTTTCCCTAAAGCAAGCTGACCTGTAGGCGGGATTTTCGGGTGGGTAACAAATAATGTGTCGGAAACACTTTTTTTTGGCGTTATGTAGGGGAGCCAAAATTACCTAGATCTAGAGGAATATACCTAATTAAATTAGTTTTAACCCAACCTACCATCTTGACCTTGATAATCTAACCTAACCTCCTAACAGGGGGGGGGACCTCGACCCCCTCGACTCACCGGTAACCTGACAAAATTTTACCTTACCTCTTGACGGGGGAGTTGGGGTTCTGGACACTCCGGTCATCACTTTGTTTGTGAGGATCATCTCTAGACCTTAAATCAAATCCATTTTCCCGAGATGTAGGGCATTTTTACAACACCCCTAATTCATAAACTATTTGATAAACCTATTTATCTATTCAAATTTGTTGCGACGCATACTTTGTACCCCAGCTAAATAGGTAAAACTGCATAAGCACTGCTCCAAGCTTATCTGAATGACATTACAGCAGCATACAGTACACTTACTGTATTTCATATCTTGGTTGCAGTGTGCGGTCAGGTCTGTTTAAACCACACTTCCTCCACAAAGTCTGAGGTGCCTGAAAAGTTCTAAGTCCAAAGGCAAGCGTTCATAGAGGGGATAACAGAGGTAGTGCAAAACCTAAATTAAACCTAACCTAACCTTGCGTATTAATCTCCTACTATAAAAAAACGTTTGCCTTTGAGTTTGGTATTTTTAAAGGTGTACGGGAAAACTAGGGGCCGATGGGAAAAACTTTGGCGACTTCGGCGAGTTTTTCCATTTTTTCATGCGGCGAGTGTTCCTATCCCCCGTGGCCCCCGCTTTCAGGGTTTAAATACCATCAATGCTTGAATATTTGGGCCCTAGGTTATGTGGTTATGTGAGGGTTATTTTCCCCTTTAAAGGGGGTTTTAAAGGTCGTTTTGGGCCCGTCCAAGTAATTTAGGCCGGGGACGCCCAAAAAGGGAAAAAGGGCCCCAAAACTTTTTCACGACCTAAAAAAAACACGGCCAAAATTGGGGAACGACCTAAAAACCAAAATTCTTTAAAAGTTAAAAGCGGTTTACATTTCATCAAGATAAAACCCCTTTTGGGAAAGCTATTGCCTAAGTTTAATTCGCAAATTTAACCCTTGATGAAGAATTGTGTTTTGAAAAGAAAGTCTGTGTGGTGGGGAAGGTGCCCAAAGGTGACCTGTGGATGTTTTAAAACCCAGTGTTGATGTGGGGGGTGATTGTTTTTAACCCGGTGGTGACCCCTTTAATTGGGGGGATGCGGCCCCCCCTATCCCTGGATGGATGAAAATTATTTAGTGTGAGGGGGACGCCATAGGAGTTTTGTTTTGGGGACAAAATTATTTGTTATTTTGGGGTGGGAACCGGAATTCAATAAAATATCCCAGTCATTTAGGGGGTTTAACATTATTTTCCCTTTAAAGCTGTGCGATAATTTATCGGTACAACGATTATTCGGGGTACAAGCAGGTAAGACTATGTGGGCTACAAAATTTTCAAACCCCGAAACCGGCCCCTTTGGCCTTAAAAAATCCCCCCGGTTAAACTTTTTCCCCCCGGCCAAAAACATCTTACGGCCAAAAACCTCTGAGGGGCCCGACGGCCTAAAGTTGAAGGCCAAAACGGACCCCCGGCCCAAAAAAAAATGGGCCCAATAGACCCAAACCCCCATTCATATATTAAAGTTAAAACTGTCCCCAAAAAAAATTCCCACGTTTTGGCGAGTTTTCCCACGGGTCGGCGAAATTTCCCCACCCAGCGCCCGGGGCCCGCAAAAAAACCTTTTTCAGGCACCTTAGAAAAATGAGGTAGTGGGGTTTTTAAACCCCAAGGGCCCGACGCCCACTGCAACCCTTTGTTGATAGAAGTACAGTAATTTGTACTGTATGCTGCTAAAAAGTCATTCAGATAAGCTTGGACCCAGTGTTTAGGGAGTTTAACCCGGTTTTTAAAACTAGCAGGGGTGTTTTGGGGTGGAAAAACCCTCCACCATTTTTGGCAGGAGAGTTTTGGTTTAAAACGGCATATTTACCAAAAACCCACATGATAAAACCCTAAACTTAAAAATATTTGTAAAACACCGATCTTTGTATTTGTTTGTAACTGCACTTTTTAACCGGCTGGGCCCCATTTTGATTTTTTGACAGGGCTTAGAAGTGCCTTCCCGGGAAAAAACCAATCTCTGGATAAGTGCATTTTTTAAACTAAGGGGGGAATTTATATCAAATCCTTTTAATCTGAGTTTTTTCCCTATTCAATAAACCCCATGGCATCCCCCCGACACTCATCCCAGCAAATTAACTAAACTAGGTTTACTAGGGTGGAAGGGGGTTTGGGAATTTAAGGGCCCTGTGGGTTTTGGATCAATATTGAAAGGGGTCTTGTAAACCCGAGGGGGGTGCCCCGGATCAGGTCCCCAAAAGTGAATGACAAGGGGCGGCGGGAGGCTTTAATCGTGGGGGGCAAGTGGTTTTTTCCCCACACCAGAAATTGACGCGGGGATTGTTACTTTGTTTGCTAAGACACCCCCTTTTGGGATTTAACCCCATTATGTACAAAATTAACTTTATGTAAAAAATTCTTTTTAATCAGAGAAGAAAATTTTAACTCGTTTGGGGGTTTGGGGAGGCCCCCTTGGAAACTTGAGAAAAGCCCCCGTCTATTAACAATTGATGTTATCCCCCAGGGAAAGGGTCTGGGTGTACTGTCATTGACTTATATCTACAACCCACGTTGTAAAACCCAATAGTTGTTACCCCCGGGGGAAAAGGAATTTAATGATTCCCCTTGAGAGGGGCGACGAGCCGGCTACCCCGGCCCCCCTAAGCCACGTATTTTTTTCCCTTGGGCCCTAAAATCAAGACGAAAGCCAAGGGACCGCGCTCCAAATAAAGGTGCTAATTATTTAAGTGCAAGGCTTTTTAACCCAAAGGGAATTTTAATTTTTTCCAAAACCCCCATTACTAATCATTTATTTAAATTACCCTTAATTATTACCCATTAAAAATTACAATTATATATACAACCCCTTATACGCGCCCTCCTATTATGGGGAAAAAAAATTATTTCACTCAAAGGGGGGGGGGGGGGAAAAAAAAAACCACCCACTTTTTAAAAAATTTAAACGGGGAGGGGGTTTTATGGAAAATTTTTTCCACGTGGGGGCCGGGAAAACTAAAGTTCCCCGCCCTTCACCCCCGGACTTTCCCAACCCCCAAAAGGGCCACTGGGGCTTTAATATTTTAAATTAACCCAGTTTTAAAAATTAAAGGTCCCAGTGAATAGGGCCCCCCCATATACTTTTTTTTTTTTTTTTTGGGGGGGGGGGAGAGTTATCTCCGATGTTATATTTCCCCCAGTAAAGTCTTTACCATTGCCCTAAAATTTTTTTTAAGAGCTCTTTATAGCGGGGGGGTTCAGGGGCCTAGATAGGAAGACTAAATTTTCCCACTCAGATCTATTAATTTAAAGAGAGGTTTGAGGTAATATTGACTGCCTGTCTAAACCCTGATTTATCCAAAAAAATTTCACCTGATAAACGGGAAATATTTTAGCCCTTTCCCCCCAGTAATAAATTCCTTTGATTTTTCTTCCACCAACAATTTGGGGAAGATGAGGTGTTTTTGGGGAAATTGTTGGATGGGAGGTTTTATTTGGGGGGATTTAGCGCTTTAAAAAATTCCCCCCCACCTCGAAAAACCCCCCAATACCCCCAGTCAAAAAAAACAGACCCAATATGGTCAATTGGGTTTCCCATGGGGGGTGGCCCGAAGCCAACAAAACGATATTCCCCATTTAAATACCTGTTCGTTTTTTTCTGATCCCAAAACTTCAAAGGAATTTAGAGCTATCCCCCTTTTTTAACCCTTTCAGGGGGGGGGGGAAAATTAAAAAAATTTTCGGGGAGTAAACCTTTCGGGGGGTATTAACCCGCCCGGGAATTTTTAAACCCTTTCAGGGAGTACAACCTTGCAGGGGGTATCAACCCGGCAGGGAGTATAACCTTGCAGGGGGTATAACCCGCAGGGAGTATTAAAACCCAAAAAAAAACCTTTTATGTCTATCACAGGATCTGGGAAAACAATTCAGGTTCCCCCTTTTTATATCTTCAAGATGTCCCCGACTGAGGGAAAGGGGAAAAAATATTTGGATTATTTTTTTAAAACCCCTTTCAGCCAGGAGGGGCCCTTTAAAAACCAAAATCTTAGATATGTTTTGACTAAGTGGAAACCCCTATTAGGATTAATTTTTACACTCTTTCAGCCAGGTAGGGCCTTTTTAAACAATAATCCGTATTTAATTTGGGTTGCCCAACTCCTCGGGGACACATTTTTTTTTAGGATTTTCATTAGTGGCAATAATTTTTATGAACTGGAAAAACCCCTTTTCCCCCAAAACCCCAAATTATTGGTTTTGGGGGAAGAAAGTGGTTCCTTTGGGCCATTTTAAAGGGGTTGTGCCCGGGCTAGGGAAACCCCTCCGTTCGACTGTAGGGTATGTGGGATGGGTCCCATTATTAACCTTTTCCACCCCCCAAATTTTGTGAAAATTGAGGGCGTTTTGTATTTGATGACCTTCCTTAGGTAAAGCCCAAAATAAAACGGCTCCTATTATTAATTTGGGAAAAGGCCATCAACGTCTTTTTAAGTATTGCCCAACTTTGTTTTTAAAACCATTATCCCCTCAGCATTTCAGCCGGCCCTTTTTTTGTCCATTTAAAAGTTAAACCCCCCCCCCCCTTTCCAATATTATTTACATACAGCAGCTTTCCCCAATTTTTATTTCCTAACCCCGGACTAGGGGAAAAATATTTCATAGGGGACCCCCATTTTTGGCAATTTAAAACCTTTATATGGCTATGTTTACTTTTTTAATTAATCGGTTTGTTGAACAATTTTAACTATCTCTCCGGCCCCTTTTGAAGGATTTTGTCCCCCCAAAGGCCCAAAAATAGTCTTTTCAATGACTGAATTTTTCCCTTTTGGCTCACATTCAACTCGGCAGTTGGGAAAAAGCTGCCCGAACTACCTTTTTATTAGTGAATTTCCCCTTTTTAAATACTGTAGGGTTTTTGAGTTTTTATCACTGTTAGGACAAAGAGCGATGTATGAAAAGATTGTTTCATCCTACAAGTTCTTAACCTTTTAGGGCATGCATTTGAAGCCTATTTACCACGGAGACAGGTTAGGAAATAACAAGGCGTTAACCTTTCCCAAATCTCGTGTAACAATCTGAATATTATTAAATGTGGAGGGGGATGTTTTCCCCCCCACAAAAAGACACAATTATTATTTGTCTTCACTAGAAGTCACCTCGATTAGGGGGTTTGGGTTTTTATTATTTTTATAGGTCTAAGGGGTTTAGGGGAGGCTGAGAATTTTTAAAAGAATTTCAGGCGTTTTGATTTTTTCGTAACAGGCGCAGGATAACTACCCCCCTAACGAGGGTCTTTAAACTCTGGGGTGGGTGATATACTGATTACCTTCAGGCGTAATAATCGTGATCTCCCCGTGGGGGGGGGGTTCCCTTTCGTAATTTCCTTGCCCAAAATTTGGGGTTTAAAAAGCTTAGCGGGAGAAGGAAAATGAGGGACACTCCGTAACCCTCATATCAATTTCTTTTTCGAGAATCTTTCATTCGTTTTTCATGATTGATAAAAACATAACTGAATCATTTCTTTAACCATAGCCCTTTTCTTTAAAATTTTAAATTCATATATGCAGTAAGGCCCCTCTCATATTTTTCCCCTTTAGTTTTTTTGCATTAGCAGACCTGAGTTTAAACTATTAAGTCTATAGGGGTTAGTCCCAGCTGCTTTACACAGTTTATATAAAGGGGTCAGCCAACCTAATTTTGCCCGCTAAGAATTTTTGTCCCCCTTCCCTTATGGGTTTTTAAATTTATTAAACCCCAAAAGAAATATTAAAAGCAAGATTACGTTAATAAAAAAATTGTTATTGATAAATTAATTTTACTATAAGTGCGGGAAAACGCTGTTGGGGTGGCCCAACAAGGGCGCATAACCAGGCCCATGGCCAACCCCCACTTTTGTTTTTTACAAAACCCAAAATACGTAAGCTCCTTTTAAAGCGATTATTACCCACCCGCCCCTGATGGAAATGGGTAGTTTGAACAGCCAAACATTCTTGACGCTTCGAAAACCCCCCCCCCAGCCCCAAAACCCAAAAATTGCGGTAGGCTCATAAATTTCGTCCAATTTAAAAACCATTTTAATCACATGATTTATCAATATTCTAAATCGGGGCACCAAAGTGGGAATTTGTTTTCCCATAAAAATTTAATTGAAAAATTTCTACCTATTAAAACAAAACCCCGGCTATCACCCCACACATCATCCCAGCTAATTAACTAACTGGATACTTATGAGTGGAAAAGGGGGTTTAATTAAGGCTGTAGGGTTTGGATCAATATTGCAATGGTCTTGGGATCCGAGTGGGCGCCCGTGATCAGGGCCCCCCTTTTAAAGAAAGGCGGAGGGGTTTGGGAAACGTAAAACGTTTGGGCGGCGTCAAGGGTTTTTCACACCAGTAACTTGACGCGCAATTTTTATCAGTGTTGTATTCAACACGGTCCTATTTGGTTTTAAAACCCATTAAAAGGACAAAATTAAAAGTTGTACAAATCCTTTTTTAATCAGAGGAAAAAATATTAATCGATGGAGGTGTGGAGTTTTCCCTTTAATTGTAGACAAGGGACGTCTATTTAAAAATTGATGTTATCCTCACGGAGGGTTTTGGGTTTTTACGGTCCTTTTTACCCCCATACTACAAGCCGTCTGATTAACAAAGTTTTTACTCCGGGGGAAAACTGGAAGGGTTTCTGAAATTTTCTGAGATTGGGGACCCAGCCCGGCTACCCGGTCCTAAGCCACGATTTTGTCCCCATGGGGCCAGGGAAATTAAAAGACGATAGCCAATGACCGCCCCCCAAATCAAGTGCTAATTTTTTAAATGCAATGCTTATTAACCAAGGGAAATTTAAATTTTTCCTACCCCCCGTATTTAAACATTTACTTAAATTACCTTTTAAATTTTTACCCATTACCATTACAATTTTTATATACCCTAAAACCCCATTTCGCGCCCTCCCATTAGAAGGGGAAAAAAAATTCACTCCCCAAGGGGGGGGGGGGGGAAAAAAAACCACCACTTAACAATTTCGAAGAAGGGGGGGTTTTGGAAATTTTCCCCCACTAATACACGATCGGTGGTTTAAAAATCCTTAAAAAATTTTTTTTTTCATCGTAAAGGAAATATTTTTAAAATTTCCCCCAAAACAGCCGTCGGAAATGAAAAATAAACAAGGGGGTCTGGGGGGCACAACCCCCCCCTGATGGGTTTGGTTTAAATAACCCAAAGCCAAAGGGTTTGGTTAAATTTTAAATCCAGGGGAGGTTTTGGGGGGGGGGGCAAGCTATGCAGGGGTATTTTTTTTGAACTGCATATTTTCCAAATTCCCCCCAAAAACCAATACAAATAATTTTCGTGCCCAAAGGGAAAGTTCACGGGCCTTTTTAGTAGCAAGGGGGGGCAAAGGGGCGGGGGGCATACCCCAGATAGGAATTTCAGAGGCCCCAAAAGGGCTGGCCCGGGTGGCCAGGCTTGTTGTTTGTTGTTGTTGTTGTTGAAGGTCAGTGATGTCGAAGTCGACGATATTCGCCCTGGTGTACACCTGTGAATTAATCACAGTCGTGACAGTTGATTAGTTTCTCAGGAAGGCACAGATGAGGGGGAGGGACGGTGGGGCGTTTGTGATGGGTGGACGGCAGCGGCGGCCAGCGGGGGTGGGCAGATCAAAGGTGGTGACGTTCAGGGCGATGAGTTGACCACGTAGAAGTTGTCGGTGGGAGTGGAAGCGAGGACACTGGAGCAGGAAGTGCTCAATCGACTCCAAACGTTCCTGCACTAGGGGCAGTACGGGTCGGGCGTGAGGTGCAGGCGATGCAGGTGCGCCGTGAGTGTTGTGTGGCCGATCCTCAGGCGGGTGAGGGCGACATCCAAGACGCTGGATGTTTGTCTTTTCCATGGGTGCGGGGATGAGTCTGATAGGTATTAACCCATAGAGGTGGCACGGAGGGAGTTGCCGAGCGACCTATCCCAGGCGGAGCGGCATTTTCTAGAGATCAGACGCTTTGCGGTGGAGAGCGGCAGCGGGAGGAGGGTGATGTTTACCTCGGAGAGGGCCATCTTGCAAGCAGCATCAGCGACCTCGTTGCCCTAGATGTTGCAGTGGGAAGGCACCCACTGAAAGGTGATCTTCCAGCCTACTGACACGAGGGAGAGGAGTAGCCGTTGTAGGGAGTGAACCAGTGCTGTGGAGGATGCCGGGCGACAGGAGAGGAAGAGATGGAGGGAGGAGAGAGAGTCTGTGTAGATCACAGCTCTGGCTGGGGTGTAAGTGGTGTTAAGGTAGGTCACAGCCTGTCGAATGGCGAAGAGTTCCGCTGTCAGAACATCTGTTTCAGGAGGCAGCCGCCACGTCTTGCAGATGTTGGAGCGAGGGTCATAGACGGCAGTGCCTGTAGACGGAAGGGTGAGGGAGTGAGAGCCATCAGTGTAGATCGTCAGGTGATTGTGGTAGACTGACAGGTCTAGTTGACGAAATAAAGATGCCGCCAGGACGCCAGCTGAGTGTTTGGGAGGAATATCTGGGATAGTCAGGGCAACCATCGGGGAAATGTTCAGCCAGGATAGAACCGGGGAGTGTGGGCTGATGGGTTGAGTAGGAGGTGTTAGCAGGTTCAGCACAGAGTGGGCCAGCAGTGCACGGACCAGTAGAGGCTGACGTGCTCCAGGAAGCCAGACTGGAGTGTGAGGATCCACACCAGCGTTGGCATATAGAGTTGCGAGGGGGTGGGATGGTGGCAGGGACATGATGTGGTGGTAATGGTTACACAGGATCTCCCTTCTGTGTACCTGCAGCTCTCCGATGCCGCTCTCTGCGTGAAGGGCGATGACAGGCGAGGACCTCATTGCCCCCATTGAGATCCTCAGGGTCGCATTTTGGAGGACGTCTAGTTTCCTGAGAGTAGGAAAGGCTGCTGAGCAATAAATAGAGCTGCCATAGGACACCTTAGACCTGATGGCCGCCTGGTAGTAGTGTAAGAGGAGATCACGACTGGCACCCCAGCGGACACCAGCCACCCTCTTCATGAAGTTGACGCGCCTGTTGCGGAGTACGGAGGTACTCAATATGAGGAGACCAGGTCAGGCGGGGACCACCCAACCGCATACCTCGGAAGGTCCTGGTGTAAGGTACCGGTGAGCCACTAAGGTTGACAGTGGGTGGAGAGCGGACATATTTGAGGGTGAAGCACATAAGGGTGTTTTTGGAAGCATTAACTGAGAGACCCCATGTCCTCACTCTGTTATTAATGCTGCTGCTGGCTCCTGCAAGTATAGCTGTGCCTGAGGCCTGCTCTGCTGATGATGGTAATATCGTCCGCGTAGATAAGAAGGTGAGAGTGGGGAGGAATGGGGAGGTCTGAGAGCAGGACATTGAAAAGTAAAGGGCTGAGGATGGATCCTTGCTGCACTCCTCTCTGTAATGGATGGGAAGGAGAGGTGGAGGCACCAACCGCTACTTGAAAAGACCGGCCTGACAAGAATGTCTGGAGCCAGGCGAGGTTGGATCCAGTGATGTTCATGGATGCCAACTTACGGAGGATGCCTTCATGGAACGCAGAGTCAAATGCTCCCTCCAAATCTACAAAGAGGGAAGTCATGACCTCCCTTCTTCGGTATGTATCACATATATGATACTCCAACTGTGCAAGGACATCCATGGTGCTTCTGCGGGGCCTGAATCCACACTGCTCCTCTTTCAGGAGATGGCCATCCTCCAGCCACCAGGATAGGCGAGTGGCCACCAATCACTCCAGGAGCTTACCAAGGCAGGAAAGGAGAGCGATAGGGCAGTATGCGGACGGGAGTGTGGGGTCCTTCCCGGGTTTGGGTATGGGCAGCAGGGTGGAGGATTTCCAAGCATGTATGAAAGATGCCCCAGAGCCAACTGGTTTTAAAGAGGGAGAGTGTCGTGGTCTTCAAGGGAGGTGTCATGTGAAGTAGGAATTCATACGGCACGTTATCCCGGCCCGCAGTTTTCCCCGGTCTTAAGGTGGACAAGGCCTGATCCATCTCCTCAGTCGTGAATGGTCTGGTAGGATCCAGGATGCCAGGGGAGACAACAACATTATTTATTGCCGCATTGATGGTAAGTGACGATGAGAGAGGAGATCGTAATCCAATCCTGTCATGGTAATGTGCAGCAAGTAATGCAGCCTTCTGCGGGTCATCCAGGAGGGGGTTGGCATCATCCTTTACGGGCAGTGAGAGGCGTTGTTTGGTGCCCTCCATGGAGTGCAAAAAATTCCACATGCGTTTTGTGGTGGAGGATGGTGCAAGGGAAGCGCAGTGGGTGCCCCATGCCTTCCTCTGGGCAAGGAGGACGGTCCTGGCACAAATGGCATCGAGTCGACGATATTCAGCCCCAAGCTGTAGTGTAGGCCTTCGACGCCATTGGTTCCATGCCCTCCTACGGGCCTTGACTGCCGGGGCGCAGTCTTCGCTCCACCAAGATTTGCCCGGACGGCGAGGGGCGCGGCGTGTGGAGAGACGTAAGGCAGCCTTTCCTGCGTCTTCAAGGAATGAGGAAAGGGAGGCAGCAGCTTCCTCCAGGGGAAGGGAGGACAGATCCGGTGGGTCGTGGAGTGCCGCCTCAAAAAGATGCCAGCCGGAAGGCAGTGAATTTCCAGCCGAGGCAAAGCATCCGGGCGTGAGCCTGACAGTGACGGAAGGGAATGAGGCACGGAGGGGAAGGTGATCACTTCCCAGTAAGGGCCAGGTGGTGACGGTCATGGCATGAAGGTGGGTCCCCAAGGAATATGTCTAGACAGAGCCGGCCCCAGGTTTGAGGATGGTATAGCGGGTGGGCAGACCCGGGGTTGATAGAAGGGGGACAGGCAAGGCGAGTCGAGGATGAACTTGATTAAAGGCCCTCCCGGAGGTGTTGTGAGGTGGACAGGGAGGTCAGGTTCCAACCATCTGTGATGGGCGTTCCAATCACCCCTCGACGACAACAGGTGGAGGAAGTAGGAGAAGTAGTGCTCAAGTTTTTGATATGGTGGCCCCGTCAGCGTTGTTGTAGCAGACTGCCAAGGAGCAGCCGCCCTGTTCTGTGGCCAGCCCTGGCCGCGACCACTATAGGAGTCCTGCTGCCATGCAGGAGTGCTAAAGGGGAATGGGCAAAGAGTCTTGTCGCAGGAATGACCAGGAGACACCTTCCCCCGCGCCCTTGGGGTCTGTCATTCCTGAGGATGGCTTATAGCGGGCAGGTAGGGAGAGAGGTGAGGGGGGGAGCCAGCTCACACAACCCGACACCAAAAGGAAGTGTATCCCCGCAGGTAGGTCTGGAGCTCCGCTGTCTTCCTAAGGAGAGCACCCCTGCATTCCCAGAGGAGAAAAGTGCAGGGCCATATCTATTGAACTAGAGAAGAGATGAGCATTCGGAAGGGTGGGCCATAAATAGGTGAGAATGTCCGGCACAGGTGTACTTTTCTGGTAGAGGTGGTAACCCTTCCAGAGGAGGGTGAAGAGGGAGGAGATGACAAAATCTATGGAGGATACGGAGGAAGCCGGACCTGCAGCTGGGCAAGCAGGATCCTGGGGTGGGGTGGGAGGCCTTGGGGGTATAGCGGGGGACGGGAGAAGGGGGCGGCATAGCGGAAGGTAGTCCTGGGCCTGTCACCGGTGCGATGGGGAGCCGTGCGGCCGTGTACATCAACTTCGACGGTGGAGTGGGTGAAGCCTGGGTCGAGATCTGATGGGGTGGGGGTCGACGGAGGAGCCTGGTATCCGAACGAGCCACGGGGCTTAAGCAGGTGGCCGCGACGGAGTACCGGAGGAGGAGGAGTTCTGCCGGGCTCAGGGGAGATGATGGGATCCTGAGGCAAGGAGGCATCTTCTTCCAGGGATGCCCTGCGTAAGACTCCGAACTATTTTCTGTGGCTGATGCGGGAATAGGAGCATACCGGGGTCGGGACCGCTTAGATGTGGGTAGATTAGGTGAGCTGGCGCACAGCCGGGGGTGATGGTGTGGCCTGCGGTAAGCCGCAATGTTAGGCATGTCGAGGTCCCCTGCAGCTTTTTTTTTTTTTGTTTTTTTTTTTTTTTTTACATTTGTGCCTATAGCGCCTGTAGGCAGTGGTGACCCAGGTCGGAGGGTAAGGCTCTGGAGGTTCACTTGAGGGCTGGGTGGTTGGTTCCTCGCCGTGGGGGCACAGGCAGGTTCTGATAGTGAAGCCGTGAGGCCCATGCCGACCCCTTGTGTCCTCAGAGCAACTCGCAATTGAAGTAGAGTTGATGGGCAGGGAAATGTTGGTGTATTCAGGCCACTCGACGGTGCAGAAAGGTTTTCTGGTTTATCCGGGGATCAAAACTCGGGTCACCGAGAACGCCAGTCGGAGACGGCTCAAACCACTCCGCTACCGCCTCCCAAAGCTGGGGACGGCGACAAGCAACAAGCTGCTTGTTGATGCATGCAGGCGCTTCCATCCCGCGCCAAGTCGATAGAGCTGCTGAGCATGGCGGTTGAATGGGCAGTGCGCCGACCTGGGCCCATGTGGACCCCTGCACGCCACTGGAAAAACAGCGGAAGGGCCTGGTGCAGGTGATGCGTCAGCGATGGATGGGTGAGGCCCGCAGCAAAACGGCGGAAACACCTTACCGGAGACCTGCAGGTGTTGGGAGGGAAACGCGATCCGATGGCACCAGGGCAGCAGTGGCAGAGGGAGGGAGGCGTAGGGCGGGCACCAGAGACACTACTGGGAGATGGACACCCTTTGGGGAAAGGTCCCCTCACATTCAGGCGTAAACCAATTACCAGTGGCGGATCATTGGTAGATGCTGGCGGGATCCAAGTGATCTCGACCCTCGCCGCCATCGAAAGGCCCGGAAGGCCTTCTAGACCTCACGAGGACAGTGTCCGTCCGCAAGGGGCCCAACCTGCGCGTAAAGGTAGTCCAGGGCCATCAGCTCAACCCTGCGGCAGCCGGGTAACCTCCCACTACCCGGGTAAAGGTGGCTTTTCCGCCAGAGTGGTACCTTACGGATCGGTGTGGTTCCCAGATGCAACAAAACAATGGAGGGCACTACCATTTTCCCAGGGAGCGGGTTTCCCCTCGCAAGATGTACTTCCCGAGAGGGGAGAGGGGTGGAGAGCATGAGAGACAAGAAAAAAGACGTCAGAAAGGACTCCAGAAAACATCTGGCGCGGAGGGCATGGGGTCTGGGCAAAGCCGTCTCTATGATAAAACGGCATGCGCCTCAGATTGATGACGTTACGGACGGAGTCTGTACGAGGCCACCGAGATGGACAAGTGTACCAAACCTAATATAGTTATCACGTATAAAAAATATACTGTATCTTCGGAAATGTTGTTCATTAATATTATCAAATAAAAAACCCGGTAAAACCCATAAAGAAAGCCATTATGAGACTCAAGAAATATGCATGAACTTAACTCTTCGCTATTGAATATTTTGCTTGAAAAACATTAGGAGAATATCAATAGAAGCGGATTTGTAGGGCTAGCTTTCCATTGATATACTTTCGTTTTCTGATTAAATGAATTAGTAGCAGCATAAATTAGCGTTAACTAAATCATAACATCATGAAATGAGGTAATTTCACTACCTAAATATGTTTATCAGTATAAAAGATATACTGTTATTTTCGGGGAAATGTTTGTTCTATAATATTATCAATAAATAACCGTAAAAACACAATAAAGAATGCCATTATGAGACTCTCAAGAAATATGCGATGAACTTAAAACTCTTCGCCATTCATATTTTGACTAAAAAAAATTTACATGGAGAATATTCAAATAGAAGCAAATATAATAGTTTTCCATGGTATATTTCGTTTCTGTAAATGAACTAGAGCATACATGAATTAAGCGTTAAAACTAACTAAAAAGATCATGAATCGGGTAATTTTTCCCGATTGATGGTGTTATTTTTGATATCAGGCCGAGCGGGACACATTGCTAATCCCAGCAGGTATATAGATATATATTATATATTATA
>JACEEZ010022716.1:405039-440039 GCA_016584305.1 Chionoecetes opilio
TGTGCTCGAGATCACGAGTTCTAGTTCCGCCGGGAGGAACTCTTTCTGCCATCTTTAAAAATGTTGGCCGGATGATTAGAACTTGGTAGTGGTGAGCACATGGTCCCGAGCTAAAGTTTCGCAGGAGCAACTTTTTGTTCCATCGTCAAGTGGCCAAAGATACCTACATGCTACCCATCAACTTCACCTGCGACTGCGACTGCATGTGTGGCGGAGGGCACCAGGTGTCAGCATGAACCTCAAAATCAATTCATCACAGGTGTTAATATAAAAATCAAACCTGCGCCACCACGGGCGAAGGCTAACTATCACAGTCCTCCAGACTATGTAGGACCTGAGCCCTCTAGGAAAGTAGATAAACGAAAGACCTAAGAAAGGAAGATATAGTTCGAATGTAAACAAATAAAATATGTCCACTTACTTCACCCTAAGGGCGGGGCGTAGTGTAGTCACTGAGAAACTAGACTATACTATCGAGAAATTTGCGATAAAAATATAAACTCGCAAAAGAATTATCATTGATGTCAGATAAGATATTCCACCACCACCACTATCACCACCACTACCCCCCCCCACAATCAGAACTTTGAGCGATGCATTGATTGGTTACTTGTGGGAAGACAGGCGTGATAAGTGGGGGATTACAAAGATTACAAAGAAAACACAAACTGCAACAAACCATTGGGTCCCTACATGGCTGTTTGATTTAACTACACTACACTAACTAGATAATAAGAGAGAAAGGATGAGAAAGTAGAAGGCTCCTCCCCACCCACCCATCCCTTCAGCCGAAGCTGGCCGGAAATGAAGTGATACCGTGCAGTATAGAAAAACTGCATGGAATTTGTGAGGAAAGTTGAAAGCTGTAATCTATGGCTAACTACTACTGTGTTTGTGGGGTTAGGTTTAGTGCTTCATAATAGGGTCATGTTATGTGTGTTTTGTAATGGTGGGAACACAGTGTGAAGGTTAAAGCGTGGTGCGGCAGCCTTGCCTGGCGCTTTCTTGGGAGGCAGCAGTCAATCAGGCCCCAGCTCCGTTCAATCCACTGCGGATTGTGTACTTTCCATGTAGGACGCCGTACACTATTAATGACCCCTGCAGCAGTGACCCCTGCTACCTTAAGTCCCGATGGTGGTCACTAACTGTCAGGACCCTTGGTGATCCACAGCCTGTCACAGGTCGACAGTAGTAGTGGTAACCGTTAACTCGGGGCTATCTGTGTGTGTCATGAGGTCTAATGTAGTGTTGGTGTAGGCTCAGTGTGGAAGTTCAAGGGTGCTGCGGCAGCTTGCCGGGCGCTTTCTTGGAGGCAGCAGTCAAAACTGTAAGTAGCAGTAAGAGGAGAGGAGGAGGAGGAGGAGGAGGAGGAGGGGAGGAGGAGGAGGAGGTAGGAGGAGGAGAGGAGGAATTATCTCTTATTCTCTCTCTCTCTCTCTATATATATATATATAATATATATATATATATATATATATATATATATATATATATATATATATATATATATATATATATATATATATTTTTAATAATTTTTTTTTTCTTGCGTTATTTCTTTCCTATACCAAAATAAAAAATACTTTTTGCTATAGTACTAATAGTAGTAGCAGTAGTAGTAGTAGTAGTAGTAGTAGTAGTAGTAGTAGTAGTAGTAGTAGTAGTAGTAGTAGTAGTAGTAGTAGTAGTAGGGGGGAGGCGGTAGCGGAGTGTTTAGCGTCTCCGACTGGCGTTCTCGGTGACCCGAGTTCGATCCCTGAAGAAAACCAAAACCTTTCTGCACCGTCGAGTGGCCTAAGAACACCCACATGCCCTGCCCATCAACTTTACTTTCGATTGCGAGAGCATCGGAGGACACAGGGGGGCGGCATGAGCCTCTACAGGCGTCACTATAAAATTCCTGCCTGCGCCACCACGGGCGAGGACCAACCATCACAGCCCTCAAGTGAACCTCCAGAGCCTACCATCCGAGCCCAGGGTCACCACTGCCTACAGGCGCTATAGGCACAAATGTAAAAGAAAAAAAAAAAAAAAAAAAAAAAAAAAAAAAAAGTAGTAGTTGTAGTAGTAGTAGTAGTAGTAGTAGTAGTAGTAATAGTAGTAGTAGTAGTAGTGTCAATATAAGTAGTACTATCAGCATTATTAGTATTGGCAGTAGTAGTGTATGTATCACAAGGTTGTTAATTTAGTTTTTGTTTTAGTAGTAGCAGTATCAATCAATCAATCATTGGGGGCATACGCCGGGGGGTGCGTCGCCTCGCCCACCCTACGACGCCACTCCCGGGGGTCACCACGCGCGAGTTCCCATGCAGGCTCCTTTCCCATACCAAGCAGCTCTCGACAAGAAACATCAACTTGCCCCAGCCACGAGCCTTGTGGGCGCCCCCTTGGCCTCCTCCACGCCGGATTGTCTCTTACAGATACAACCCGATGGGAAGGATCGGTTTCAGGGTAGCGTGCCACATGCCCATATAGCCGAAGTTGGCGCTGACGGACTATGCAGGTAATAGGCCTCGATTCAGTCTCACGGTGCAATCGCTGATTTGACACGTAATCATCCCAGCGATACCTCATGATTCTGCGAAGACACTTATTACCAAAGGCATTGATTCGTCTCTTCAAGTCACTATTTAGTGTCCATGTCTCACAACCATAGAGTAAGACAGGGATCACAAGCGACTTGAAGACCCGGATCTTTGTCCTCCTGCACAGGTACCGACAACGCAAATACTCCCGCTGAGCGAGTCCATAACACCGTGGGCTATGCCAATCCGCCGTAAGACTTCTTGACGTGACCCGCCGTCATTATGGACTGCGCTACCCAAAGTATGTAAAACTTTCCAAGATCTTCAATTTTCCTCGCCACACGCATGAACAGACTGTACTGCTTTCATCTAGTAAGTCTCCAAATACCTGGACCTTGGTCTTGAGCCAGGAGACCGCAAGTCCCAAAGGCTTTGCCTCCTCGTGGAGCGCCTCGAGAGCCATCACCAGGAACTCCAGCGACTCAGCAAAGATTACTGCATCATCGGCAAAAACAAGATCAGTGATCTTGGTGTTGCCGACGGATGCTCCACAATCACTTTGATCTACAACCTTGTCCAATACCCAGTCCATACAAGCGTTGAAAAGTGATGGGGGAAAGGACGCACACCCTTGCCTCACTCTTGTATTCACAGGAAAGAAGCTGGATACACCTGCCCCACACTTCACAGCACTCTCAGTCCCAGAATACAGACCAGTTATCAAACCAATAGTCCTTGCAGGAATCCCTCGAAGTCGCAGAAGATCCCAGAGTGACTCACGATGCACTGAGTCAAACGCCTTCTTGAGATCAACATAGGCTGCAAACATCCCTTGTCGAAACTCACGTCGGCGTTCCACCAAGACACGAAGCGCTAGGGTACGGTCCGTTGTTGACTTACCAGGCGTGAACCCAGACTGCTGAGGTCTCTGATGCTTCACCAGATGACTGCGAATTCGTGTCAGCACTAGATGGGCAAGCACTTTGCCTGGTACGCTGAGCAGTGTAATACCGCGGTAATTGTTGCAGTCCTGACGGTCCCCTTTCCCTTTCCAGATAGGGACGACCAGCCCCCTTTTCCAGTCAGGAGGAATGGTACCTGATTGCCACACGGCAGTCAGGACAGCATGGAACCCGCGGATCATGGCCTCACCCCCAGCTTTGAGGAGCTCCGCACTGATATTACAAACACCAGCTGCCTTTCCACCCTTCAACTTTGCTACAGCCTCTCTGACTTCGTCAAGAGAGGGTGCGGTTTCGTCAATGGGAGGATCGGCATCCACTGCCTGTAACCCAGTGGTGTGAAGCTGGCTCAGTTGGAGGGTCCACCGTGAACAACTGCCCAAAGTACTCAGCCCAACGAGCCACTCGTAGCAGTATGATAAGTATCAAAGGTAGCAATGCGCAACGGTGGCTAATAAGTTCCGTGTTTAGGTTAGATTAGGGTACCAATAACTCAGGTGAGTCCGGATCTGGTCTCCAAGCCAAGGAAAACTCAGCAGGGAATGTATATAAAATTTCTTTGGATATAATTTATTACTTATCTTTTTTCTAAAATCAAACATAACATTATTAATGAAAAAAATAGTTTAATGCACTGTATTTGATATACATTTTATATTTATTGTTTTAACATAATGCAAATTATATATTTTCAAAGAATATACGTATTAACGTCCAAACTTTAATGTAATAAGAAAGCGATATTTCTTTCATGGATTTGAATTTCAATAACTATGCGTATAACATGAAATTTCAAGAATGTGAATTCCATTCAAATTATGAAGGGCATATTAAAGAAAACTAAAATAGATATCATATATTTTACGCTTCGCAGACAAAATAAGGAAGGTAAACCAGTGAAAGACAGAGAGAGAGAGAGAGAGAGAGAGAGAGAGAGAGAGAGAGAGAGAGAGAGAGAGAGAGAGAGAGAGAGAGAGAGAGAGAGAGAGAGAGAGAGAGAGAGAGAGAGAGAGAGAGAGAGAGAGAGAGGAGAGAGAGAGAGAGAGAGAGAGAGAGCGAGAGAGAGCGAGAGAGCGAGCGCGAGCGAGGCGAGCGAGAGAGAGAGAGGGAGAGAGAGAGAGAGAGAGAGAGAGAGAGAGAGAGAGAGAGAGAGAGAGAGAGAGAGAAAAGAGAGAGAGAGAGAGAGAGAGAGAGATAGAGAGAGAGAGGAGAGAGAGAGAAGAAGAAAGGAGAGAGAGAGAGAGATAGAGAGAGATGAGAGGAGAGTGGGGAGATATATAGAAAAAAAAGAGTGAGAGAGAAAGCAAGAAAGAGAGAGAGAGAGAGATGAGAATAGAGAGAGAGATAGAGAAGAAAAGAGAGAGAGAGAGAGAAAGATAGAGGAGAGAGAGATAGAGAGAGAGAGGAGAGAGATAGAGAGAGAGAGAGAGAGAGAGAGAGCGAGAGAGAGAAGAGAGAGAGAGAGAGAGAGAGAATAGATAGAGATAGAGAAGAGAAGAAAAAAAAAATCAAAATCAGAATCAGAATCTGAATTATATTTCCATTGTTACAATGGCTATTCTTTTAACATAGTAAGTCTTAAAATATTACTGAATAAAATAAGATGTGATACAGGTAAAATACTGAACATGGTCTTTATAAAAAAATAAAAAATACATAGATAAATTGTAAAACGTATTGAAATCCTATGAAAACATAAATAAATAGTGAAACTTCCAAAAGTTACAGTTTAGAAACATGCAATAAAAGTTATAAAAAAGGTGTTAGTTTAGATTGAAAAAAACATTCAAGTATGAACATCAAGAATTAGAGTAAGAATTGTTTACGTAAAAGGTGATTTTTCAAGTGACTGAAAATTATGTAAGGAGGCAACATCTTTAACTTCGCTTGGAAGGCTGTTCCTGAAAGCAGGTCCAGACAAATCAATGGACCTTGTTCCCAAGCAAGTGTTACATTTGGGCACATACATAGAGTTGTTGGTGTTGTCTAGTGTTTACTGGTTGTTCATACACATCTCTCACTTTGGGCAGTAGAAACAACCAGCCAGGTAATATATTATTAACTATATTATGGACGGCTACTCCTAGCTCAAAGTAATATTTTTCAAAAAATTTCAGCCAGCAAAGGTCTTTTAAGTAGGGTGTGACATGGCCATGCTTTGCAACCCCTCCTAAAGCAACTTTTGCTGCAAAATTTTGAAGTCTTTGAACACATTGAATCTGTGTGATGTTGGATGCTCCCCAAATCTTGATTCCATAAATGAAAAACATAAATGAAAATACTCAGGATCAGTGACTGTATTATGAAAATCCTGGTGGTCTGGATAAAATTATATCGAAGTCTGTTTATGTGGACAATGGTTCCATAAGTTTTCATGTACAATTATTTACGTGTTCATGAAACTGCATATTAGGGTGTTTCATTTTGTCGAAGTCAATAGTTTTGGGTAATATCGATGCTGCCCGTGTAGTATATATGCTGGTGAAGTGTCGTGCCAAATTTCAGCTCATTCCATTAGGGTTTAGGGGTCGCGCACTTTCGCCCGTATATCGGGCTGCAGTCAATTCCGTGAAATCCCTTTTTGAAATACATTTTTTATTTATTTCTTAGGTAAAATGGCGGCTACTAGAAAGTGATCGCAGATGTGGTTGCTCGACAAAGCTCCAGAACCAGACATCCTTGGTGCTCGCTTGCCGTCGCGGGAGCAAGTGTTCCTTTTCTTCATGTATAAGCACCACGTATTCAAGAAAACTGTCCCTGATTCCGTGTCGGCAACGAGTGAGAAGCTGAAGGCCATCTGGGGCAAGGCGAAGCTGACAACGAAACCGACGCGAACATTAGAAGAACTCAAAAATCTGTTCGAGGAGTCCAAGCCCTGAAGAAGGATCGGAACAGGATAACTGACGGGGCGGCTGAAGCGGAAGATTTGGAAGGGCGACCTGGAGATCTTTTCGACATCTCCAGCGCAGACGTTCTTGAAAGGAGGGATATCTTGGATGAGGACAAAAGCTTCCTCATTTCGCAGAGGAAGATCGGTCCAGTTCGTCCATGGCCGGCGTCGATGTCCCGAAGTGGCGAAAGAAAAGAAGAAAAAGGAAGCCGTTTAAGAAGTTGGAAAACCGCAAGGGGAAACAGCAGGAGGCTGAAACGGAACGCCTACTGGAGAAGGCCCCCCTATCCGCGATCTGGCCTTTCCTCATCGTCTACTACATCGTCGGAAGATGAGGACGGCGACTTCAAGGCACCGGCAACAAAATTACCCCGGCGAGAACCAACAAAAAGCTGTCCCTAAATATAGGCAAACGTCGGCCTGGGCCCGAGAAGGGCTGTCCGTGCGTCAGGCCTCGAGCGCTTACATCGCGACAAGCAAAGGACTTGGGCCACGATGTCAGTCAGCTTGTCATTTCGCCGAGCACTGTCCATCGTTCAAGGACCAGGAACAGGGAGACACTTGCCATTCCAAACTGGAAGGGAGACCTTCAAGGATCCTCCTCAGTTGGTTTTCTCCACTGGGACGGCAAAACAAACCGAAAGCGACTTCGAAATGGGCTTCAGGGGACCGCATTGCCGTGGGTTGCGACCGGGCGAACTTCGAGGAGATCCTGGGAGTCCCCGTCGCACAAGATGGAACGGGACAAGAAGTCGCAAGGAGGGTTTTTTCCAGGAGGGTCGGCGAGTCGGTGCCAGGGAGCAGATCATTGGCCTTTCCTTGGGTACGACGGCCTCGAACAAGCGGCATGCTCGCAGGCGCCTGTGCACACCGGAAAATCTCCTCGGTGGGTTTCCCCTCTCTGGCTGGCATGGCCGGCACCACGTACTGGAGGTTGTCCTGAAGCACGTCTTCGAAAAGTGCTTGCGGCCCTTCCCCCTTTTGGTCCCAAGTCCCAACCTTTTCAAGCACTTCCAGTCACGCTGGGAATCCCTTGATCGTGGATCGTACCGCACATTGAATGATGAGGAGCCACTGGAGAACGCCCTTGAGCTGCCCCGCGTACAGATGGTTACGTTCCTGCAAAAAAGTTCTCCCTGACGGAAGCAACCCACGAGAGGACTAAAGATGAACTCCTCCCCACTGTGCCTTCTGTTCCTCGGAGGAATCGAGGGACAGATCCGATTCCGAGCTCCCGGTGCCTTTCCACCAAGCAAGGGGGATGGCCAAGGGGCCCTATACGCCCTCAAGATGACGCTCTTTGCCGACCAGTTGGAGCTGCCATCTCGCAAATTTAACGAGGCCTCCGTCAAATGGCGCTGTTTGTCAGCCTCTTGTACATCAAACACTGGACGAGGCACTGGTTCTGGGGTACGCTCCAAAGAACGATGTGGAGCTCCTGCAGGCCCTCAACGAGTATCCTGACAAGGAAGTCGGCGCAGAGGGTACCAGGGCTCTTTCTCGCCACCTCTGGTACTTTTCAGAAAACCTGATCGCGCTGGGTTTCTTCGACGACAGAGTCGAGGAATTTGGGGAGAATAAGCGTAAAGCTGGAGAACCTGGTAAGGCCTGCGGGCCAAGAAGGCATTGAAAAGGCTCGAGGGGAAAGGGTTGAGAGTGACCCAAAACCACCGACCCTGAGCGGCTTCGTCACCATCGCAGCAAGCGGCTGTTCGAGCTGCTGACGGATCGGAAAGAACACCCCAGAACCTACTCGCGGACGAAGCACTGAAGAACCGCGTCAGGGCTCTAAAGGTGGTCAATGACAGCGCTGAGCGTGCGATCGCCCCTCACAAACAGTTCGCCGGCGCTGTAAAGGACGAGGGCCAGCGCCAGTACCTCCTGCGCGTCGTCAAGCACCACCGCAGCGAGGTTCCCAAGCGGACCAAGGCCGCCTGCTCGGCCTTCTCCCTCTGAGTGCGATCAGTGGTGCGTCAAATGTAATCAGAGGTCCGATTAGTGTGGGCGATCGACGAGGCACGAAGAACCGCGTCAGGGCTCTGAAGGTGGTCAATGACGGCGCTGTAAAGGATGAGGGCCAGCTCCAGTACCTCCTGCGCGTCGACAAGCACTACGCAGCGAGGTTCCCAAGCGGACCAAGGCCGCCTGCTCGTCCTCCCTCCCCTGAGTGCTACGGCAGTCATGTGCGCGACCTTTACATTTTTTTTTATTTTGTTGAAAGAGGTATCAATCGCATCCATTTTAAATAATAAAACAGGGCAAAGTCGATATGGCGAAGTATCTGAACTTTTATTTTTCCCTAGTAAATATGGAACACCCTACCAGAGCAAAAGGTTGTCAAAGTTTATGTCCAAGTTTTTTAAGGATGTACTAGGGGGTCATGAGATTCCCGTTAACGTGCATGCGAATGTCAGGGGGAATCTATGACAAAAGTCCTCTTGTTCCTACAAACATACATTGGGTCTTTTTGGTGTCTATCCTTAGACCATACAGTTGTTCACGGTGGACCCTCCAACTGAGCAGCTTCACACCACTGGGTTACAGGCAGTGGATGCCGATCCTCCCATTGACGAAACCGCACCCTCTCTTGACGAAGTCAGAAGGCTGTAAGCAAAGTTGAAGGGGGGAAAGGCCAGCTGGTGTTTGTAATATCAGTGCGGAGCTCCTCAAAAGCTGGGGGTGAGGCCATGATCCGCGGGTTTCAAAGCTGTCCTGACTGCCGTGGGGGCAATCAGGTACCATTCCTCCTGACTGGAAAAGGGGGCTGGTTGTCCCTATCTGGCAAGGGAAAGAGGACCATCAGGACTGCAACAATTACCGCGGTATTACACTGCTCAGCGTACCAGGCAAGGTGCTTGCCCATCTAGTGCTGACACGAATTCGCAGTCATCTGGTGAAGCATCAGAGACCTCAGCAGTCTGGGTTCACGCCTGGTAAGTCAACAACGGACCGTATCCTAGCGCTTCGTGTCCTGGTGGAACGCCGACGTGAGTTTCGACAGGGGATGCTTGCAGCCTATGTTGATCTCAAGAAGGCGTTTGACTCAGTGCATCGTGAGTCACTCTGGGATCTTCTGCGACTTCGAGGGATTCCTGCAAGGACTATTGGTTTGATAAATGGTCTGTATTCTGGGACTGAGAGTGCTGTGAAGTGTGGGACAGGTGTATCCAGCTTCTTTCCTGTGAATACAGGAGTGAGGCAAGGGTGCGTCCCTGCCCCATCACTTTTCAACGCTTGTATGGACTGGGTATTGGACAAGGTTGTAGATCAAAGTGATTGTGGGGCATCCGTCGGCAACACCAAGATCACTGATCTTGTTTTTGCCGATGATGCAGTAATCTTTGCTGGGTCGCTGGAGGTCCTGCTGATGGCTCTCGAGGCGCTGCACGAGGAGGCAAAGCCCTTGGGACTTGAGGTCTCCTGGCTCAAGACCAGGGTCCAGGTATTTGGAGACTTACTAGATGAAGCAGTACAGTCTGTTCATGCTTGTGGCGAGGACATTGAGATCTTGGAAAGTTTTACATACCTTGGTAGCGCAGTCCATAATGACGGCGGGTCACGTCAAGAAGTCTTACGGCGGATTGGCATAGCCCACGGTGTTAGGGACTCGCTCAGCGGGAGTATTTGGCTTTTGTCGGTACCTGTGCAGGAGGACAAAGATCCGGATCTTCAAGTCACTTGTGATCCCTGTCTTACTCTATGGTTGTGAGACATGGACACTAAATAGTGACTTGAAGAGACGAATCAATGCCTTTGGTAATAAGTGTCTTCGCAGAATCATGGGGTATCGCTGGGATGATTACGTGTCAAATCAGCGTTTCCCACCGTGAGACTGAATCGAGGCCATTACCTGCACAGTCCGTCAGCGCCAACTTCGGCTATATGGGCATGTGGCACGCTACCCTGAAACCGATCCTTCCCATCGGGTTGTATCTGTAAGAGACAATCCGGCGTGGAGGAGGCCAAGGGGGCGCCCACAAGGCTCGTTGCTGGGGCAAGTTGATGTTTCTTGTCGAGAGCTGCTTGGTATGGGAAAGGAGCCTGCATGAGAACTCGCGCGTGGTGACCCCCGGGAGTGGCTTCGTATGGTGGGCGAGGCGACGCGCCCCCCGGCGTATGCCCCCCAATGATTGATTGATTAGACCATTCCTGTGGAAATTCAGTTGTGCTCTCTTTACTGATTTTTCTTTCCTAAGATTAATGTGTATCGTCAATAAGCCTGTGTGAATAAGCTGGGTGTCATCAGCATACTGAATCATTTCGCACTCAGAAAAGAAAGTTGAGAGATCATATACTTAAATTATGAATATAATGGGACTTATTACAGACCCTTGGGGAACGCCATTGGATTTTCCAGTCTTTTCAGATATGCATATGTTTATACGCACTACTTGTGTCCTGCCACTAAAATTAATTTGAAACCAGGAGTCGATGTTTTACTTGGAAAATTTGTTGATTAATAAATATCTCGTGACTGACGCTGTCAAATGCTTTGGATAAGTCACAGAGGGTAATAAAGGAAACTTTTTTTTCTATTGATATTCGTATATACTAACTGTTAGAAAGTTTTAAGAGAGCGAGCGAGAGAGAGAGAGAGAGAGAGAGAGAGAGAGAGAGAGAGAGAGAGAGAGAGAAAAGGGGGAAGAGAGAGAGAGAGAGAGAGAGGAGAGAGGAGAGAGAGAGGAGAGAGAGAGAGAGGAGAGAGAGGAGAGAGGAGGAGAGAGAGAGAGAGAGAGAGAGGAGAGAGAGAGGAGAGAGAGAGGAGAGAAGAGGGGAGGGGAAGAAGAGAGAGGAGAAGGGGAGAGAGGAGAGAGAAGGAGAGAGAGAGAGACGAGAGAGAGAGAGAGAGAGAGAGAGAGAGAGAGAGAGAGAGAGAGAGAGAGAAAAAGAGAGAGAGAGAGAGAGGAGAGAGAGAGAGAAGAGGGGAGAGAGAGAGAGAGAGAGAGAGGAGAGAGAGAGAGAGAGAGAGAGAGAGGAGAGGAGAGAGAGAGAGAGAGAGAGAGAGAGAGAGAGAGAGAGCGCCTGCCTAACAATTACAGTAAAGACAGACAGAGACAGGAAGGAAAAGTGTTATACGGAAGTTCTATTAAGAGTTCATGAATATTTTCTAAAAGTTTACGAGTGCTCTAAACAGTAAAATGCTAGCCTGAATCGGAACAGCCAAGAAGCTACTAGTACGTAAGGTTGAGTTGATATATACGGTAAATGGTACTGAAGTATGTAGTTAGGTAGTAGCAGTAGTAATAATTGTTGTTGTTGTAGTAGTAGTAGTAGTAGTGGTAGTAGTAGTAGTAGTAGTAGTAGTAGTAGTAGTAGTATATAGTAATAATAGTAGAATTAGTAGTAGTAGTAGTAGTAAAAGTAGTAGTAGTAGTAGTAGTGGTAGTAGTACATGTAGTAGTAGTAGTAACCGCATTAGTAGTAGTATCAGTAGTAGTAGTAGTAGTAGTCGTAGTAGTGGGAAGGTGGTAGCAGAGTGGTTAGCGTCTCCGAGTGGCGTTCTTGATGACCCGAGTTTGATCCCAGATGAGAACCAAAATCCACATTAAAAGTTTCTGCACCGTGTCTGCACCTGCACGCACATGCTGCCCAACTTTACCTTCGATTGCGAATGCATCGGAGGACACAGGGATGCATCATGATCCTCTAATCATAGTCGTCACTATACAAAAAATCCTGCCTGCGCCACCACGGGCAAGGGCTAACTAACCATCACAGCCCTCAAGTGAACCACCAGGGCATACCAATAGAGGTCACTCATTGCCTAGAAACGCTATATGCACAAATATATACAAAAATAAAGTAGAAGTAGTAGTTTTTGTTATTGTTGTTGTTACTGGATTGGTAGGCTCTGGAGGTTCACTTGAAGGCTGTGATGGTTGGTCCTCGCCCGTGGTGGCGCAGGCAGGATTTTGTTTATAGTGGCGACTATGATTAGAGGGTCATGCCGCCCCCATGTGTTTTTTTATTGTAATAGTTGCAGTACTAGTGCTGCTATAATTATTACTATCATTACCAACATTATTATTTTTATCGTAATCATTATTGCTATCATTACCATCGTTATTTATTTGTTTTAACCAGCAGCAGCAGCAGCAGCATCACCACCGTTACCAATAAGATTCCTCTTTGTTTAGAGGTAGATGATGTTTATGTCAGCTGCATTGTTACCAGATTTAGGAAGGATAAACACTTCCTCTGACGAAGTTAAAATTATGGTTTGTTATGATCAATATGGTTATAAAGAACCTCTCTCTCTCTTCTCTCTCTCTCTCGTCTCTCTCTCCTCTCTCTCTCTCTCTCTCTCTCTCTCTCTCTCTCCTCTCTCTCTCTCTCTCTCTCTCTCTCTCTCTCTCTCTCTCTCCTCTCTCTCTCTCTCTCTCTCTCTCTCTCTCTCCTCTCTCTCTCTCTCTCTCTCTCTCAATTACGTGATTTCAGCCACAACACAAGCAATCACATGGATCATTTGCAGGTGAGCGTGCCAATGAACACACACACACACACACACAACACACACCACACACACACACACACACACACCACACACCACACACACACACACACACACACACACCACACACACACACACACACACACACACACACACACACAACACACACACACACACACACACACACACACCACACACACACACACCCACACACAACACACACACACCACACACACACACACACACACACACACCACACACACACACACACACACACACACACACACACACACACACACACACACACACACACACACACTTACAGAGAACAAAAATGCTACCCTGTGGATGTCTCCTTCAAAATAAAAAATTTGACACATATACAAGTATTATGTTAAAGTTGCACAAGGCAGACCAGTATTTTTTTTGTACCATACTCTTAAAGGTGCAGACGAAAGAGTAGCCAATATTTCTTTAAAGGTGAGGTGAGGGGCTTAAAAAAAATCACCAGAAAAAACTTAGTGTTCTCTTTTCTATATACTTTAGAAGCTGGAAAATAGGAGTATATGTTTTTTTTTTTTAACGCTGGAATATTTATATCATATTTTTGTCTTTCTTCCTTTTTATGTTACAAAGCAGAAGTAAAAAAAGAAGTTAATATATAAGCTATGTATATATATATATTGTCACGTCCCTGACGGACAGCCAACACGCTAAGCCAAGTACACAACAGTAACCCTCTCTATTACGTGGACCTGAATCTTAGTTCCTTAAGGTCGCCAGCTGCAACACCTGATGTGCTTGCACCACACTCTGATTCACTAATATGTTCCACTATGAATATACGCGATAAGAGGGTTGAAACGCTATCTAACTTATCTCTATATTATTATTTAGTTTAAACTGTAGATACTATTGGACAAGACATTTAACACATCTATTTTCATACACTCTGGGAAAACAGGCCTTTCCTCCACACAAGTTATAAGCTCCACAATGCTCTACCCACGCGTCCTTATCTCAGACGACACTAGTTTTAAAAGACTTCCAGCATCCACGAGATATACACTCTGCGCGTCTTGATAAGCGCTACACAAGAATACAAGAACACAAACACGATCACAGCTCCTCCCTAACCACAACAATTTCTCTGAGACTCCCCAATCACACTAGAGTACAGGATAATTACAGTACCTCCTGTTTCTCCAATAAACACTCTCTGAACTCTCTGACTCTTGATTACACTTGAACACCTACACAATTACAGACCGAAGTCCTACCACAAGGTAAACACAGGAAAACCTTACCTCAGACTCTCTCTCTGTTGTACTACCGAGCCTCCCTGGACACCTCCACCCAGCGCCTCTCCTCACACAAGTTCCTGTCCTCCCGGTTGTTCCTCCTTTTATCTCTTCCTAGGGCCTGCCCTCCTAAATCCTTCCAGCAAGAGCGTCAGATCAGAGCCCAGCTGGCTAATCCCTTCACTCGGAACCGCCTGGCCTCCTAAACTCTCCAACGAGATTCCAAGCCGCCCAGCTGAATAATCCCCTCCCCCGAATCATTAAGCACCTGGCCTCTTTATTTTCCTAGAGAGACACATATTATCAGACAGCATACAGCAATATACACATCTCTCAAGTCCTACAGACGTCACATCTCCCCTCCCCATAATAATTTTTCTTGGGGGAAAATTCCTACAACCTAGATAAACAATCAGGAAATACATTATCCTTCCCTTCAACATGCTGTATTTCTTAAACTTAAACAAACATTTTCTTGTCATTTTCTGATCAGCTATAGGAAACTTCATTATTTTACCTTATCCTGCAACACATCTGTTATCCCTGCATCACTTGCATCGCAGGCAAGCTTAAAAGGATGCTTTACATTCGGGGCCAATACCACTGGCTCACAACTCAACATTCCCTCTCCCCCCCAGGCTTGAGGATTATCCCACCCCACTCTCAGGGAACCCTCATCCATCACCTGGGGCACCGTGTTCACTTCTCTCCCTCGTCTCACTTGCTCCTTCGACCCATCCTCTCCATACCCCAAGCCTTCAGCAACCGCTCCAAGACTGCTGCTGTTTCTGTCAACATAGGTCCCCAATAACGGGACCTCAAACACAGGCATGGGGACCAAGGGAGATACATGAGTTATTTGGTTAGGCATTTCTACCAAGTTACAGGTGTGGCAACTCCGAATAAATCTACCTACATCCCTCTTTATACCCGGCCAGTAAAAGGCCTTCTCAATCCCCCCAAGGGTCTTCCTGACGCCTAAATGACCTGCAGGACTATTCACATGGGCTAGTAGCATGATTTTATCTGTATATTCGGGCAGCACCACAATCTGGTGACTGGCACGCCATTCCCCTTCATCCTGCGGCACATTTGGGGGCAACCATCTCCTCATTAACACACTCTCCTTCAAACAATAACCGGTAGTGAGGCTGTCGTCCTCTTCTATTTTACTTCGCATGGCCTTTATTGCAGAGCCCGCTATTTGAGCGTGAATCAGAGCCACTGGGTGAGAGGAGCCTTTCTCCCTCTCCCCAGGTGTAATTTCATCACGAAACAACTCACCAAGGTTCCAGCCTTCCTCTCCCTCACACTCAAGGGCGTCACCACCCCCCTTAGACACTGACTCCTCCTGAGCCGGCGTCCCTTTCTCCATATTTCCCATACTCTCACACACAGGGAATAATACAGAGTCCTCTCTCCTAATCTCCCGTACTCCCTCTGTCTCCTCCTTCATGGGATTATCTGACAAGATTGCGGAGGGAATCATCTTCCCCCACATCACGTCGTTACCCAATACGAGCTGGACTCCATTAATCGGGAGCTCATCGACGATAGCCGCGTGAATGATGCCTTGATACAGATCACAGCGCAGGTGTACTGGCACCACGGCTGTGGGTGTGTAACCCTTCAGGCATTTCAGCACCACCCTTTTTCCCACATCCTCAGTAGGGACCACGGCCCTCAGTATTAGGGTCTGACCGCCTCCTGAATCACGTAATATTTTCACTGAGGCCTTTTCCCCAGTGACTGTGATTTCTCCGTCCGAGATGAAAGGCTGAAATAACTTAGAGTTCTCTTCAGAGCACCCTGTCGCGGGAGTTTTTGTCACCCCAGCGAACTCTAATCCCTTACTCAGTGCTGACTCTGCCTGAGGCCATGCATTAATTAGGTTAACTGCACGGACGGGATCCCTGTTATGGGTATCCTCACTGACAGCCTCGCTACCTTGATACTTGTGCTCGGTACTGGGCATAGAGGTGATCCTAGGCCCGGGGGGCGCCATAAATATCTTTTTCATCCAGCAGTCCTGCACGAGATGTCCGTTTTTGCCACACCCATTACAAGTTTTAAATCTGGGATAAATTTGCGGCTCATATCTCTGGTTTACTCTACGGAGTGGTTCCGTGGGCGAGAGATCTCGTGCAGGCGCAGCCTTAAATGGTAAAGGTCCCTCCTGTATCTGCTCCGGCCTGTAATTTCTATCAACAGCACACTTCCTTGAGAGGTGAAAACTCTAGGCCAGTGCCGCGGCCTGCTCCAAGGACTCTATTCCCCTATCATGAAGATACATGGAAGTCTCTTTCGGGATGCTGTTGCAAAATTCCTCAATCAGCATTATCTCACTCAGGCTATGAAAATCTTTCGCTTTCACCGCACGAAGCCACTGTTCAAAATAGTCCCTCTTAATACGAGCGAACTCTGTGAAGGAGTGCTGGGCCTGTTTTCCTGAGGCACGAAACTGCTGTCTATAGGTCTCCGGGACCTGCTCATACGCCCTAAGAATGCCTTCCTTTAATTGGTCATAATTGCTAGCCTGCTCCTTGGTCATGGATGCATATACCCTCTGAGCCTTCCCCTTCAGTGCACTTTGCACCAGCATCGCCCAGTTCCTTTCAGGCCAACTTAAACTTTCTGTTACTCTTTCAAACATCCTGAAATAAGTGTCTACATCATCCTCATTGAACACAGGCACTGCCTTCATATTCCTCGCTACATCAAAGCCATTATTTACATCCCCTTCATTTGAGTTCCTACCACTATGTAAGGGCAGCACTCCCAGTGAATGTTTTAACCTTAATTCTTCTATCCTCGCGTCAGCCTCACGTGATCTCGCCTCAGCTTCACGGGCCCTAAGTCTAGCTATCTCTAACTGAATCTGGGCATCACTCGAGGGAGTAGGTGGACGGCTTAGAGCCCCCACCTCTCGTCTAGTCTCCTCCCTTGTATCTCCCATAACACAACACATTAGAAACCTTTACAGATTTAATACTGTTCATGACGTATTCTCTAATTTCAGTGATGTAATAACATGCAAAATTATTCATGAAGTTTTAAATAGTTATACTTAAGAAATGCATATTCTTTTCCGTTAATAGTTTATTTCATTTTTTTGTCTTTCATAGGGACGTAGATCAAGCTGTCTGCTTGTTGAATTTTATGTGTTTAGTAGTTTATCGTAGTAGTAGTAGTTTTAGTAATTATTTTTTGTTGGACTACAGTTTGTTACTCAAAATTTGTGGGAATGTTTCATTTTTTCGACATTGAGTGTTTTGTCTATTCATTAATGATATTATGTGTAATTTATGTATAAAGCTGTGGTCAATAAATATCTATCTAAATATCTATCTATCTATCTATCTATCACACACTTCCTCCTCACCCTGCCGCATGCCCGCGCACACCACATTATTTACAGCCTCCACTAGCACTGCTTTCGTGTGTTCCATATCTGCCTCCATTCCTAAAGCTCGTGCCACCAGTCTCAGCTCGTGTAGATCAAGTGAACACACTTGTTCGCGCGTAGGCTTTGCCTGCAGGAACACCTGCACATCCTCATCATTCATTAGATGCATCTTGCACTTTACTAACCTGCCTTGCAATACCAAACCTGATAATCAGAAGGATCCTGGCAAGGTCGCCAATTTACATGTTACGGCCCTGACGGACAGCCAACACGCTAAGCCAAGTACACAACAGTAACCCTCTCTATTACGTGGACCTGAATCTTAGTTCCTTAAGGTCGCCAGCTGCAACACCTGATGTGCTCGCACCACACTCTGATTCACTAATATGTTCCACTATGAATATAGGCGATAAGAGGATTGAAACGCTATCTAACTTATCTCTATTTTATTATTTAGTTTAAACTGTAGATACTATTGGACAAGACACATCACATCTATTGTCATACACTCTGGGAAAACAGGCCTTTCCTCCACACAAGTTATAAGCTCCACAATGCTCTACCCAGGCGTCCTTATCTCAGACGACACTAGTTTTAAGAGACTTCCAGCATCCACGAGATATACACTCTGCGCGTCTTGATAAGCGCTACACAAGAATACAAGAACACAAACACGATCACAGCTCCTCCCTAACCACAACAATTTCTCTGAGACTCCCCAATCACAATAGAGTACAGGATAATTACAGTACCTCCTGTTTCTCCAATAAACACTCTCTGAACTCTCTGATTCTTGATTACACTTGAACACCTACACAATTACAGACCGAAGTCCTACCACAAGGTAAACACAGGAAAACCTTACCTCAGACTCTCTCTCTGTTGTACTACCGAGCCTCCCCGGACACCTCCACCCAGCGCCTCTCCTCACACAAGTTCCTGTCCTCCCGGTTGTTCCTCCTTTTATCTCTTCCTAGGGCCTGCCCTCCTAAATCCTCCCAGCAAGAGCGTCAGGTCAGAGCCCAGCTGGCTAATCCCTTCACTCGGAACCGCCTGGCCTCCTAAACTCTCTAACGAGACTCCAAGCCGCCCAGCTGAATAATCCCCTCCCCCGAATCATTAAGCACCTGGCCTCTTTATTTTCCTAGAGAGACACATATTATCAGACAGCATACAGCAATATACACATCTCTCAAGTCCTACAGATGTCACAATATATATATATATATATATATATATATATATTATATATATATATATATATATATATATATATATATATATATATATATATAGTTAAGTAAATATATAAGCATGTCTACGCAATCTACCTTCGATTGCGAAGTACATCGGAGAACACAGGGAGGCGGCATGACCATTTTATCACAGGCGTCACTATAAAAATTCTGCTTGCGCCACCATGGGCGAGGGGCAACCGTCACAGCCCTCAAGTGGCCCTCCAGGGCCTACCACCCAAGCCCTGGAAGCGCCTACAGGCGATATCGTTACAAATGTGAAAAAAATTACCTTAAATATCAATAACTTGTGACCTCTTAGTGGCTAGAAATTTCCGCATCTGCATCCACTTTTGCAAATATTGGAAATATATATCTGCATCAATATCCATCAATAACTGGTCTGTATTCTGGGACTGAGAGTGCTGTGAAGTGTGGGGCAGGTGTATCCGGCTTCTTTCCTGTGAATACAGGAGTGAGGCAAAGGTGCGTCCTTGCCCCATCACTTTTCAACGCTTGTATGGACTGGGTATTGGACAAGGTTGTAGATCAAAGTGATTGTGGAGCATCCGTTGGCAACACCAAGATCACTGATCTTGTTTTTGCCGATGATGCAGTAATCTTTGCTGAGTCGCTGGAGGTCCTGGTGATGGCTCTCGAGGCGCTGCACGAGGAGGCAAAGCCTTTGGGACTTGAGGTCTCCTGGCTCAAGACCAAGGTCCAGGTGTTTGGAGACTTACTAGATGAAGCAGTACAGTCTGTTCATGCGTGTGGCGAGGACATTGAGATCTTGGAAAATTTTACATACCTTGGTAGCGCAGTCCATAATGACGGTGGGTCACGTCAAGAAGTCTTACGATAGATTGGCATAGCCCACGGTGTTATGGACTCGCTCAGCGGGAGTATTTGGCGTTGTCGGTACCTGTGCAGGAGGACAAAGATCCGGATCTTCAAATCGCTTGTGATCCCTGTCTTACTCTATGGTTGTGAGACATGGACACTAAATAGTGACTTGAAGAGACGAATCAATGCCTTTGGTAATAAGTGTCTTCGCAGAATCATGGGGTATCGCTGGGATGATTACGTGTCAAATCAGCGATTGCACCGTGAGACTGAATCGAGGCCTATTACCTGCACAGTCCGTCAGCGCCAACTTCGGCTATATGGGCATGTGGCACGCTACCCTGAAACCGATCCTTCCCATCGGGTTGTATCTGTAAGAGACAATCCGGCGTGGAGGAGGCCAAGGGGGCGCCCACAAGGCTCGTGGCTGGGGCAAGTTGATGTTTCTTGTCGAGAGCTGCTTGGTATAAGAACATAAGAACATAAGAAAATAAGGAAGCTACAAGAGGCCGCGAGGCCTACACGTGGTAGTTCCTGTCACCTAACACTACCTACATCCACCTTTCATCCCCATCCATGAACCTATCCAGCTCCCCTTTAAAGCTCCCTAATGACTCCGCACTAACTACCTGTCTACTGAGACCATTCCACTCATTCACCACCCTATTTGTGAACCAGTTTTTCCCTATTTCCTTTCTAAATCTACGTTTTTCCAGCTTGAATCCGTTACTTCTTGTTCTACCCTGGTTAAAAGCCGTAAGAACTTTTCCTACCTCTCCTTTATTAAATCCCTTTATCCACTTAAACACTTCTATCAGATCGCCCCTTACTCTGCGTCTCTCGAGTGAGTGTAATTTTAATAACTTCAATCTCCTCTCATAACTAAAGTTACGCATCCCTTGTATCATTTTGTTCATCCTTCTCTGCACTTTTTCTAACAACACTATATCCATCCTGTAATATGGAGACCAAAACTGAACTGCATAGTCTAGGTGAGGCCTGACTAGAGCCAGATAAAGCTTTAGAATAACTTCCGCACTTCTACTTTAACACTTTTTGGTAATGAATCCTAATACTCTATTAGCTCTATTTCTGGCCTCAATACATTGTTTCCTAGGTCGGAGGTCTGGGCTCACCCTCACTCCAAGATCTTTTTCACCTTCTGATCTTTTCAGCGATACATTGCTTATGGTGTATCTATTACCAGGGTTTTTTCTACCAACATTCATAACGCTACATTTATCAATATTAAATTCCATCTGCCATCTGACTGCCCACTCGTTAAGTTTATCTAAGTCTCCCTGCAATATGTTTACGTCAGACTGTGATCCAATAATCCTACCTAACTTAGTATCATCAGCAAACTTGCTGATATCGCTGCTAATCCCACTATCCAAGTCGTTGATGTAAATCAAAAATAGTAATGGGCCCAAAACAGACCCTTGTGGAACTCCACTTGTCACCAGTCCCCATTCAGATTTGGAACCATTAATTCCCATCCCATACTCAGCGTATGGGAAAGGAGCCTGCATGGAAACTCGCGCGTGGTGACCCCCGGGAGTGGCGTCGTAGGGTGGGCGAGGCGACGCGCCCCCCGGCGTATGCCCCCAATGATTGATTGATTGATCAATATCCGAATCCGCAAATAGTGAAAAATAGCGCCCATTCCACCTCTATTTACGATATGATCGTATATCGTTACGTTACGACACGATTAGATATATACAAAACATCATATTTATTTGTATGAAGTAGATGTTAGATAAAACTATATTAGAAATAAAATAACTAGTAATAATTGCGAAGGTGAAGAGTACTGGTCGACCCATCTCTTCACCTTCGCAATCTGCAATCCGCTCACACTCACATGATCTAGATCACCCTTTTTCTATGAATGACTTTAGTATCCTATCAAAGGCAAACTTCTCTAGTGACACTAAATTATTAGAATCCATACACATCAAGCACTTGTCCCCTGATCTTAATAACCAAGTCACTTCATACCAATTACATATACTCAAATGATTATCACACTGTTTCGATTGTCCGACTCTCGTTTCCATCACCACATACGAGCCGAAATGCTACCTATAAACTATTGTTCATTCAGTTCTCTGCCAACCTAGACAACATACACACCAATGTTTGCTAAGTATAAATTGTGTTTTTAATTTTTTAGATAATATAGGATTATTTTATTGTTTAAAAAAAATTCTTTTAGAAGTTCGCTTTTTAGCAGTATAGTATATTAATTTTTTAACTATTTTAGCCTGATGATGCCAAGTGTCTTTTGGCGAAACGTTGCACGCGCATAAACAACCCCAAGAATGACGAGTGTCTTTGTCACCCTGAAATGTCAACATATATATATATATATATATATATATTATATATATATATATATATATATATATATATATATATATATATATATATATATATATATATATATATATATATATATATATATATATATAATATATATATATATATATATATATATATATATATATATATATATGTATGTTGATATTACTAGTTACTACTAGTACTTCCGCAAACGCAAATATGTCCGCAGATTCCCAAATTTGAACACGATTCCTGCGCTGCTACGCGCACCGTCCAGGGAAGCCTGTCTGCCCACCAGTGAGTGACCAGTCAAGTCAACCAAGGCAGCAGTTATCAGCGAACATTCTCAGAGGAGGTACGCGACCTCCCAACCCTTTTTCCTGCTTTGCTTTGAAATTTGTTTATTAAAAGTTTTGTTCGTTTTTCATATAAGCATTATCTGCGTGATGTATTAACTAGTAATATCATTGATATATTTTATATGTAACTATAAACTTTGTTAAGAGAGACACAAGGTCAGTAGATACTAGAAATATGATTTGGCGGTGGCAGGCTGATCTGTGACATGAAGCAAGGAAAGGGTGATCAGAGGGCCATGAACCAGAGATACAGACACAATGAACATACACAGAGGTGTGTAAGTGTATGCTATGTTTGCTGGTGACAGTGTTATTTGCTTACAGTGATTATGGCTCTGCTGTAGAGCTAACTACTTGCAAGGAGTGTGTTGTGAGTGAATTAGTGCGTAGCGGTGGTTGGGCGACAACCGTCATCCTGCCTTATAGCTAGGCTGAGGTGCGAGTTAACCGCCATCCCTCGTATTGTACCCACTGAGTTATACACTAGAGCACGCATCCTCTACCCCAGTGGGTAGGCGGAGTAGCAAGCGGGGTCGGGTGGCGGGCATGCAACCATGATACTCGGCGATCCACTGGCAGACGGACAAGTTTTACGTTATTGTCATTTTTTATCACCTGCTTATTTTGCATTGGTATGTGTCATATACCAACATAATCGGAAAAATGTGTTGATTCCGAGACACTTAATGAAAATTCAATGCAAGTAAAATTATAAAAATAATAAAGAGTTGAAGCAAAGAAGGTGACGCAAAATGCTTATGCACTATTTGATTTTACGTTCATTATCTTATTCTAGGTATGACTTACTGTATTTAATTTATGCTCATGATATGCAACAATGTCTCGTGAACACGATGGTAGGTTCAGTATTTTCTGAATATCATCTGGTAGCTTGATAACACCGGACATACCTGTGTGATGTCAAGCTTCTCCCTCTAATCTGTAACTGCTCAGTATCCATAGAGTGCGGATTTGGGTTTATTTGTAGTTTAAAGATATATTTGATATCTAGTGTAGGTTAATGTATATTAATAACATTCTCCATTGTCATTGCAACAATTGTATTATTTCAATGGTAAGATTTATACCTGTTGTAAAGTGTATATAGAAATGTATTTATAGGATTATATCAAATTACTTATTAATTTTTTCCACAAAGTGTATAACTAGTGTATAGCTCCACAAAGTATATAACTACACATATAGCGTATAACTCTGTGGCTGGAACACTGCGGGCTGGAGGCACAGAGCTCTGTGACTGGGAGGCGAGGGTAATAAACCCTGGGCGAGGGAAATAGTACCGACGAGGCTGCGGAAGCGACGCTCACCACGGCGAAAAGATGTTCCGTCACAAATTTTATGTTCATGGCAATTTTTTACCAACTACTTATTGTTGCATTGGTACGTGTCATATACCTTCAGAATCTGAAAAAAATAATGATTCCGAGACAGTGAATGAAAATTCAATGCAAGCAAAATTACAGGAATAATAGGGAGTTGAAGCATAGAATATGAAAGAATATGCTTATGCACCGTTATATTTTGCTCACATTATCTTATTGTAGGTATAACTTATTGTATTAAATTCATATTCATGATGTGGAGTAATGTCTTGTGAAGACGATGATAGGTTCAGTTATCCTAGATATCATCTGGTAGTTTGATAATATCGTGTAAGAGTACATGTCGTGTGGGCCAGAGCATCTCTGTGGCCGCAGAGTATCATGGTTTGATGGCGGCCGAGCCACTACCGGTTGCGTCAGCTGATGCCCCCCTATGCGAGCTCTAGTGTATAACCAAAGACATTCAACAACAAGATATCTCACTCAGGGGTGCCCTGTGGTGCGTGTGAAATCGACCTCCGCCGTGCGGCAGGAGTTAACCAGTCTGCTAGCCCATTCACTTGCTGCATATGACTATCAATAAAAATCATATACGTAGACTATGGTTTATCAGTATATATGATATAATGTTATCTTCGAAAATGTTTGATTCTATAATATTATCAAATAAAAAACAGTAAAACACGCTAAAGAAATGCCATTACGAGACTCTGAAGAAATATGCATGAACTTATTATTCACTTCAACTCTGCGCCATTTAAAACTTTGCGAGTCAACATTTACCATGAAACATATCAATAGAAGCGCAATTTTATTAGCTTTCCATTGATATATTTTGTTTTCTGATAAATGAATTAGAACCATGCATACATTAGCGTTAACTAAATAATTAAAATCATCAATAGGGTAATTTTCCCGATTGATGATGTTATTTATCTAGTTAACGCTAATTTATGCATGGTGCTAATTCATTTATCAGAAAACGAAATATATAAGTGAATAAATATCATCATCAATCGGGAAAATTACCCGATTGATGATGTTATTATTTACTTAACGGTAATGTATGCATGGTTGTAATTCATTTATCAGAAAACGAAATATATCAATGGAAAGCTAATAAAATTGCGCTTCTATTGATAGGTTACATGGTAAATGTTGACTCGCAAAGTTTTAAATGGCGAAGAGTTGAAGTGAATATTCTTTGCTCATATGCAGCAAGTGAATGGGGCCAGCAGGCTGGTACAACACCTGCCGCATGGCGGCGCCACCGTCGGCGAATAACAGAAGTTGCATTGGGGGGCCCCCGCGAGGGGGGTATCTTTTTGTAATTCTTTGATATCTCTTTTTTTGGGCCCGCGCAAAAAATTTTTTTGCCGTTTGTTCGTCCGCTGATTTTTTGTCCCGTTTCCTTGATTCTAGGGCGAAACAACCCCTCCACCGGGGCCCCCCGGGTTTGGGCTTTAGGGACGATGTGCGGGTTTTTATCTCACATAATTAAGATCATTTTTTGGCCCATTTTTGCCTTTGCCAACAACTTGTCAGAATTAAAATAAATCTTCAAAAATATATTGTATATTATTATATTTTTTTTAATCATACACGTTTTTTTTCAAATAAATTTTGTTTGTTTTCTTAGATAAAGGAAACCCCAGCTCGTAGCACAAAAAACCAAACCCAAATCCCGCCCAAACCAGAGGGAGGTGGGCAGGAGCTGGGGACCAAAAACCATCTTTGGACTCCATCAAAACTCCAGGGAGGCCCAGTGAGGTATCCAAACCAAGCGGGGCTTAGATCCGTGATTGCACGAAAAAAGGCTAGCCACTTTAAAACCCAAAGTTGATAAGGTATTTAAATACCCTAACTGGATAAGCCGTGGTGTCCACCCTCGAAAAATCCAAATGAACGGACCACAGGGGGTTCGCCCACCCTATATGTACTCTGGAAAGCCTCCGGTATTAAAGTCAAACCCATTAAAAATAGCCCGCATTTTTCCCGTCCTTCCTGAGAACCCCTCGGGTGAAAAAGAGACCTAGGGGTTTTAAAGGGCCAGGTTCCTCCCCCTTTTTGTCCCCGCCGGGTGGCGCGGTTGGTAAGTCCGGACACGCGTGCGAGCCCCTGCTTTTCGGTCACGGTTCGAGTCCACCAAGTTTCCTGCGTGGTGGTGTATAGCCCATAACTTGTTTGGTACTTGCAAAGTGTCTAGATAGGATAAAGTATCTTATTCCCTCTTTGACCATATGTATTTTTGGGGCCACAGAATCCATCCCTCTTCAAGCTGCCTGGGGCCGCCTTTTTAACCCAGAATTTGGATTCTTTATACCAGGTGCCCAAGACGCTGTTCGAGGTCACAGAGCAGGCTATCTTGGACACCTCAAAGGCAGCACCCAGATCAAGACGCAAAGGATGATTTTTTCGGTGAGACTTTAGTTTTTTTCGAATCTACTGCTCTTCAGTTCAATTGTGACATTTTATTACGTTCATTAAGATATTATATTAGCAATCTTTAGGGGGGTAATAAATTATTGTTATTTATATTCGGGGCAAAATATTTTTTAAAAAAAAAAAAAAAGCAGATCTTATTTCAAAAAACGGTTTAAAATTTTTTTTCTGATTCCAATTATTAAATTTTTACTTAATTTTTATTATATATATTCAAAATTTTTCTATTTTTAAGGCTTTTAGGCCCAGGACCCACAACTAAGGGGCCCAACTTACCCCCTCTCCAAAAAGATGGAGAAAAAAGCTTGAGGTTGGGGTTCAAGAAGCAAAAACTGCTGCTGGAGCAGGCCATGTTTCCTGCCCCTTTTTTTGCCGCCGGGTTTACGGTTTGTTAAGTACACCCCCGGGGTACCCAGCTCTGCAGCTTTGGGGAGACTGTTTTCCCTGGGCGGACATTATGAAAAGGGCCCGGAGAGCGGTCTGACCTCCCAAATTTAGGATTGGTCTTTATGAAAGGGGGAAAATGGCCTGCTCAATGAATTTTTCCCAGAGGGTTCTGAAAGGGGAGTCTGAGGTTAAGGGCCCCGATATCATATCGATGAAAAAATTTTGGGGTTAGTGTTTTAACTATTATTACCCTTATGTGCCTAAGTATATATTGATTGGGGGGTCACAATGAGGGGGGGAAAATGTGAGCTATAACACTGTGGGCATGAGGGGGGGTAGAAAAAAAATTTTAAAATATACGTATTATAATAGGTATATATATATATATATATATATATATATATTTTTATATATATATATATATTTTAAAATTATAATATATATATATATATATATAAAATATATATAATATTAATATAATATATATATATATATTATAATATATAATTATATATATTATATAAATTTATACTAATATAAATATAATTTAATATATAATATAATTTTAAATATATTAATATTATATTTTATTATATATATATATTTATATATATATAATATATTTTATTATATTTTTTATATATTATTTATATTAAATATTTGTTTTTTATTTTTTTATTATTTTTTATTTATATCTATTTTTTAAAATTTTTTTTAATTAAAATTTTTAAATTTTTTATATTATATTCTTTTAAATTTTAAAATTTTTAATATATTTTTTTATTATATTAAATTTATATAATTTAAAATTATTTATTTTAAAATTATTTAATTAATTTATTTATATATTATTTATATATATATATATATTATATTATTATTTTTTAATATATATAATTTTTATTTTAAATTAAAAATTTATTATGGGTATTTTTAAAATTATTTATATTAAATATTATTTATTTTAATATTATTAAAAATATTTTTATTTTATTATTTATTTAATATATATATTTATTTATTATTTAAAATTATATTATTTTATATATATAATTTTTTTTAAAATTTTAAATTATATATTATAATATTAATATATATATTTAATATTTATAATTATATATATTTATATAATATTATTATATTATATATTTTTAAATTATATTTATATATAAAATTATTTATTTTATTATATTTTATTTTTTATATATTTATATATATATATAATATTTTATAAATATATATATTTATTTTATATTATATTTAAAATTATATTTTTTATATTTATATATTTATTTATTTTAAAATTAATTATATTTATATTTTTATATATTTTTAATATATTAATATATTTTATATATTTAATTATATATATATTTTTTAAATATTATTATTATATAAAATTATTATTTAATTTATTTTAAAAAATTGTAATATATATAATATTATATTTTTTAATATATATATTATTAATTAATTTATATAATATATTATTTTATTTATAATATATTATATTTATATGTTTAATTATTTATTAATTATATTATTTATATTTTTTTTTATATATATATTATATATATTATATATATTTATTTATATAATATTATTTTATAATTATATATTTTTTTTTATTTTTTTATTTATATTTATTTTATTATTTTTATTTTATTTTTTTTATATATTTTTATATTAATATTTTATTTTTTATATTATTTTTATTTTTAATTTTATTATATTTTATTATTTTTTTAAAATTTATTTTTATTTTATTTTTTTATTTAAATTTTTATTTTTTATTTTATTTATTATCTATATTTTATTTTTTTATTTTTTTTTTTTTTTATTTCTTATTATTTTATTTTTTTTTATTTTTTTTTTTTTTTATTTTTTTTTTATTTTTTTTTTTTTATTTCTTAAAAAAATTTTTTTTTAAAAAATTTTTTTTTTTAAAAATTTATATTTTTTTTTTAAAAAAAAAAAAAATTTTTTTTTTTAAATTTTTTTAAAAGGGGTTTAAATTTTAAAATTTTTTTTCTTTATTTTTATCTAAAAAAAACTTTTTTTATTTTTTTAATTTAAAAATTTAAAAATTTATATTTAAAAAAAAATTTATATTTTTTTTTTTTTTTAAAATTTTTTTTCCCCCAAAAAGGGCCTTTTTAAAAAAAAAAAAAAAATTTTTTTTTTTTTTTAAATTATTTATAAAATTATTTTTTTTTTTTTAAAAAAAAATTTTTAAAATTTTTTTAAAAAAAAAAATTTTTTATATATTTAAATAAAAAAATTATTTTTTATATAAAAATTTTATATTTTAATATATTATATATTTTTTTAAATTTTATAAAATTTTTAAAAATTTTTTTATATATATTTATATATTTTTTTTAAAAAAGGGAAAAGAAAAAAAAAAAAAGGGGGGGAAATAAAAAAAAAAAAAAAAAAAAAAAAAAAAAAAAAAAAAAAAAAAAAAAAAAAAAAAAAAAAAAAAAAAAAAGGGGGGGGGGAAAAAAAAAAAAAAAAAAAAAAAGGGGGGAAAAAAAGGAAAAAAAAAAGGGGGGGGGGGGAGAGAGGGGAGAGAGAGGGGGGGGAGAAGAAAAAGGGGAGAGAGAGAGAAAAAGAAAAAAAAAAAAAAGGGGGGAAAAAAAAAAAAAAAAAAAAAAAAAAAAAAATTTTTTTTTTTAAAAAATTTATTTTATTTTTAATTTATTTTTTTTTTAAAAAAATTTTTATTTTTTTTTTTTAAAAAAAAAAAAAAACCCCCTTTTTTTTTTTTTATTTTTTTTTTTTTTTTTTTTTTTTTTTTTTTTTTTTTTCCCTTTTTTTTTTTTTTTTATTTTTATTTTTTTTTTTTTTTTTTTTTTTTTTTTTTTTTTCCTTTTTTAAATTTAAAATATTTTTTTTTTTTTTTTTTTTTTTTTAAATTTTTTTTTTTTTTTTTAAATTTTTTTTTTTTTTTTTTTTTTTTTTTTTTTTTTTTTTTTTTTTTTTTTTTTTTTTTTTTTTTTTTTTTTTTTTTTTTTTTTTTTTTTTTTTTTTTTTTTTATTTTTTTTTTTTTTTTTTTTTTTTTTTTTTTTTTTTTTCTTTTTTTTTTTAAAAAATTTTTTTTTTTTTTTTTTTAAAAAAATTTTTTTTAAAAAAATTTTTAAAAAAAAAATTTTTTTTTTATTTTTTTTTTATTTTTTTTTTTTTTTTTTTTTTTTTTTTTTTTTTTTTTTTTTTATTTATATTTATATTTATATTTTTTAATATTTTTTTTTTTAAAAAAATTTTAAAAAAAAAAATATTTTTTTTATAAAATTTTTTTTTTTTAAAAAAAAATTTTTTTTTTTTTTTTTTTTAAAAAAAATTTTTTTTTTTTTTTTTTTTTTTTTTTTTTTTTTTTTTTTTTAAAAAAAAATTTTTTTTTTTTTTTTTTAAAAAAAAAAAATATAAAAAAAAAACCCTTATTTTTTTTTTTTTTTAAAACCCCCCCCTTTTTTCCTTTTAAAAATTTTTTTTTAAAAATTTTTTTTTAAAATATATATTTTTAAAATTATTATAAAAATATTATTTATATTTTTTTATTTTTTTTTTTTTTATATATTTAAAAATTTTATATTTTTTTTTTTAAAAAAAAAAAAATTTTAAAAAAAAAAATTTTAAAAAAAAAAAAAAAAAAAAAGGGGGGGGGGGTCCCTTTTTTTTTAAAAAAATTTTGGTTTCCGGGAAAAAAAATTTTAAAAAAAAAAAGGGGGGGGTTTTTTTTTGGGTTTAAAAAAAACCCAAATGAAAAAAAAAAATTTTTTTTTTAAAAAAAAAGGGGGGGCCCCGCCGGGGGGAAAAACCCGGGGGGTTTTTTTTTTTGGGGGGGGAAAAAAAATTTGATCGCCCGTTCCGCGGGTTTGGCCCCTTTTGGAGGGCCCCTTCCCTTTTTTTCCCCTTTTTCCCCCCCCCGGGGGGGGAAAAACCCCCCCCGGGGGAAAAAAAATTTTCCCGGGAAAAAAAAGGGAAAAAAATTTTTGGGGGCCCCCCCTTTTTTGGGGGGTTTTTGGGGCCCCCCCTTTGGCCCCCCCCCCTTTTTTTCCGCTGAACAAGGCAAGGCTAACAAGGTTTCCCTTTCCCAATACCAAAAATGCGCTTGAAAAGGGCTTCAAACCCTGGCCTCCGAGTCTTTTTAGTTGAGGTCTCTGTAATTGTGGGGGATCATGGAAGGGGAGTGAGATCGTTGAAAAGGGGCGGTTTCGGCCAAGGGAGCCCCGGGAAACCCGGCACGGGCGTAGATTAGGATTTGAACACACTCATCTCCTGGAGGCTAGCAGTTCCCTTTGGCGTGAGTTCGAACTCGTCTTGAACATCGTCATCTTGAGCGGGGTAGATCGCCTTCGCCATCCATTTCGCGTTGTGGTGAGCTCCTGGGTTTTCGGGAAAAGGTTTTTTTGGGGAAACCCCCCCCTTTAAAGGCCTTTTTCGGTTAGTTTTCCCCTAACTCCCTTTTTAATGTCTCTTGGGCGTTGCGGCCGGGGGGCCCTTTCCCAAGGGGCCTCAAGGGGGCCCTTTCTTCCATTTGTCATGGTCAGCCAATCGTGGGTCGTTGATGATTCGTAGCATTGGGTTTTTTTTGAGAGTGGGCCACTTCTTTTGGGAAACCCTTTTTAATAATTTAAAAGTCTGGGCCGGGGGTAGCGTCACCCAAGGGGGCCTTTAAGGCTGAGGGCCCGGATGAGCCCATAAAGTGGGGGCGGCACGCCAAGTTTTAACAACGGCCCACCTCCCTTTTGTTCGAGGAGGGCAAAGCCAGCAGGACGCCCGTGTTTTAAAACGGGGTTTTGTGTCGGGAAACAAGGGCCCCCCAAATTTTGTCTTTGAATTCCAGTGTCTTATGGTCCCTTTGACTTTTCTGGCCATTTGCTTCTCCGGGTTTCCCATGGCAAGGCCGGGATAGCCAGGAACTTCCCCTCCCCCCCCAAAGGGCGGACTGGTGACAAAAGATGGCCAAGCGATCGACATGGGCCTTTACTTTTTTGATCCCGGGGAAGGGGTTTTTCCCCTCCCAATGAAGGTGAGAAACCGCGTCGTGCTCCTGTTTCTTGGTTTCGATAAAACTTTTTAAAGGGTGCTTCCCGCTGTCTCCCCCAACACTTTCCGATTTTCGGCAAGGGCGAGGGACGGAAATCAGCACTTCCCCGATCTGCAGCATGGCGAGAAACATGGTGGGCTCCCCCGAGAGGTCCGCGGGCCCCTTGGGGCCCGCTGCTGCTGCCACCTTTCCCTTTGTGTCTTTAGCCTTTTTTGGACCCAGAAGCAGGGCAGGGCGCTCCCCGAGCAGAAGAGTTTGGGGTCGCGAAAGGGAAATTGATGAATCAGCACATTCAGCAGTGGCGGAGCTCCCCGGGCACCAAAAATCAAACAAACTCTCCCCTCTTCCCAAAAATTTTCTGCTAACTCCCTTTTCTTCCTCCTTCTCTCCCCAGCCAGCCTCTCAAGTTTTTTTTAGACTATTTTTTCCCTGCTCAAACCCTTTTCAACAGTATCATTAAACCCTTTTTTCTGGCCCCCTTTGGGGGTCGAGGAAGTCCTTGTCCCTTTTGTTTGAGGTGGATCATGGGGGAAGAAGTGGCAGGGGGTTTCGATGTCGAAAAAAATGACGCCCAAATTTCCCTGGAGGGGGGCGTTTGGAGACCTTTTCCCCCCCCGGATTGACGTTTTTTTGCCCTTTTTACGAAAATTGTATTCCCGACGAGGGTTTTCCCGTTTTTTTATGATTTATCGCAGGGGGGACAAAAGGAATATGGGCCCGTTCCCCCCCAAATCTACGACTTCGTCGATCAGCTTTTGAGTTGGGCCCCTTTCTATTCGATCCATAAAAAGAAGATCGCCGCGAAACTTCCCTTTTGGGAAAGGGCAATTTTGGCCTTTAGGGCTTCAAGGGGCCCGTGGGAACAAAAACAGCTCAGTCGTTTTAGGTTTAACGCGCCCCTTTTGGGGGCTGGGGGACAAAATGATGAGTTTTTAGCTTATTCTGGGTTTTTACATTTAAATACAAGCTATATAACAGCAAAAACTAAAGTCGGGGGATGCCCCCAAACGAAGTTTTCCATCGCCCAAAAAGTAATCTTAAAAAGGGTTGGGGCCCCAACCCCTGTGTATGGTAGGTACACTAGCTAAAGGGGAAGGAAAAAAAACTTTCCCCATCACTCGGTTTCGACCCCCCAACATGCTTTTATTTGGCGAGGGCCTGGATTTGGGAGTTTCTTAAGAACCCTCACAATAATTCACGAGTGCAAAAAACCTGAATAGTTTCACTTTGATATTTCTTACCTATAAAAGTGAACCACCCTAATATTATATATATATATATATATATATATATATATATATATATATATATATATATATATATATATATATATATATATATATATATATATATATATATATATATTTTAGGGCTGTTCAAATAATATAAAAGTTGTGGGAGACTTCGGGCCACATGTTGTTCTTGTTCCACTTGGGGTCTTGTATGGGCACATTAAAGTTGAACTCGATCGAATAAGATTTGAAGATCCCCCAGAGCGACACATTCTCCTCTCCCTCCATGTGGCGGCCCCATGATCCACTATTGAGGTGACGTTATATAATATATGACCTTGATCAGTAATTGTAACGAAAAATCAGAATATGTCATAGAGCTGTACGCCATGTAGGTCCCTTTGAGGTGCTCCACTACAGCATCCTTAGACCCACTGTGGTGCTGCACTGGTGCAGGTCTGCGTGTGTTCATCTGTCAGTGTGACCCTGGATTTTGTACGGGGAGGTTGTGCCGTCGTGACGCTCTCCGCTTCTTACACTGCACTAACTGCCGCACCTGCACAAACTGCCACATCTGCACTAGGTAAAAGGCGTTGCAGCAAATGTATTGAACGTCTATTAAGAACCCCGGTAATAACATTACTTGTTGTTCGGGGAACTAAAAGTTATCGTCTTCAGTCGCGATGACTAACAGAACAGAGAACTTAAATATTCCCATTTTTCCTTTCACAGGTGCGATGGCTTCTACTCGCAAACAGTGGTGGTTGATCGGTCACCCGGAGGAGAACATCACCGGGAGGCGTCTCCCCTCGAAGGGGCAAATGCTCCGAAAGTTCTACTTCCACCACGGTCTGGAAAAGAAAACAAAGGCGGAGGCTGCGAAGGAGACCGTGGAAGAAGTCCTGGGGATTTGGGAGAAGGCAGGTCTCCCTACCTCCACACTGCGTTACAACAAGGTGAAGCTGCTCAAGTTAGTGGAGGCCTACGAGGGTCTTCAGAAGCACAAGAAAAGAGCTTCGGAAACGGCAAGGATAAAGGAGGCTATCTTTCAAGGGGACCTTGATGACTTGTTCGATGTGGCGCACAGAGATGCCCTTGAGAAGACCACAAACGAGGAGGAGAGGGCCTTCCTCATCAGCCAAAGAGAGGATCGATCGACTTCCTCCATGACCGGACTGGACACTGCTTCAGCGAGGCTCCAAGAGAAAAAGCGGAAGCGGGAAGAAGCGGAGGTGAAGCGGAAGCAGGCTGCGGAGATGGAGAAAAAGATCGCCTCAAGTAGTGTGCCTTCAAGCCAGGTGGCTTCATCGTCTTCGTCCTCTCACGAGGAAACGGATGGAAGTGATGCCGAGTTCAAGTGCCTAAGTCCTCCTAAGAGAAGAGCTGGAAAGAAGTCTGACATGATCCTGTCAAAGGAAGTGACCACCAAACTGGACCGCTTCGAGGTCTCAGATCCGGCTGCGATGGCAGTGGTAGGAGCCGTGGCCAAGGCAACCGGTCAGAACATCGACAACATCACGCTCTCTACGAGCTCCATCCGCCGCCATCGGAGAAAGAACCGAAAGGAAGTGGCCACTGCAGAGAAGATCGAACTCCCAGAGAGATGCCTTGTGCTACTTCACTGTGATGCCAAGCAGCTGCCTGTCATCGCTGGGAGACGTAAACGCATTGAGAGGCTCGCCATTCACGTCACAGGTGGGAACAAGGAGTACCTCTTGGAAGTAGCCAAGATCCCCCAAGGCACTGGGCATCACATGGCAGAGGCTGTCCTCAAGGCGGTATCCGACGCTGGACTGGAGGCGCGCATTCAAGGAATCGTGTTTGACACTACTGCCTCGTACACGGGTCCCAATGGAGGAGCCTGCATCAAGATTCAAGAGGGTCTGGGAAGGAATCTCCTCTGGTTTGCGTGCAGGCACCACATCCTGGAAGTGATCCTTGGGGACGTTTTCAAACACTGTCATGGACCATCTGGCGGGCCTAACGTCCCTCTCTTCGTCCGGTTCCAGGACCAGTAGGACGCCCTCGACCAGAAATCTTGGACGTCCGCCATGGATGAAGAAAGCCTCCTTCCTCTCCTGACAGACGAGCTGTCTGATGCAAGGGAGACAGCTTTGAGCAGCTCAAGAGTGCCATCGAACAAGGAAGCCATCCAAGAGACGACTACAAGGAACTCTTGGTTCTCTCCTACATCTTCCTGGGAGGCGATATTGGGACGACT
>JACEEZ010022716.1:457539-482539 GCA_016584305.1 Chionoecetes opilio
CCTATACCTCTTCCAACCATGTTTTGGTCATCTGTGGAACACATGACTAATTGTACACTCGTCTACCGGATTTCTCGTCCTTGTCAATGAACTTTACAATTGTTCACGTTGTCAAGTTTTCCTATTTTCTACGACTCACTTTATATATTTATTAAGCTTTTACCTGAGTTGAACCTTTTATGTATACCTAACCTGACCATACCTGACCATAACCTGAGCTAATGGTAACCTAACTTATCTCTTACCGTCGGCGAGAGTTCTCGGTTTGTGCCGGGACAAGATATTCGGTAGACGAGAGTACCAGGTACTGAACACATTAGTGTTCCAGACCAACCTGCACCTCACCACGTCCCTGCACTTTTTAAAGTCATATGTAAATGTCTGGCTGCAAGTGGAATAACCTTAATAAAAATTATATCTCTGAACATTTACATTGTAATATAAATATTACATTGTATTAGTATACTTTCTTTATATTATTTGAATATTGGTGTATATTATGTAGTGTATTAGTATACTTTCTTCATTTTATTTGTATGTATATTTATAAGGTCTATGTAATAATCACTGCAACAGATAGTCTTTGGCGTCCAAACCGGGACTTTAGCACATTAATACCTTTTCTATTATATTTAATTATTATTGTATTAAGATTAAATAAATAATGAGACAGACAGAGAGAGAGAGAGAGAGAGAGAGAGAGAGAGAGAGAGAGAGAGAGAGAGAGAGAGAGAGAGAGAGAGAGAGAGAGAGAGAGAGAGAGAGAGAGAGAGAGAGAGAGAGAGAGAGAGAGAGAGGAGAGAGAGAGAGAGAGAGAGAGAGAGAGAGAGAGAGAGAGAGAGAGAGAGAGAGAGAGAGAGAGAGAGAGAGAGAGAGAGAGAGAGAAAAAAAGAAAAAAAAAATATCGGAATAAAAATAAGAATTTCCTTTCCATTGTTACAATGGCTATTCTTTTAACATTGTATGTCTTACAATATCACTGAATAAAATAAGATGTGATAAAGGTAAATACTGAACATGGTCTATATATGAAAAAAATATTAAAATACTTTAAAGATTTTGTAAAACATTAAAATCCTAATGAAAACATAAATGATAAGTCAAACTTCCTAGAAGTAACAATTTAGAAACATCCAATAAAAGTTATATAAAACATGAGGGTTTTTTCTTTATTTTTATATATTTTTTCTTCTTTTTTTTTTTTTTTTTTTTTTAAATTTGTGCCTACAGCGCCTGTAGGCAGTGGTGACCCATGGCTCGGATGGTAGGCTCTGGAGGTGCACTTGAGGGTTGTGATGGTTGGTCCTCGCCCGTGGTGGCGCAGGCAGGATTCTTATAGTGACGCCTGTGATTGTTGAACTGTGACGTGTTAGTTTAGTGTAAAATACATTTCAGGTATGAACGTCAAGAATTAGAGTAATAATTGTTTACGTAGAAGGTGATTTTTCAGGTGACTTTGAAAAGTATGTAAGGAGGTAGCATCATTAACTTCGCTTGGAAGGCTGTTCCAGAAAGCAGGTCCAGCCACATGAAGGGACCTTCCTCCCAAGCAAATGTGTTTACTGGTTGTTCATACATATCTCTCACTTTGGGAAGTAAAAACAACCAGTCAGGTAATTTATTCTTAAGTATGTTATAGACGTCTACTCCTAGCTCAAAATAATATTTTTCAATAATTTTCAGCCAGCCAAAGTCTTTTAAGTAGGGTGTGACATGGCCATGCTTTGCAACCCCTCCTAAAGCAGCTCTTGCTGCAAAGTTTAGAAGCTTTTGCACACGTTGAATCAATGTGATTTTGGATGCTCCCCAAATCTTGATACCATAATTCAAAATACTCAGGGCCAGTGACTGTATTATGGAACTCCTGGTGGTCTGGTTAAAATGATCTCGAAGTCTATTTATGTGGACAATGGATCCATAGGTTTTCCTGTACAATGCATTTACGTGTTCATTAAACTGCATATGGTTGTCAAAGTGTATGCCCAAGTTCCTTAAGGATCTACTAGGGGTCATGATATTCCCGTCAACATGACATGCAAATGTCAGGGGGAATCTGTGACAAAAGTCCTTATGTTTCTAAAACATACATTGGGTCATTTTGGCGTATAACATCAGACCATTCCTGTGGAAAATGTCTGAAAAAATTCCTCAGCTGACAAGAGGACATCAACACTAGCTGGCGATCTTAGTGTAGCCGTTACCAACTTTGCCACTCGGTTGATATTTTGGTAATTTGTTCATTTATGACCATACTATGCCACAGATGAAGACACAAAATGACTCTCCAGACAGACTCTTCTAGCTTTCTGGAAATAATGGATGTAGAAATGTAAGTATTAACGCCACCACACGTCTATACATCGAAAGAAAACGTTGTCATGGCGACTTCAGTGTTATCTACGGTACTTTTCTCTAATCTTTTATTATAATATTTTGATCTAGCTCGTCGAAACAATCATCTGACTTGCCTTTTTAGGTTTTTATAATTAGTCTGCAAATTAACATTAGCTATGCCTTCTTTAAGATCTTTCTGTGCTCAATCTCTTTGCTGCATTATGGCTTTAAGGTCTTCAGTGATACACGGGAAAAAAGGCCTTCTCACTTCTTTTGTCACTAAGGATGCACATGAATCCAAATATTTGTGAAAAACTTCATTAAATATTTGTACCTGCGTATCGACAGTATCAGTTGCATAAAACATATTCAATGTATGATCTTCTCCTCATAGTAGATTGCACAATGTATCAGTAGAATTCCTAAGTTAGAGTTCCTAAGAAGGGTGACCGTTCTAATCCTTCAAACTACCGTCCTATAGCTTTGACTTCCTGCCTTTCTAAAGTTTTTGAATCTATACTTAATAAGAAGATTCTTAAGCATCTATCTGCTCACAATCTTCTATCTGATCGTCAGTACGGTTTCCGTAAAGTGCGATCTACTGGCGATCTTCTAGCTTTCCTAACTGAATCTTGGTCATCCTCCTTTAGGGGTTTCGGTGAAACTTTTGCTGTTGCCCTTGACATATCAAAAGCTTTTGATAGAGTCTGGCACAAATCTTTAATTTCCAAACTACCCTCATTCGGTTTCTATCCTTCTCTCTGTACCTTCGTCTTAAGTTTCCTTTCAAACCGTTCTATTGCAGCTACTGTAGACGGACATTGTTCTTCTCCTAAATCTATCAATAGTGGTGTTCCCCAGGGTTCTGTCCTATCACCCACTCTCTTTCTATTATTCATTAATGATCTTCTAAGTCTAACTCAAAGCCCTATCCACTCCTACGCTGATGATTCTACCCTGCATTTTTCAACGTCGTTTATCAGACGTCCAACTCAACAGGAACTAATATAGTACAGGAGCATTAGTAAAAATTTAACGAAAACCTAGAAAAAAATAGTAAAAAGCTGATCTTTTCAGGGGAGCTCCAGAAAACTATAAGCATGTCCACTGTGCAAAGTTCTGCAAATTCAACCTGGTGGCATTTTCAGAATTCAAGATGGCCGCTATAACAATTTGCGATAAATGGTTAAAATACCAAAATTGGCATAACTGGCAACTAATTACAGTGGACCCTTTCCCATTTTTGAGTTAAAATAATTAGAAATAAAGTGAAATTATAGTATATTTAATAATGTGAGTGAGAATTAGCAAAATTATAATTAATAGTATATTATAAATAATAATAATTATAATAATAATGTTCTCGTTTTTCAGGTGCTGTCATGATGGGCCGAGTTTTGCAGTTTTCCCCAACAGCGGTAAACAGATCACATCAGATCGTGCAGAGGTCCATGATCCCATGATAGGCCCTTGAGGGACTCCTCGAGCCAGCATTGAAAGAGAAGATGGTTTGCAAGTCTGTTTTTGAGAGGAAGAGGTCCAATTTTGCCAGTCCCAGTCCATGGTAAATGTCGTCGCGAATACATTCGACCATTGCATTTATTACTTCTTAAAAAAAGGAAAAGGGACGAAGAGCCATTGGACTCTGATTGGGGCACATCATCTTCAAAATTACATTCAAAAAACTCGAGTTTCAATATAAAAGAAGTTTGGGCTCTATAGTGCAAAGACTGTAATAGATTACAATGTAGGAACAAAGATACCCCGCAACCGTCGGGTACGGGGCACATGATGCTATGACAAAACCACCCTTCAAAGCGTAATTGAGAAAGCTGGCGATCGCCATGATGAGTGGGGAGATGCTGTTAACTTGGGCGTATCCAATTGAGTTAGTTTGTATTGCTGCTGAAGTCAAGTACCACCATGACTGTCAGGTTCTCTTCTATGCTGGCAAACAATTTCCAAGCGAAAATTTACCCGTGATGGATATCAACGGGGCCGACCTGTCAATGCCACAAAACACGCGGCATTCCAGAATTTTGGGGCCAATTTATACGCGACAATGATGAATGTCAATTTATTCACTTGCAAAAACTTATGACTTTGATGGACGACTATTTAGTTGGAGAAAGGGGCTAAAACCCCCAAAAAGGGCTAGGACAAAAAATTGGAGGAATGTTTCGGGCGGACATTGTTCGGACTTGTGATATTGGAAAATAAAACCCATATATACTTTTTACAGGAAAGTAACCACATCCTTAGAAGAAATTATGAGTCCAGTAACATGACAAAAGATTCAATCATAATTTTGGCAGCTGCAATCATACAAGATGATGTAAAGTCTGTAGCATATGTAAACTCTGAATACCCGACAATGACACAAATTGCAAGACAGTGATAAAATGGTCCCTGACTCTTTGAAACGACTACTGGTGGTATAATCAAATCAAAATCTGACAAGAGTGTCGGCTGTGAACCCCGCCGTACAGCACTTGCACCACGGCAAATGTCTGCGTGTCGACCTCGATCATTTGTGTCTCCAATATTGCTAGAAATATCTGTTTATATCAATCGCAAGTATGAGTCTCGAGAACTAGTAGATATTTTGAGTAGTATGTCATTTGCTGATGATATAGGGAGGTTCAACGTCTATATGATGCACTGCTTACAGATGAAAAATTGTATGATCTCGAAGGTGATTTGTTAATTTAATATTTGATAATGCTGACATCAATGTTAGAACCCTCACAGGTCTTGGTACCTGGCATGTTTATGGGTGGTATTGCATGTGTTACCCCTCTAGGTGAGCAGACAATCCAGTCTGTCATTTCCCGTTCTCCCTAAGAGAGACTGTGTTTCACATACGGGTTTCTTTTGGGCAAAGTCCCAATCAAAGTGTACAAGAAACCTAGCACACTGGATTAAATCGATCATTGTCGGGCCCCTTGAACCTCCAAAGGATCCCCCACCCCATATTGAAATGTCCAAATGCTTGGATAGTGTCTGGATAGCAAGTTTCTCTCTAGGTATCTATGTGTCAGACTGTCCATCATGGAGCGGTTTTATGCAATGTTCTGTGAGGGGCAATAATAATGAGAGAAGTAAGATTCAGGATCCTGCCATTCGTTAACCAGGACCCCTCTCAGCCTGACAACATATACTCTGCTTTTGTGTTTTGCCCCGAAACTAGCTGAAAGAGCAGGGGCTTGGTGTTTGTCCTCTTACGTTCGATCAACCCCTTCTATATAAAAGCAACTAAAATTGTTAAATCACCCCATGCACAGCTACAAACAACATTGTCATTAGACTGGAGGTTTTCACCTACTCATGTCATACATGGGATCATTGGAATTGTGATGGATGGTAGTGGTATGGAAGATCTATGGAAGGGACTTTTTTATGCTAAAAAATATTGTACTTCCATATGATGACCGGGCATGCATATTGCTCGCGTACTTCGCGCTCATCTTCTGTCGTCGGTAGCCATCATGTCCAACTACTGGAGACACCGGGATGTCTCAGTAATGTTAATCTCACTCAATCCAGGCTGTACAACAGATTGCTGAGTGGGGATGCGCCACTGCTTCTGTGGAAAATGATATATTTTGTCCAACAGCTCACACAGATCATAGATGATCTGATGAAAGAGTCTGCCACCCAAAGTCGAACTGGAAAGCTTTGGGTTGAATTTTTTGAAACAAGTGTCCCTTATTAGATGTTTCAACCCGAGCAAAAACGAACAGGAGATTGGATTTACATCTCCATACCGTCAGTGAAATTATCCCCATTTTTCCATCTGTGGCCCCCTTTGGGCATATGCAAAGTCTGCCCGCCTCTACCTTGACCAGATGAAGGTCTAAGTGATATCATGTCTCCAGCCCAGTACTGCGACTTCACGAGCATGGGTATTTCACCATCCGAAGAACAACAAATTCTGGGGTGGAAGCTTCAGCGACCAGGACTATTGAACAAGAATTGATGCGGTTGCTGAAGACTTCCGGAGGTATGGGCTCGTGGTCGAGGAATTACAGACAGCACACTCAATAAATGGGTGCATGCTATGCCCAATGCAAACCCAATATGCGATGCCCTGGGAAAGTTTCACCCTGCAGTCCACAGTCACACATCTGACCAAACACGTGATCTGCGTGCTAGCAGTACAGCCAGAGATGCTAAAGACTATGAGACCTTCCCCCAAACTGGCTTTAAAGTACACTCTCCATTTTCATATAGAGACCTAGATGCTCTGTCTATGTAGCAAGCGGTGTTGTTGCTGGCAAGTGTGTAAATGCAGATCAAGCATTTGATATTGGTGTCAAGGCTGCTTCTGTAAAAGACTGGCGAAACCTATGCTGACGTAAAATTAAAACGAAAAGACCGTGTGACCAGCATCAGTGTGGGCAAAAATCAGGTCACTGTGCGAGGTGGTTGAGGTGGAGGTGAAATAGACAGTATTGTTCATGAGGGTCCATGTGTGATCCGGGAAAAGTTCTGAGATGGAGGAATATCTGCTTCACGAGTTTGCCAACAGCCACCCTCCCCATCGATAAAGGTATCATGAGGAAGAACACTAAGAGTGTCCTTGCTAGTGTTCTCAAATCGAAAGTGAATGTCCATCTAGAACTTCCAGATAAAAGCACGTTTCGTCCTTGATGGAGGACTCTTCAAAGCTTGCCATGGCCTGCTTATCCCACATACAACCAGGTGTGTGGGCCAGTATGTATCCATGTTCTTGTTCGCTATGGGCCAGGTAGTATAGTAGTGTTTGACGGATATGGCAGTGCTTCCTCAACCCAAAACTGCGGAACCCGCAGCGAAGAGCCAAACAGAAACACTTCTCCTGACATTGTCTTTGAGTTTGGGAAATGAAAACCACAAAAATCAAAAAAGGCATTCATGGGTAATGGCAGGAATAAGGACCGATTAATCCAAAAATTAAAGGAGAAATATGAGGCTGTGGGCATAATTGTCAAACAGAGTGTTGCCGATTGCTGACTGGGTGATTGCCATCAAGTGCCATGATTACATCAAATGCATAGAGGTGCCCCAACTCAAAATTCGCCTGTCGTTGTCGTGGGGGAAATGATACTGACTTGCTGGTGATGATGGTCGCACAAGCCACCCCCAAAAATGAATCTTCATATGCTCTGTGGACGGAACCCTTTGCATGTGTACTGTATACGTGAATCCCGGAAGCTTTTTTCTAGCACAAACAACACCTGATGTTTGTACATGCAATCACTGGATATGATACTGTGTCTTCCTATACAATCAAGGGAAAAAAAGGGCCCTTCAGCTGTTCGATAGTGATGGGGCAATTGGGACTGTTTGAGTGTTTTCTCTCAGTTGACAGCAGTCAGGATGGATAGCACGCATAGGAGGGGTTGTTTCTACTAAAGCTGGGGTGGAGCTGTCCGGTCAAATTCACTGGACAAGCATCGCTATGTTATGTACTTCCGATCTACCCCGTTTTGAGCGTCCTTATCCTCATCTGGTTTCAAGTTCGAATCAATCCCTCCAAAATTCAGCAGCTGCCAAGTTCCATAGCTATAGAACATACCATGCTGTTCAGCAATGGCAGGGATATGAGCTACCACCAAATGATGGGGTGGGAGTACAGAGAGGGGATACTTGTTTCCAATCTATACCCATAGGCCTGTTGCTCCCCAGAAGGGACTGAAAATGGTATCTTGCGGCTGCAAGGTAGGGTGTGGAAAGTCATGTCGTTTGTTATAAGGCACGGATGGAGTGTACCATAATGTGCAAATGGTTGCAGTGGGTACAATTGTAAAAATTCGCATGTACTTGATGTGCAAGGCGAAGGGGATACCACTGATAGACATTTCTTCAAACATATGGTGGGTTATTTGTGGTTTTTAATTGGGTTTTGTACAATATAACATAGTTTGGCTATTATAATGTAACGTACATAACATAGTTGTGGTATTATAAAATTAAAAAAATAAAATAAAAAAATTTTCAGCACCTTATTGAATTTATGGTAATTATGTCAACTCAAAAAATGTTGTTTTGGCTCCATTTTATTCAGCACACTCTTAAACATAGATGTACACACAAAAATCTTATTACTACGAAATCGGATGGAGATCATAGTACTTTTCATTTTATCGTTAATTGTGATGGCGGCCTTTTGATTATGAAAATGCCACGAGGTTGAATTTGCAGAACCTTTTCATAAGGGCGATATATACAATATCTTTTGGAGCTCTCCTGAAAAAAAACAGCTTGCTATATTTATTTCCACCTTTTAGTAATGCTCCTGTACATAAATGATTCACGGAGAGATGCCACCGAGCGCCTGACTCTGATTTTTCTATAATTTTTGATGAGGCAAAGCAAACCTTTTTTTATTCAATGCCTCAAAAACCCATTTCACCATCTACTCGACAAAAACCCTTTCCCGATAACTATCCCTATTCTTCAATGACATCAACTGTCTCCTTCCTACAATGAACATTCTAGGACTATCCTTTACTAAAAATCTGACGGAAATCTCACATCTCATCTCTTGCTAAAACAGCTTCTAGGAAGTTAGGTGTCCTGGCGTCTGCGCCTTTTTTTTTTTTCCCTCCCAATTGCTTGCTCGTACAGGGCCTTATCCGCCCATGTATGGAGTATGTCTCACATGTTGGGGGGGATCCACTCATAACAGCTCTCCCAAACAGGGTTGAATCAAAAGCTTTCGTCTCATCAACTCCCCTCCTCTGACTGACTTTCTTCAATCTTTAAATTCACCCGCAATGTTGCTTCTCTTGCTCTCTTCTACCCTTATTTTCATGCTCACTGCTCTTCTGAACTTGCTGACTGCATGCCTTTCCCCCTCCCGCGGTCTCGCTGCACAAGACTTTCTACTCATTCCCCCCTATTCTGTCCATCTTCCTAATGCAAGAGTTAATCAGTATCTTTAATCTTTCATCCCTTTCACTGGTAAACTCTGGAACTCTCTTCCTGTTTCTATTTTTCCAATTTTCTATGACTTACATCTTTTCAAAAGAAGAGTTAACAATACACCTCCGGAACTAAATTGGCTCACCCCTTTTTTTTATTTTATTCTCTTACTGTCTTCTTTATAGAGACTGGCAACTAAGCGGGCTTTGTATTACCCATTTTTGTTGTGCCCTTGGCCAGTTCCTTGTGATGTAAAAAAAAAAAAAAAAAAAAAAATATTTGGCTTTCGAATATCCAGTGTGACGGTAACAAAATAATGATAAGCGACAAAACTAGGAATTACATAGTGATGAAGAGCTAAATCAGGCTTATTTGTCACAATAATGTCCAAAACTGTCGTGGAGTGGGGAGTAATTCGTGTGGGTTTATCAATTAATTGCGTCAATTTTGTGTTTGTAATATTTTTTACGTCGTGTTACTCTTCAATAGAATATTGCAATTAAAATATCCAGGTACATAAAATGGTTTGCTACGCAAGCGTATAAGATTAAAAACATCCGTTGCATAATCAAACGTTTGCAAGCTAGAATGTGGATGACGGTACAGGCACCCATACATGATAACAAAAGGGAGATTACGGCATTGCACCGTGACCCATATGTCCCCCACACCTTCTGGTTTTGTAGCATTTATATCAATTAGGGTAACGGTAAAAATCGCCTTGACATAGATACAATAACCTCCTCCTTTACCTTTGTCACATATGTACACATTGTAATTAGGTGTTGTAATATGTGCATCTAAAACCTCAGGAGTGAGCCATGTTTCACTCACACAGACAACACCCGTTTTTCGTTCATTAACTTAAGTACATATTTCATACTTATTGGCTAAAAGACTTTGTGCGTTAATGTGATCGATGTTTAAGTTATCCCTTTTGTTGACGTTGACTCTACCGGCTCTACCTTCCTCGCCAACCTCCTATGGACTGTAGTCTCGACATAACCTTTGGTTGTGTCCAAATCTATGACAAAATCCACATTTCAATCTATAGTCAAACATACAGTTAGCCTGGCGATAGTTAAATTCTCCACAATTATAACATTCATATTTAGTCCCGGTATGGGGAGATGTGTACAGCGTCAGGTGGGTATTGGTGTTGATGGTATTTTTATTTTTTTTTACATCACAAAGGACTGGCCAAGGGCACACCAAAAATAGGTAACACAAAGCCCGCTTAGTTGCCAGTCCCTATAAAGAAGACAGTAAGAGAATAAAGAGGGGTGTGCCAATTTAGTTCGGAAGGTGTCTTGTTGCTCTTCTCTTGAAAAGATTTAAGTCGTAGGAAAGGGGAAAAATTGAAACAGGAAGAGAATTCCAGAGTTTACCGGTAAAAGGGATGAAAGATTAAAGATACTGATTAACTCTTGCATTAGGAAGATGGACAGAAAAGGGATGAGAATGAGTAAAAAATCTTGTGCAGCGAGGCCGCGGGAGGGGGGGAGGCATGCAGTTAGCAAGTTCAGAATAGCAGTGGGCATGAAATTAACGGTAGAAGATAGCAAGAGAAGCAACATTCCGGCGGTGATTTAAAGATTAAAGGCAGTCAATCAGAGGAGGGGAGTTAATGAGACGAAAAGCTTTTGGCTCAACCCTGTTTAGGAGAGCTGTATGAGTGGATCCTCCCCAAACATGTGAGACATACTCCATACATGGGCAGATAAGGCCCCTGTACAGAGCAAGCAACTGGGAGGGAGAAAAAAAGGATGCAGACGCCACAGGACAGCTAATTTCTTAGAAGCTATTTTAGCAAGAGATGAGATGTGAGATTTCCAGTTCAAATTTTTTGTAAAGGATGGTCCTAGAATGTTCATTGTAGAAGAAGGAGATAGTTGAGTGTCATTGAAGAAGAAGGGATAGTTACCTGGTAGGTTTTGTCGAATAGATAGGTGAAGAAATAGGGTTTTTGAGGCATTGAACAAAGCAAGGTTTGCTTTGCCCCAATAAGAAATTATAGAAAGATCAGAAGTTAGGCGCTCGGTGGCATCTCGTGAATCACTTAGTTCCTGCTGAGTTGGACGTCTAATAAAAGACGTTGAAAAATGCAGGGTAGAATCATCAGCGTAGGAGTGGATAGGGCTTTGAGTTAGACTTAGAAGATCATTAATGAATAATAGAAAGAGAGTGGGTGATAGGACAGAACCCTGGGGAACACCACTATTGATAGATTTAGGAGAAGAACAATGTCCGTCTACAGTAGCTGCAATAGAACGGTTTGAAAGGAAACTTAAGATGAAGGTACAGAGAGAAGGATAGAAACCAAATGAAGGTAGTTTGGAAATTAAAGATTTGTGCCAGACTCTACCAAAAGCTTTTGATATGTCAAGGGCAACAGCAAAAGTTTCACCAAAACCTCTAAAGGAGGATGACCAAGATTCAGTTAGGAAAGCTAGAAGATCGCCAGTAGATCGCCCATTACGGAAACCGTAGTGACGATCAGATATAAGATTGTGAGCAGATAGGTGCTTAAGAATCTTCTTATTTAGTATAGATTCAAAAACTTTAGAGAGCAGGAAGTCAAAGTTATAGGACGGTAGTTTGAAGGATTGAATGGCGGTAATCAGGTCCAGGGGTGATATCCATCACAGAGCTTATGGTCGACCATAGCTAAGTCCAAAATCGGACTTAGATTATGGCCGATGAACTATGTCCGTTAGAAGTCGTCGGTCATAATTCACAAATCTAGCAGAATAGTCGGCCATATTCAGCTGCTAAAAGATACCGCTTTTAAAATCTTAATTTATAATATATGGTGTGAAATACATCTTTGGTAATATTTTTCAGTTGCTACAATGTTTGCCTCTTATATATATACGACTTTTGGTGAAGTAAAACAGTAATTAGAAATGACGATGAAATGTATTCCCGTTGAAGATCCTCTATGTATACAAATCGTTCTCATATTCCACTGCTCGCTGCTTTTATCACGACAGCACGATGTTATTCGTCTACCTGTGCCTTCCTGAAAAAGACAGGCTAACTATAACGCCTGTGTAAGCATCACCAGGGCTCATACTGTTCCTCAAGGGATCCTCGCAGCCCTAAATAACACCAAGACAAGGATATAAGAACTTTAAGGATTGACCAATGAACTAAGACTTGCCAGAAAAGCAAATTGGAGCGATGAGAAATCGTTATACCTTGTACAAATGTAAAAAGAACAGGGCCATATATGCAAGAATATTATATATTGGGGCACCAACAGAAGATAGCCAGATTGGCTACCTGACCCTCCCTGACCACTCTGCAGGCTCGTGCAGTTTTACGTGCAGAAACTGCACGTGAGAAGCGAGAGCTGGAGAAGTCACAGCTAGACAGGAGACGGCAGCAGCACCACGAGCGATTGCTGCAGTAGTAGGAGCAGCTGGTGCTGCAATGGAAGATGCCATGAGGCTTCCGGCACAATATTATATACGAAAACCAGCAGAATAGGTAGGACAGCATAAATCATAAATAAAATCAATCATAGGCAGTTTGACATTTCTTTCACTACATATCCATCAGTTACTTAAGGTTTTTATTTAAAACTGTGTTGTTATTGGAATTGCAATTGGTTACGTGTGGCAGAGTTATTGTAAAAATATAACAAAAAATAAGAGACATGACAGCCTGGCATTGCTGAAAGTTAATTTTAAAACTACAATATACGAGCATGAAGAACAATATTAAGGAGACGTGCGCTTTCTTTAGTTAAGGTTAAAGAAGGTTAGAATATGGCTTTGTTTGGTAAGGTTATTTTTGGTTAGCGTTGGTTAAGTTAGGATATGTTTTATGACGGGTACATGGAACTGTCGCTGATAGGTATCGCCGACGATGTTCGGTTAGGTTTCTCTTGTTTGTTTGTTTCTCTTGTTTGTTTTGTTTAGAGGATAATGCCTCAGAGCCATAGTGATCTACCGCTGCTGCATATTAGTGTTGGCCGAAGCCACCACCCCAGGGGGGGGGTTACAAACCCCCGGCTGGCACCCGGTACCCATTCACTGCTGGGTGGACAGGGGCTAGGGATTTAAGAAAGACCACCCATCTATCTTTCGCTCCGCCCGGGGATCGAACCCGGGACTTCTCGGTTGTAAGCCGAGCGTGCTAACCACTACACTACGGAGTTCCCTCTCTGGTGAATGGAATAACGTGGCGTTCAGTTAAGTTACGTTATGCGAAATGAAATACATTTGTTTCTTCCTTTGCATCTATTCTAAGTGCAACTGTCACCGAAAACATACACGTCTCACATGTTCCACCGTCGGTGAGAGTTCTCGGTGGGTGTCTCGGCGGTAAAAATGGACGAGGACTTCGTGGTCATTTTTGGAGACACTGACTAAATTTCCATTTCCATAAAATGGTGCTTCATCAGATAGAGATACTTGGTTTACGGTCTTGGCGAGAATTCGCGGTGAGGTCCGGGGGGTGCGGCGTCACCCATGGCATAGAGAGAGAGAGAGAAAAAGGGGGGAGAGAGAGAGAGAGACGAAAAAGAAAAAAAGGGAAGGAGAGAGAGGAGAGAGAGAGAGAGAGAGAGAGAGAGGGGAAGAAGGGGAGAGAGGGGGAGAGAGAGGGGAGAGGGAAGAGAAGGAGAGAGAGGAAGGAGATGAGGGAAGAGAGAAGGAGAGAGAGGGGGAAGAGGAAAAAGACCCCCCTCCCCCCGCATCAAGTTTTGCAGAGAAGTGGCCCCTGCCCCCCTCGGGGCAGGTTGGATCATCAGACAATTTGTCGTGCTATCACCATCAGCACCACTGTGGTACGCGCGAGGTACTGCCCCCCTCAACTGGCTTTGGTTTTGGAAGATTGGGACAGCCAAAAGGAAAACTTGGACTCCATTGGACGGAGTTTTATCACGGCGAGGGTACCTTCACCAACCTTTTCTGCCTTTCCCAAAAAAAAAACTTACCCGGGCAAACCTACAAATACAAACCCATAATCACCCCGGGTTTTTGGTTTTCAGGTTGGAAGCGCGGACAACATGACAGAGCCTGGTGCGGTCCCTTCCCACCCCTCCAGCTCAACAAACATTGCACAAAGAAGCCTGCAAGATTTCAAAACCTCCCGGGCCCAAAAGCGGGGCCATAAAAGGGCGGAGAGAGGATATAAAAGCTAAGACAGCGGCCAGTCAGTAGGAAAAAGGTTTGGGGTGGGAGTGAAGCAGCGGCAGAGCCTTTTGGTACACCTTTTGGACATACACTACACCGCTACCAGACCAAAGGGTGGCGCCCGCGAAAGGAAAAGGTTGAGTGTTGGAAAACTCATTTTTCTTATAGATACGGGCCAGACCCCTACGCGACCCCCAGAGCACCATCCATCCCCAGGCCTCTCTGGAGAGTCTCGCAGTCAACTTTAAAGAGTTAGAAAATCAGTGGGGAAAATAGATCCCCAGGAAGGGGCTTTTAGGGCCCTGAAAACATCAGCCCCTCACTTTTAAAATGGAGTGTACCAGCTCGCTCCTCCACTTACCATCATCTTCAACAACACCCTTTTCCTCGTGCAAGTGGAAACGAATGGAAAGAAGCAAGAGTGGTGGCCATAATAAAAAACAGCAAACGGAACCCAAAAAAATACCGCCCATTTTCCCTTTCCCTACACTTTTGGGAAAACCTGGAAGCCCCTATCTGCAAAACAACCCTTCTTGGACGCCTACCATCTCCTTAACGCAAAAAAATTTTTTTTCAGGCAAGGAGTTCAGCTGAAAAATGTCTCCTTCAGTCGCCTCCTGGAACCACTCGCTGGATAGAGGAATGGACCCCTTTTGTTGTGGTTTTGGACATCGCCGGAGTTTTGACAGAGTGTAGCACCGAGGTCTACCGAAAAGTAGGAGCCTTGGAGTGCATGGTGCCCTGCGCAGCTATCCAGGGTACCTCCAAGACAGGATTTACGGGTGGGATCAACGGCCCACCCCCAGCCAGCAACCCATAACGCCAGCACCCCGCAGGGCAGCGCCGGGCCTTTGTGGAATGTCACTAAAATGAATTCTCCAGCTTTTCCCTGAGACCAGGGTACGCTGAAATGCCCCTTGTTCACCTGCGACAGACGGACTGGCAGGACACTGTGTCCCGAAATAAACCGGCTTTGGGAAAAACATCATCACTAGAGTGTCGATGGAGGTCAGCCGGCCCCCGGAAAAAAACCCAGGCACTGTTTATCCCCCGCGGGCAAGACATCGCGAACCTGCCTGTCCCGCATATACACTTGGGGGCAGATTACCCCTCTTCAGAGATCCATATCCACCTTGGGGTGGAGTTTGATGCGGGACGCCCTTTAAACCCCAGTATCCGGGAAGTTCCAAAAAACCGCGGCCTGCAGACTCAGCTGGTCCAGCGATCTCCCATTATGGATGCCAAGGGGGCGAGGCCCGTACAAGCACCTGTACCCCCCTCATGGAATACTCTCCCCTAGCATGGTCTTCCTGCCCCCCCTTCTTACTGGCCACCCCTTTTACACCCTCAGAGAAAAAGGCAAGCGACTAGAAACGGCAAGCGCCCCCACTTCGCGTTGACCCCTTTCAAACCACCCCAGGAGCGCAGGGAGTGGAAGGTTTTTATGGTTACGCACAAGGCACTAAATTACACACGCCCCACTGTAAGGTGAACCACCACTTTCAGGCGTTCGGGCGCTGTTCCGTACCCTCACCCTCCCCTTCCCTCTTCCAACCCCCTGCTTAGGCAGTTTGGGTCCCAATTTAAGATGGTTGGTCCCCAGTAAGTTTTCACACGCCTGCCCTCTTTTCAAACCAAGTCTCGAAGCCATTGGTTCGGATTGGAAGTACGAGGCACTCCCCCGGTGCAAGGAAAGAGTTCCCGACAAAACAGGATATTTGCCTCTCTTCCCACCTCTGTTGTGTTACACTCATGTCCCCTGCTCCCCAGGTCAATCCCCTTTCTCGTCTGCCGTCGCCCCTGTGTCTGGGTTTCAGCGACTTATGGTTGAGAGGAAGGCTGTTGCGAACCAGGAGCAGGGGCGGAGTTGGTGGGGTCGCTGTAAATACTTTTTGAAATATTTGCTTGATAATTGTTTGTTTGAGCGAGACATTATAAATTTCAATTTTAGGGGGTTTCACATCCCCCTTTACGGCCCCCCCCACCCCAGTTTCACCGTATCCGGAACCCTGGCCTAACCGCCGTGTGAGTTTGGTTCTTTTTCCCTCACACCCCCCTGGCAGAAAAGCCCCCCAGTCCCCAACAGCCCCTTCACTCCACCCGTGTCGCCAAACAGACATTAGCAAGTAACATCCCCTTTTCCGGCCAAACACCCCCGGTTTTTTCCTACCCCAGTAAGGCCGTCTGGGGAAATCAGTATTTCGCCAAACGACCTTACCCCCACGCCGGCCACAACTTTAAACGGGGAGGGAAAATGGTTGAATCGGGGGGTTGGGCTTTGAATTAAATATAAAAATGGTATTTTTTTTTTTTTTAATATAAAAGTTTTATATAGTAACCATAAGTGCAACCCTTTGTATGTAGTATAGATGCTTTTTAGTAAAACCCACCTTTTGCTTATTCCAATGTAAAACAGAAATAAAAAAAAATAAAAAAGAGAAAGAAGAGAGAGGGGGGGGGGAAAGGGGAAAGGGGGGAGGGGGGAGGGAAAAAAGAGGGGAAGGGGGGAGAGAGAGGGGCGGGGGGGGAGAGAGGGAGGGAAAAGGAAAGGGGAGAAGGGAGGAAGGGGAAGGGGGAGGAGAGAGGAGAGAAGAGAGAAAAAAGGGAGAGGGGGAGAGAAAGGGGGGGGGGGGAGAGGAAAAAGAAAAGGGGAGAAGGGAGAGAGAGAAAAAAGGGGAGGGAAGAGAGAGAGAGGGGAAAAAAAGAGGAGAGGGGGAAAAAGAGAGAGAAGAGAGAGAGGGGGGAGGGAGGAGAGGGAAAAAAGGAGAAAAGAAAGGGAGAAAAAAGAAAAGGAGAGAGAGAGAGGGGAAAAAAAAAGAAAGGAAAAAGGGAAAGGGGGGAGGGGAAAAAGAGAAAAAGGGGGGGAGAGAAGAGGGGGGAGAAGGGGGAGAGAGAGAGAGAGGGGAAAAAAGAGAAAAGAAGAGGAAAGGGGGGGGAAAAAGGGGGAAAAAGAGAAGGGGAGAGAGAGAGAAGAGGAGAGGGAAAGGAAAGGGGGAGAGGGAGAGAGGGGGGGAAGAGAGAGGGGAGGGGAGAAGAGGAGAGAGGGGAGAGAGGAAGAGAAGGAGAGAGAAAAGGGGGGAAGGGGGGAAAAGAGAGAGAGAGAGAGAGAAGAGAGAGAGAGGAGAGGACGGCGAAGGGGAGGAGAGGGGAAAAAGAAAGAGAGGAAAAGAGAGAGAGAGGAGGGGAGAAAAAAGAGAGAAAAAAAAGAAAAGGGAAAAAGGGGAGAAGGGGAGGAAAAAGGGGGGGGGGAAAGGGGGGGAGCGGGGGGGGGGAAAAAAATGGGGGGGAAAAGGGAAAGGGGGGAAGGGGGGGAAGGGGGGAAAGGGGGGAAGAAAAAGGGGGGGAAGGGAAAAAAGAAAAAAAAGGGGAAAAAAAGGAAAAAAAAAAAAGAGAAAAAAAAAAAAAAAAAAAAAAAAAGGGGGGAAAAAGGGGAAAGGAGGGGGGGAAAAAAAAAAGGGGGAAAAAAAAAAAAAAAAGGAGAAAAAAAGGGGGGGAAAAAAACTAAAAGAGGAAAAAGGAAAAGAAAAAACAAAAAGAAACCAAGAAAAAAGGGAAAAAAAAAAAAAAAGGGGGAAAAAAAAAGGGGAGGAAAAGGGGAAAAAAAAAGGGGAAAAAAAAAAAACTAAAAGGAGAAAAAAAAGGGGAAAAAAAAAGGAAGGAAAAAAGGGGAAAAAAAAAAAAAAAAAGGGGGAAGAAAAAAAAAAAAAGGGGGGGGGGGGGGAAAAAGGGGGAGAAAGGGAAAAGGGGGAAAAAAAAAAAAAAAAGGGGGAAAAAAATGAAAAAAAAGGAAAGAAAGGGAAAAAAAAAAAAAAAAGGAAAAAAGAAAAAAAAAAAAAGGGAAAAAAGAGAAAGGGGAAAAAAAGGGGGGGGGAAAAAAGAAAAAAGGGGGAAAAAGGGTTGCAACAGGTGAGTGTGGAGGTCGTCGTTGTTGTTGTTGTTGTTATTGTTTTTTTTTGTTGTTTGCTCATCTACTGTTGATGTTGTTGTGACTGTTGGCTGTTGTTGTGACTGTTGTTGTGACTGTTATTGGTATTGATTAGATTTTTCCTGCTTTCGTAAATGTCACGTAGTATTACTATTTATATTACTCGTGCAACTACTTATACCGCTGCCATTACTACCTGCTACTACCGCTACAACTACAACAACAACTACTACTACTACTACTTATACTATTACTACTACTACCACCACCTCCTATGTTTTCACCTTAACTTCGTCAAAAGGGAGGTTCGCGTCACCTTAAAGACAAAAAGCAAATAAACAAAACAAACAACCTCTATCTTTAGCCATCTTATATTTTTATTTTTATTGAAACTGTTTGCAACTCTTAACTTTTGAGTTTAAAAAGTTTATTCCAACAGTATTTTCGCTACAACCAAAATCTATAAATTGAAAACCTACTACGATTACTACTAGGTAGTTATATTACTTTTACTACTACTTTTACTACTACTGCTTTTACTACTACCATTACTCTTGTTACTACTATTTGTCCTACTACTATTACTACATATAGGCTACTACTATCACTACTAATACTATTGCTACAACAGCTTACTGTTACTGCTATGATAATGATAATACCAATAAAAATATGATGCCAAAATTATTGAATAATAATAATAATAAAAATTATAAATAAAATTATGTTATAATAATACGAAATGATTGATACAACTCCCATTCCTGCTTTTTTTCGGTGAATCAAGAGTCACTGATGACAAATGCGTTTAGCATCGTATCTTTAATACAACAATACCACTGAATCACGTTATGAGTTATACATAAAGCGACAGAACGATAACTATAAAAGAAAAGATAAAAACAAAGGAAAAAACTGAAATAAACATACAAACAAAAATATAGATAAACTCAAAGAGAATAAAAAGAAATATGTTTGTTTTCGTCTCTTCCCCAAAATCTAGATCATTCGCGCCTCCTTTAGTATTTTCGTTTCTCCTTTCATCTGATTTGTACAAACCGCTACCTGTATAGTTCTATCACCTTCCCCCTTTTTTATTATATTTTTTTATTGTATATAACGGTCACATATCTTTATGTACGTACATTGTGGAGAATAAAAATGTTATCATATATTTGTCTGTGTTAAATATAAGTTATATTTTCGTCCACGTAAACATGCATTTAGTACTGACACAATGTTCCCTCTCCTTATTTTAATTATTTTGTTCATGTGTTTTCAAGGTATGCTAAATGAGAGATACAAAGATATAATATTTGCATTTTTGTCTCATTTTTTACTTATTTTATTCTCCATTTTCATAATTGGATTCAAGTAAAATAAGGGTCTAAATATCTCTCTCTCTCTCTCTCTCTCTCTCTCTCTCTCTCTCTCTCTCTCTCGCTCTCGCTCTCTCTCTCTCTCTCTATCCTCTACTCTATCTCTCTCTCTCTCTCTCTCTCTCTCTCTCTCTCTCTCTCTCTCTCTCTTTTTCTCTCTCTCCCTCTCTTTTTATTTCTCTCTCTCGTGTTGTAAACGGTGAATGTAAATGCTGATTAAGAAAACCAAAATCGCAGTGCTAATTAAGGCAGTGAAGAAAAACAATGATAACACACTTCAGTTTACCACTGTGAAATATGTATGCTTGTATATTTGTCTGCCTATTTTTCTCCTTTTTTTTTCTCACTCTCTTTCTCTCTCTCTCTTTCTCTTTATATCTTTATCTCTCTATCATACCCTCACCTTTGGAAAATAACGTAATATCAGCGACGATGTATGCACATAGTAGTAGTAGTAGTACAGTAGTAGAAGTCGTAATCGTAGTAGTAATAGTAGTTGTGTGTGTGTGTTACCATGTATCGTCATTATAGTTTCATATCCCATTGTACTGTGTACTCTGTAATAAGAATAATATGGATATCAATAATGGAAATATAAATAATGATAATCGTAATAGTGATAACAAGAAAAAGTTTCGTTGCTTCACCTTGTGTTATAAGTCGCTTGGTGAGGTCCATGCCGGTGCCCAGGTTGAGTGCCTCCTTCTCCCTCATGAGGCCGTCCAGGTAGGTGCCATCTTCGACGGGGGGCAACAGGGATGGCATGGGCGGCAGTGCAGGGCCACAGCCACCATCACCACTAGCCACCCCTTCCATCCCGTCCAGCGCCACCACTCCGACATCCTTACTCAGTTCCTCCATCCCCACCACCAATAACACCACTTCCTCCACCACAACACGCCTCTTCTTCCACCACCACTCACACCTGACCTCTTCCTCCTCCCGCTTCCTCCTTCTATCGCGCGCGTCTGAGTCAGTCACGTGATGGGATGTGAGTCAGTCACTGCCTAGCTCACACCTGCTTTGAGTCACCTGCCTTGAGTCTCGGGAGCGGTGTGTTGCACTGGCCGCCCACGCAACTGTCCTCCTGAGTCACCTGGCCCTGTTTCACCTGAGTGTGTGTGTGTGTGTGAGAGAGAGAGTCACCTGGGCGTTTGTGAGTCACTGAGGCGGGCGTGAGTCAGGCTCTGAGTAAGTCCATGTTGCCGTGACTCGCTTGTGTTCAGTGTTACATCCAGTCACTTCCACGAGTCGCGCCCATTGAGCGAGTGTGTGAAAGAGAGAGAGCGAGGGAGATGCCTCCCCGCAGGATGCTGGCAGCATACTACTCTTCCCAAGTTCCCAGTCTCTCTCCTCTCTCTTCTCTTTTCTCCTCTCTCTCTCTTCTCTCTCCTCTCTCTCTCTCTCTCTCTTTCCAACCTGCGTCACTCTCCCCATCACATCCCTTTCTCCCTTCACCACTCCCTGCCTCCCTCCCTCCTTCCCTCCCTCCCACCCTCTGCCTCCATAGGCTGAGTGCCCCTTTTCCTCCCCACCCTCCTTCACTACATCATTCACTATTTCCCTAATTATCTTCATTAACAGAAACTGCTATCTCACCTTCCATGCTTTCTTTCCCTTTCTTTCTGTCCATTCTCTCTCTCTCTCTCTCTCTCTCTCTCTCTCTCTCTCTCTCTCTCTCTCTCCTCTCTCTCAACCCGAAACAAAACCATATCCCTAGTCTTCTATTCCTCCTCTTCTTCTAGAAAAACTCTGCTAACCTCCAAACCTTACTTTATCATTACAAAGTATCTCTATCTCCTTTTCTTTTCTTATCTCTTGTTTTACCAATTTTTCACAGTATGTCAAAATCGTTGTATATGTTTGTATTATGTTTCTTTCCTTTCCAATTAATTTTCATGTTTTTTTTCTTCAATATTTTTCTCATTCGTTAAGAAACCTGAATAGAACCTTAGTTTACTATGGGGAGAAATTATATATATATAATATATATATATATATATATATATATAAAAAAGTATATATATATAATATTTTATTAATTATATATATATGTGTTTTCAGAGAGGCAAAGACACTCGTTATTCTTTGGGTTCTTTATGTGCGAGCAACGTTTCGCCAATCTTGGCATCATCAGGCTAAAATAGTGTATATAAGTTAAAATACTAAAAATTGCTAAAAGAAAAACTTTCTAAAAATTTTAAAGCAATAAAATAATCCTATATTATCTAAAAACTAAAAAAACAATTATATTTAACAGACCTTGGTGTGTAGCATGTGTTTAGATAATATAGGATTTTTTTATGCTTTGAATTTAAGATGTTTGCTTTTGCAATTTCAGCATTTTTAAAATTAATAAACTATTTTAGCCTGATCATGCCAAGTGCCATTGGCGAAACGTTGAACATAAAGGAACCCCAAGAAGAGGAGTGTCTTTGCCACCTGATAAAAAACATGTATCAACCTAAGAATACCAACATATATTTTATTATACAGAGAGAGAGAGAGAGAGAGAGAGAGAGAGAGAGAGAGAGAGAGAGAGAGAGAGAGGAGAGAGAGGGGAGAGAGAGAGAGAGAGAGAGAGAAAAGAGGGGAGAGAGAGAGAGAGAGAGGGGGAGAGAGAGAGGAGAGAGAAAAGAGAGACAGGGGGAGAGAGAGAGAGGAGAGAAAAGAGAGAGAGAGAGAAGAGAGAGAGAGAGAGGAGAGAGAGGAGAGAGGAGGAGAGAGAGAGGAGAGAGGGGAGAGAGGAGAGAGGAGAGGGAGAGAGAAGAGAGGAGAGGAGAGAGAGAGGAGAGAAACAGAGAGAGGGAGAGAGAGGGGAGGGGGGAGAGAGAGAGGAGAGAGAGAGGAGAGAGAGAGAGAGAGAGGGGAGAGAGAGGAGGGAGAGAGGGGGAGAGAGAGAGAGAGAGAGGAGGAGAGAGAGAGAGAGAAGAGAGAGGGGAGAGAGAAAAAGAGAGAGAGAGGGGGAGAGAGAGAGAGAAGGGAGGGAGAGAGAGAGAGAGAGGAGAGAGAGGAGAGGAGAGGAGAGAGAGGGAGAGAGGAGAGAGAAGGAGAGAGAGAGAGAGAGAGGAGGAGAGGAGAGGAGAGAGAGAGAGGAGAGAGAGAGAGAGAGAGAGGGGAGAGAGAGAGAGAGAGGGAGAGAGAGAGAGAGAGAGAGAGAAGAGAGAGAGAGAAAGAAAGAAAAAAAAAAAAGGAGGGGGGAGAGGAAATTTATGATGCTGGGTTTTGGGTGCAACAGGTGAGTGTGGAGGTCGTCGTTGTTGTTGTTGTTGTTATTGGTTTTTTTGTTGTTGTTTGCTCATCTACTGTTGATGTTGTTGTGACTGTTGACTGTTGTTGTGACTGTTGTTGTGACTGTTATTGGTATTGATTAGATTTTTCCTGCTTACGTAAATGTCACGTACTATTACTATTACTATTACTCGTGCAACTACTTATACCGCTGCCATTACTACCTGCTACTACCACTACAAAATACAAAACAAAACTGTACTACTACTACTTATACTATTACTACTACACCACAACTCCTAGTTTTCACCTTAACTTCGTCAAAAGGAGGTTCGCGTCACCTTAAAGACAAAAAGCAAATAAACAAAACAAACAACCTCTATCTTTAGCCATCTTATATTTTAATTTTTATTGAAACTGTTTGCAACTCTTAACTTTTGAGTTTAAAAAGTTTATTCCAACAGTATTTTCGCTACAACCAAAATCTGTATATTGAAAACCTACTACGATTACTACTAAGTAGTTATATTACTTTTACTACTACTTTTACTACTACTGCTTTTACTACTACCATTACTCTTGTTACTACTATTTGTCCTACTACTATTACTACATATAGGCTACTACTATCACTACTAATACTATTGCTACAACAGCTTACTGTTACTGCTATGATAATGATAATACCAATAAAAATATGATGCCAAAATTATTGAATAATAATAATAATAAAAATTATAAAAAATATTATGTTATAATAATACGAAATGATTGATACAACTCCCATTCCTGCTTTTTTTCGGTGAATCAAGAGTCACTGATGACAAATGCGTTTAGCATCGTATCTTTAATACAACAATACCACTGAATCACGTTATGAGTTATACATAAAGCGACAGAACGATAACTAAAAAAGAAAAGATAAAAACAAAGGAAAAAACTGAAATAAACATACAAACAAAAATATAGATAAACACAAAGAGAATAAAAAGAAATATGTTTGTTTTCGTCTCTTCCCCAAAATCTAGATCATTCGCGCCTCCTTTAGTATTTTCGTTTCTCCTTTCATCTGATTTGTACAAACCGCTACCTGTATAGTTCTATCACCTTCCCCCTTTTTTATTATATTTTTTTATTGTATATAACGGTCGCATATCTTTATGTACGTACATTGTGGAGAATAAAAATGTTATCATATATTTGTCTGTGTTAAATATAAGTTATATTTTCGTCCACGTAAACATGCATTTAGTACTGACACAATGTTCCCTCTCCTTATTTTAATTATTTTGTTCATGTGTTTTCAAGGTATGCTAAATGAGAGATACAAAGATATAATATTTGCATTTTTGTCTCATTTTTTACTTATTTTATTCTCCATTTTCATAATTGAATTCAAGTAAAATAAGGGACTAAATATCTCTCTCTCTCTCTCTCTCTCTCTCTCTCTCTCTCTCTCTCTCTCTCTCTCTCTCTCTCTCTCTCTCTCTCTCTCTCTCTCTCTCTCTCTCTCTCTCTCTCTCTTTTTCTCTCTCTCCCTCTCTTTTTATTTCTCTCTCTCGTGTTGTAAACGGTGAATGTAAATGCTGATTAAGAAAACCAAAATCGCAGTGCTAATTAAGGCAGTGAAGAAAAACAATGATAACACACTTCAGTTTACCACTGTGAAATATGTATGCTTGTATATTTGTCTGCCAATTTTTCTCCTTTTTTTTCTCTCTCTTTCTCTCTCTCTCTTTCTCTTTATATCTTTATCTCTCTATGATACCCTCTCCTTTGGAAAATAACGTAATATCAGCGACGATGTATGCACATAGTAGTAGTAGTAGTACAGTAGTAGAAGTCGTAATCGTAGTAGTAATAGTAGTTGTGTGTGTGTGTTACCATGTATCGTCATTATAGTTTCATATCCCATTGTACTGTGTACTCTGTAATAAGAATAATATGGATATCAATAATGGAAATATAAATAATGATAATCGTAATAGTGATAACAAGAAAAAGTTTCGTTGCTTCACCTTGTGTTATAAGTCGCTTGGTGAGGTCCATGCCGGTGCCCAGGTTGAGTGCCTCCTTCT
>JACEEZ010022716.1:487539-490039 GCA_016584305.1 Chionoecetes opilio
TTATATCCCACCATGCAACTCGCAGTGCTATTCTCATGATTTGTTTGCCTCAATCCAAGATAAGCTGAACTCTAAGCATATGCCTAGAGGTTATGTCATAATTGGAGATATGAATGCAAGGTTTGGCAGGAGCGTAAGACAATTACTGACTGTGACAGACTTACATGTTAATGATATGTCTTATCCAGAAATTCATGATGTCAATTGTGCTGTTAATAATAATGTAGAGTTATTGACTACCATATGTATTGATTACTGTTTACTTGTGATTAATACTCTTATGTATCGTCACAAACACTTCCCTGGAAACAAAACTTACAGAAGGCGTGACACCTGGATATCTGAGGTAGATACGTGTGTTGCATCTCGCTCGCTCATTGACTGTTTGAGTTATTTTGCTGTTCTACAGCGAAGTGATCTCTCTTCTGACCATGCCTCCGTCACGGTAACAGTAACTTGTACAGGTGTAGATATGGACACACTCATGTCCAGGGCAGCGTCGCTGGGAGATCACGCAGCTCTTTATGGTAATGCTGGCAAGACTAGTTTGGTAAGGAAGAAACTCAGATTTCACAGAGTCGACAGAGAAGGATTTGCAAACAAAATTGTGCAAATGGAGCCAGTTAATGAATGTTTAGATGTTGATGTTTTTGAGAGAGGCAATACGGATGCATAATACTCGTGTGTTCAGAACAATGTACGCGCAGTAGGTAGTGTTGAAGAGCTTGGTGATAACAGTGTGGGTAGGAGGGATAAGTTACTGAATTATTCTGATGATGCTAGAGTGTGTAAGGCTATTGATTGGAAAGGGGATTTTGGTGTTGATAAGTCTTGTGAAGACTTTTGTCCGAGTGACGAAGAAATTAAAGCTCATTTCGAGACTGTATTGAACCCTGATAACTCGCCTGGTCACCTGGTGGGTGATGTAACTACATATGTCACCATCCCTATACTGGACGAACCAATCTCGACCGAGCAGGTTCATGCAACAATTTAAGAAAATGAAGTATGATAAGGCGTGTGGACCGGATGGGCTCCCCCTAGGTGTATTTGCTCTGCTTCCAGCCCAGTGGATATTTGCTATAACTTCGTTATTCAACACCGTGTTTTTCTCTGCTATATATACATACCCAGGTGAAAGCAAAGGTGTTTGCAATCTTCAAGAAAGGAAATAGACGAGACCCAAATAACTATAGGAGAATTAGTGTAATCAACTGTATTGTGAAACTGTATGACATGGTGTTATGTGACCGATTAAATCATTGGTTTAGTCCATTCAGGGAAAAGCCCGGAGCTCAAAAGCACCGTGGCTGCATGGAACGCATAGTGACTTTACGCCTCCTTATAGACACCGCAAAGAGGAAAAAGAGGAAACTATTTGTTACTTTTATTGATTTTTCTGAAGCGTCCCCCCACCCCCGTCCCCAGGCCCGCTGTCATCATGGGTAACTTTGGGTTCGGGGACTAGGGCCCGACGCCCAGGAGACGACTTCCTGGTCGCTCCCTTGGGTTCGGGCCTCTGTCCTCGGTCTGACGAATTTTGCCTGGTCTTTCCTGTCTTCCTCCTTTTCCCCCCTTCCCTCTATCTCTACTCTTATCCCTCCACCTATCCCCTTTCCTCCTAAGGTGTGAGAGCCGTACTGATGGGATATGAGGCTGGCTTCGGGCCAGTCCCAAACGGCCTCAGGGGGCCACGGGCACGGTATACCCTCGGTGCCACTACCCTTACCCCTCTTGGGGGTTATGAGGGGCAGACCGTTTAGTTCCCCCTCTTTACCCCCGGCTCACCATGGCCAATGATGATAACCTTAACTCTACAGGGGCTTCAGGGCCTGCCCCTCTATCATATGACCCTCCGGATCCCCCTAGTTTAACTACCCCTGCTCCTCTTATGACTCCGGCCCGGAATACTGCTATGTCAGTTCCCCAAACTCGACCCTCAGAGATACTTTGTGCTCCTGAGCCCCTTAGCTAGATCAAGAATCCAACCTCAGCGCCAGGCGACACTCCTGCCCACAACCTCACTACCTCTTCCGTACCTTCTCCATCCTTTCCTGCTCTTCCCCTCCAGATCTTTCATCTACCCTTCCTCCTCCCCAACCTTCTTTGCCCTCTTCCTCATCATGTGTAGCTACTCTTGCACCCTACAACCCTTTTCCCGCCTGAAGAACTACAGTCCGCACGGTCACCTCTTCCTCACGCCCACGCACATTTACTCCTTTCCCTCACCCCTCCTTCGACACCCTTTTTGGTCCTGCAGAATGGGACCGTTTTTTCATTGTCCCTTCCACCGCCCTTTACTCTGCTAACGCCCTACGTTTCACGGCATGCCTCCAACGGCAAGTTGACAAGGTTGCATTCAGTACCCGCCCAGACCGGTCCCGCCTGGTGACTGTCAACACCGAGGCCCAAGGTAATGCATTGCTCAACTTTAAAGACCTCGACGGCAACCCCTTCTGCATCACGCCCGACACAACTTTTAACACCTGCACGGGAACAA
>JACEEZ010022716.1:495039-510997 GCA_016584305.1 Chionoecetes opilio
TCCCCTCTTTCTCCCTAGCTATCCCTTTTTCCGTCCTCAGTCCAGATACTCCGACCTCTACTCCTTCCTCGATCCCCACACCCTTTCCTCAACGCATCCTTCGGCCTCCTCTTGTCAGATGACCTAAACATTCTTCCCCTTCCTCCCCCCCGAAGCCTTCCACTATCTCTCCCTCCTCCTCAGTTCCTCACACCCCATTTTCTTCGTCTCCTACTAAGAAACCCTGTTCTTTCTAGGTCTTCCCTCCTGACTCTCCTGTTGAGACAATGGCTATGATCGAGGAGTACCTCACGACATGACCCCTCTGCCCACTTCACATACCGCCTCATCATCCCTCTTTTCTCAGCCCTCAAAGTCTCTGCTGAGATACATCCTCTTCCCTCCCACCTTCCGCCTACCCCTCTTCCCCTTTCTGCCTCTCAACATCCTTTCTGCCCCTTGCTCCTCCTCTTTCCCGACTTCTCCTTCATTCTCCCCACTCCACCCTTCTTCCCTTTACCTCTGATGACCCTATGTTCTCTCCCCCATCTTCTACTTCCTTTGACCGTCCCGCTGTTAAGCCTGTTCTTAACTTACCCCTCCCTCCTGGCTGTACACGCGACTCCCTTTTGTCTCAACGATCCCCGTCCCTGCCCCTCGCCCCCCTGACCCTACTACGCCCTGACAGAAATGTCACCCAGAAGGATTTTTACAGTGTTACATCAACTTACATGTATTAGTTTTAATGGACGGCACTGTATTGCCCCGACAAACATGAATAATATAAATAGGAAATTAGAGATAGCTTATCAATACTGTTAATATTATTGTATGGTGATGAACACTTTCAAGACAATCTTTTTTGTAATCAATGCTGAAGATGGCGACACGGAATATATCCATGTGAATGACTTAGTAATATAACACTGTGTCAGTTATATGTATTTGAGTTCACTCTTCACAAGTGATGGTTATGCGTCCTCATCTGTAGTTACATGCAAAGAATAAGCTTTGTCACGTTCTAAAGTATGTATCCATTGTTAAAAAGAATAATGATGTCCCATTCATTGTGAAGCGGAGAGTCTTGGATGCGGCATTGATTCGTCCCTTATGTATGGGTGCAAGCCACGGATTGGTGCAGATGGTATACCCATTAACAAATTATGCATCTGGGCTAGGGTGGTCCTTAGAATTTAAACTCGGAAAGTCTAAGCTCCAACCCCCGGAATTCATTGAAATATTCGAGAAAACTCTCCTGGTTGATTTGTTTCTCAATCGGACAACATTTACTCCTCCCTCATCGACCTTGAAGTTTCACCCTGAGGATCAAAAACAACAATCCTTGAAAACAAATTTTGTACCATTCATTCCCAAAATGTTAGCTTATAACATATAACATACAGTGTTTTATAAATGGTTACCTCATTACACAGTTAAATGACCACAATCCACAGTTAATATCATTGAAAAAAGAAACACCCGAAAATTTGACCATTTTCGAACTTCACAAATCTTACGCAAAATGTCTTTCTACCTCAAATACATAGATTGTAGCGGCTGCAGCCCAACGTAAATCAAGTGTAACTGTAGTATATTTTAACACAACATGGAAGTATAATTTTTGTTCCATGAACACAACCTGAGTCTCTTTAGAAGACTCTAACAGACTACTCACAAGGCTCCTAGGCCCGTCCGACTTAGTGCTTCTGCTCCTGGTGGGCCGCCACACCAGCAGCCACGGTCTTCTTTCTGGAGTTCGGGAACTCCGCGCGATGACGAGAGACAACTTGGAGGAGAAATTGCAGTTGCTCCTCATCCTGAGTTAGCCTTCGGTTGTACTCCTGGATGAGGGCAATTCGGATGGATGAGGGATGAGGGTCGATTCCTGGCTCAACACGTGGGGACCGGAGTGCGAAGATTCAGCCGTCCTGCCCTGGACCCCCCTCACGCCCATCTTCCCCCCCTACGGGAGGGGGAGTGGGTCAATGTTGGTGGAGGATGGCGCCCGGAGTGCTATCGTTTCGTGGCTTTGCCTACTCGACTCCTCCATTCCCTGCCCTCTTTGCCTTCCTTACCAGGAAGGAGAGAGGGAGCGTGGTGATTCTTGGTGCCTGGGGAATCACGCCACTGGCCACCCCCTCACGCCACTCTGCCCCCCCTACGGAAGGGTGAGTGGGTCAGTGTTGGTGGAGGGCGGCACCCGGAGTGTTGTCGTTTCTTGGCTTTGCCTACTCGACTTTTCCATTCCCTGCCCTCTTTGGCTTCCTTGCCAGGAAGGAGAGAGGGAGCGTGGTGATTCTTGGTGCCTGGGGATTTGCTCCCCCCCCGTCCCTCCACCTCTCCGTGGGACGGGGCGGGGCGTGTGGCGGTTCGTGGCTTGCCTCGTCGGGGCAGGTGTGCGACGATGCAGTCATGGCCTGGCCCCTCCTCCCGCCACTCTACCCCCCTCTATGGGAGGGGGATTGGGTCGGTGTTTGAGGCGCCGCCTGGACCCTTGTCATACGTGGCGTTGCTACTCGAAGTCCTCCATTCCCTGCCCTCTTTGCCTTCCTTTTCAAGGAGGGAAAGAGGGAACGTGGTGATTCTTGGCGCCTGGGGCTACGCTCCCCCCCCCCCACCCACCCTTCCCCTTCTTCATGGGACGGGGCAGGAGTGCGACGTTTTAGTCATGGCCAGGCATCTCCTGCCGCCACCCAACGGCAGGAGACCGTTGACACCCGACCCGACAGGACACCCGATCCACTCCCCTCCGGGAGGGGGAGTGGGTCGGTGTTTGAGGTGGCGCCCGGTGCTTTGGCGTTCGTGGCTTTGCTACCCCGCTCCATTCCCTACCCTATTTGCCTGAATTCCTTTCTAGGACGGAAAGCGGAACCGTGGTGATTCTTGGTGCCTGGGGCTCCGCCCATCCCCTTCCCTCTCTCCGTTCGCACCTGAGGGCGGGGCAGGGTGTTCGGCGAGTCGCGGCTCGCCCCGTCAGGATGGGGTCTTTCTCTGCCTGTGGGGTGAGGGGGGCGTTTCGTTCTGCAGTTCGTCCCTTCCCTCTCCCTGTTTTGCCTGCTATTTTGGAGGATCATCTGCGAGGCCCAAGGCTGCTCGGTGTCCTCCACGTCCTGCGGCCCCAAGCTCTGCTCCATACATGCCCCGTGCTTCTGGTCAGACCTTTACCGTCCTAATGGGTGTCCGGTCGGCCGTGGCTGGCTGACGGTTGTTTTTGTGTGCCCTACCTTGACGGCGGGGCCTTTGCTGACCTTAAGGAGTGATGGACGCGGGCCTTGGAGTCTCGCAACCGCCACCACTTCCGTCTGTCCATGGCCAGACGGGGCTCTGGGTTCCCGTCTGGGCCTCGGCAGATCGTCCCACTCCTCCTCCTCGTCTCATGCTTCCCGGCCTGCTGCCTCTGCTTCACTGCGGTCGCCGTCGGTCGTGCTGATGGTGGAGGGTGGTATGGTGGTGTCTTCTGCCCCTTCCCCTAACCACGGTTCGCAGGACGTAGACTTACCGGGTAGGGACGTCGCTGCTCCTGTTCAGCAGGCGTCCACGGGGCCTTACACATCTCCCCTCCCGTTCCTCAGGGCTACTGGTTGGAGTGGATGGACTCTGTGACCACCTTCATGGTGAGAATGGAGGTCCATTTAACAACCGGGACCTGTTCTTCGCCTCGACTGAGTGACAGGTCACCCTTTTCCGTGTCCCTCTTGCCGGGGACTGCTTCTGAGACTACAGGCTTCGACGATGACTGCCAGAAGTGCTCGGGCGGGGAGGGGGTTGTGGCCTTCCCCATGCAGGAGAGGTGGCGATTCGAGGACTTCCACCTCCCTGCTTCCTTTACGCCGGAGCCTTCCTCCTCCCTTTTCACTGCGGAGCCCTCCACATGCGTCCACACCACACCACATGGTGCTGCCCGGGGTGAAACCTCCTTCCTCCTCCGTCCTGTTTGCTTGAGCGCCGATGCCGGCGTAGATTGGCTACCCGACTATCGCCAGGAGGGCGCACAAGAGGCCAGGTGGCTTTCTGTTGGTGGCCAGTTCCAGTTGCTCTGGAGGAACTTTCTCTTGCCCACCACATCTCCTGGCTGGGTGTGCAATGGGGCTCCCGTTCTGCCACAGTCTCGTCTTGGAGGTGACGGCTGCCAAGCTCCTTCACCGCCTCTGCCGAGCCTCGGTGTCCCTACCTCCGTCGTGGAGCCGCTGGGGGTTCCATCTGGGCTCGCTCACCTTCGCTGCAGTGGTCACTCCCCGAGGCTGGCTCCGGCGCCGTCGCCTTGTCAGGACGGTGAACGCTAGTGTCCCAGAGAATCCCCGCGACATGATCAGGCCTTCTCGCTCCTGGGCACGTGGCTGGTGGGAGGCGTTTTCACAGCGTAACCCAGTGGCTACCGATCCTCCGTCGGCCGGTAGGATTTCGGCGAGTGATCAGTGGAGGAGTGGAGTCTCCCCACCAATGTCAGGGAGCTGCTGGTCCCTCTCCTCTTCCTCCGGTCGAATCCGGTCCCCCAGGGGACGGTTCTCTGCTTCGGGATGGTCACCATGGTCGCTGTTTACTGTTTTGCTCCACAGGGGACCTCCAGGTCCGTACTTCTTTTGCCCCTTTCGGTGAGGGTTTTGGTTCTGGTGGCCCATGTCACCCTCCACCTGTCTACCATTGCCTACCCTACCACCTGTCTACGGTTCCTATCGGGAGTGGAGATAGAGTGGACCGCCGCCCTCTCTCGCCTCCGGGGTGCGTTGGTGGAGTGTCAGCTTCGTCCGGAGCGCTTTGCGGCTCTCTGTCGGCAGTGGGACATTCCGGAATTGGCCCTCTTCGAGCGTCCAGGCACTCTGCCCAGCTGCATTCCTTTTTGACGAAGGGGGACAGGACGCCTGCGGGGTTGCCCGGACACCCTCATGGATGACTGGAACAGGTGGCGTCTTGTTTACCTGTTTTCCTCCTCCCTGCACCTACGTCCTCCTGCAGGTGTGCTACGTACTGCGGTCCTATAGGGGCTGGGTCCCCTTGGTGGCTTCTCTCTGGCCGGCGCAGCCTTGGTTCTCCGTACCGTGGGCTTGGTGTCCCTCCCCTGTTTCTTTGAGGGGTCCTCGCTCTGCTGGAGGAGCTCCCTGCTGGGATTCCTTTCATCTTGCCGCTTCCCGACTGGTGTTTCTCCGTGCATACCTCAGTCGATCGGCGCGGCGGACATTTTGCCGGCCCTCCGCCCGGCGTCTGCTAGGCAGTCCGGGTCCCTCTGGATAGCCTTTCTGTCTTTCCTCAAACTGTCAGATCTCCGTTGCGTTTCGGGGTCAGTGGTCCTGGGTTTCCTCTCCTTCTTGGGCCTCAACAGGTGTTGGTCCTCTGCCTCTTTCTCCACTCACCTGGCGGCGCTAGCTGGGCGATTACGGATGGGTTTAGTCCTGGACCGACGTTCGGTGACCCTACTGAAGAGGGGGCTATTCCACCTGAATCCTCCCCCCCCCGTCGTCCTGTCCATTTCTAGTCCCTGGTGAACGTCCTCCGGTACCTCCTGGGCGACCAGTTTCGGTCCGGCACTCCCGGGCATCACCTCCTAAGGTCGGGGCTGTTCCTTGTTGCCCTGGCGACGGAGTTTCGGGCCTCTCACTAAGGGCGTTGTCCAGTTTCCCCCAGTAACCTGTCTTCTCGCATCTCGCAGGACGGGTTTGCTGTCTCCCTCTCCCTCTCGCCCGAGGTCCTGGGTAGGGACGGACGGGAGTCCTCCGTCTCCGGCTGGTTGTGGTGCCGGCTTGGAGGGTGGAGGACGAAACTTAACTATAAAAAGGCGTGTATACTTCAATTTGAAGAACAAATACTAAATTTCACCGATAACTAGGTAAAATCTTTGAAAACACTACATTTTGGGGGTATATAGCATTAAAATATGGAGAACTCATTACATTTATGAAATATCACAACAATTTATAAGAAATTATGAGAAAGCCTTTCAATATACCATTATATCACAATAAATTACCTCAAATTCCCTTTATTAGCTTACACAAGTGTAAAATTGCATTTCCTAACGAAAACAACTATAATACCAATTTAGAATTTCTTGACCAAAAAAGGGTAGAAAATTGTCAATTTTCAACGTTTTGCAGCCTTTGAAAAATACATTAAATCACTTGAAAAGAAAAATGTTGTTTTTAAGATTAAAATTGATAAGTAAAAGTAAAAAAACATATTTTTAGCAACTAATTTTGTAAAAAATAGATGTAGCAAATATTAGTTATTTAGTAATGAAAAGCTATACGTAATACGTAAGAGAATATATTACAATTTGTAGAAAAAAGCAATTATTCACTGATAAGTAGGTAGAATCAATGAAAACACAAAATGTAAGTAATCTTTGGCATTATAATAAGTAAAACTCCTTGCATATTTACAATAACTCTACATGTTACAAGAAACAAAAAAAAACCGCTTTCAATTTACCATTATATCACAATAGATAACCTGTAACTCTCTTGATTAGCTTATAGTAATGTAAAATTGCACTTTCTAACGCGTAAAACTATATCTCCAATTCATAATAAATCTTTAAAAAATAGGGCTGAAAACTGCCAATTTTCAACGGACTACAGCCTTTGAAAAATACATTAAATGACTTGAAAAAACATTGTTTAAAAGATTAAAAGTGATAAGAAAATAGCATTAAAATTTCTTATTTTTAGCTATTAAGTTTGTAATATATAGATGTTGCCATTATCAGATATACTTATGTAAAACTATTTATAGTACTCGCAAGTTAAACATTAAAAAGGTGTGTACAATTTAATTTGCAGAAAAAAGTTACAATTCATCGAAAATTAGCAGAAATTATTGAAAACACTACATTTTGGGTGTATATTGCATTGAAATAAGGAAAACTCATTTTATTTATGAGATAAAACTATAGTTTACAAGAAACTATGAAAAACACTTTCAATATACCATTATATCACAATAAATAGCCTCAAACTCCTTTTATTACCTTACAGTAGTGTGAAATTGAACTTTCAAACGAAAACAACCCTAATACCAATTCAGAAATTATTAATAAAAAAGGGGCTGACAACTGTCAATTTTCGATATTTTATAGCATTTAAAAAATACATTATAACACTTGAAAAATCGTAGATTTTTAGATAACAATTGATAAGGAAATAGCATTAAATGTACATATTTTTGGCTACCAGTTTTGTAAAATGTAAATGCAGCATATATCAGTTATGTAGATACAGGTGCAAATAAAACTATAAAATGGCGTATATACTTCATTTTATAGAAAAAAAATCAATATGTCGATAACTAGCTAATTTCATTGAAAAACTTCTCTTTGGGGATATATAGCAATAAACTATGTAAAACTCCTTGTATATATAAAAGAACACTACATGAAACAAGAAACTATGATGTACTTATGTAAAGCTATTTATAGGTGCAAATTAAACTATATAAAGGCGTGTATACTTCAACTTGTAGAAAAAAGCTACATTTCACCGATATCTAGGTAAATTCATTAAAAAAACTAAAGTTTGGGTGTATAAAACATTACAATAAGGAAAACTCCATATATGTATGTAATAACACTAGTTTACAAAAAACTATGAGAAACACTTTCAATATACTGTAACGCGGGAAAATGAGTCAATCCCGTGACTCACGATTGAACGGAAAGTTTACACAAAGTTGTGAGCGTAAGTAATATATAGCCATTTAATAAATAGTCATTTTTCTTCGCTCCTCAGTCCCAAATCATTTGGCGAGAAAGAGTTGGCAAACAGACGTTTTCTCTCTCTCCTCCCGACCTTGCTGGCGACAGGTGGTGGTGACTCGTTCCTGTAACCCTTTCTAAAGGTAATGTGGGTGACGTACGACTTATAAGGATGTATTGTGCATTGATTAGTTCATGACAGACTTGTAACTTGTGTTGTTTATACAGGGTTTGTTCCTTGGGAGGTGAGCGGAGTGGCGAGACACCGGCTTGTGGAAGGAAGCCAGTGGCACACGTGGTCCATGGCGAGAGTTGGAACCAGCTGAGTGACATCAGATGGTGTAGCCGTCCAGGACACCATTATTAAGAGCTAAGGCCATGCCTCGTCTCGAGTGTATTTATATATAGATAGGCATATTACCTAGTGACGGTGGTTAGGAACTTTTGTGATTATGTTAAGCCCAAGTGAGAATTGAGTCGTAGCGGGTTTAATTATTGTTTCGTGATTTTGGTGAAACCTTAGAATGGGGATGTGATTATTTATATCTACAAAGTGATAATTATAAATAAACCCTGTTAACCCCTGTTCATTTAATTCCGTTACCCTCATATATTCTCTGGATTCTTAATTCTTTTTTCCCCACTTAAAGTGGGTGGTGGCAGCGTAATCGCCAGGTTTGTCGAGCCCTTCAAATTAATATCTAGCTAAAAGGGGGGGCATTACAATACTATTATATTACAAATAATAAACTCAAAATCCCTATATCAGCTTAGAGTAGAGTAAAATTTCATTTGCTAACGAAAACAACTATAACACCAATTCAACATTTATCTCCAAAAAAAGGGCTGAAACTGACAATTTATAAAACTTAGCAGCCTTTGAAAAATACAAAAATACATATAAACACTTGAAATAAGTTGTGTATAAACAACAAAATTGATAAGTATATGGCATGAAAAATACATATTTTTTCCTACTAATTTTGTAAAATGTAGATGTAGCGAATTATTAGTTATTTAGTAATGAAAAGCATACAGATATAAGGGAATATACTTCAATTTGTAGAAAAAGCAAGTTTTTACCCATAACTAGCTAACATCATTAAAAACACAACAGTTTGGTGGTATATAGCATTATAATAAGTAAAACTCCTTGCATATATAAAATAACACTCCTGATCACAAGAAACTATAAAAATCGCTTTCAATATCATATCACAATAAATAACGTCTAACTCTCTTTACTAGCCTATAGATATTGTTATGAATGTGAATTCAGGGTGGAAGTTAAAGTGGTTTCGCCAGGAGGGTGAGGTGGAAAGGTGGGAGTAAGTGAGGTGACGGTTTGGATGTATGTCTGAGTGTACACTGTGTGTGCGTGTGTTTGTGTGTCTGACCAACGGTCACTGGATGTGTGTGTGCGTATGTGTGTACACAATGATGCTACCTTGGTGTGCGTGCAAGGCCTCTGATTGGTTTCCTGGTCTACGTGGTAGTGCTCTGATTGGCTAAGGAGTTTGTGGCGCGAATATGAGGGAGGCGGGAAGCTTTGGCGCGAGGCCGAAGCTGCGGTAGGTTGTGCGGTATCAAGAAAATACCGGTATTGCCGATACCGGTTTGCGGGAGTAATACCGGTACGTCCTCACACCGGTATCAATTACGATACCGGTATACCGATACCGTACAGGAATACCGGTATTACCGGTATCGGTATTGGTTTTTTTCGTGAGTTTTTTTACTTGTCCATTCTCAGACAATTATTAACCTCTACAGCATGCCCCCCCCCTCCCTTAAATAAAGTTTCCTATAGCGTCGGCCATTTCTTTTTTTACAATTATTAACCCCTACCGTACAGCAAAGATAAGGTAAGGTAAAGATGGGAGCATACACTTAGCTGCGCGTGGCATGCGGTGCTCATCTCCGTGGCATTAGCCCTTAGAGCCTATGGTGGGTGAGAACCCGTTACCCCGGGACACAGGGCTAGTGTGACTCCCGGGTTACCACAGACCACAGTACAGCATAGACCCCCCTAAAATAAAGTTTCCTGTGGCGTCGGCCATTGACAGATTTAAGGGGGGACCGAGTAAACTATGGCCTAGGCCCCGCACCCCAGAGGAAAAAATATGTTTTCAATGAAAATCTGAATGCTGGACATTTCTTATTTGCTCGAACACTGTTACATTGCATGTATCATAATATGCCACAAATTAGTACCACTGTAATGCAAAATATGGGTGGAAAAAGTTTCAATTAAATTAATATGAAATCTGAACCACCTTTGGTAAGATTTTAAAGTCCTTTCCCGCCCTTTTTAGTGGTTTTATTTTATCCAGACCTTCACAAATCCCTTCAGATACCTCTAAAACGTAATAATAAAGTAGGGGAGATTAAAAAATAAAAAAATAATTACTAACCTAACCTAATCTAACCTAACTTGGTAAAATTGTTGTCCTTTCCCACCCTTATATCTCGTTAGGAGGTTATTGGTTAGGTTGTAGTGAGGTTAGGTTAGAAATTTTATTTTGGGGGCCAGAGCGGGGGTAATAAAGGGGGGAAGGGGCGTTGCAGGGGGCATCTCTCCCCCACTTTATAATTACGTGTTAGAGGTATCTGAAGGGATCTGTGAAGGTCTGGAGAAAAAAAAACTAATAAGGGCTGGAAAGGACTCTAGAATTTTACCTCACATTTCATTCAGGACCCCGCACTCCCACGTACCGGCCTATATAGGGCCTCGCACACCATAAATCCGCCCCTGGCGTCGGCCATCTCTTTTTTTTACAATTCGTAACCCCTACCGTACAGCATAGACCCCACTAAAATAAAATGTTATTTGGCGTAGGCAATATCTTTTTTTGCATCAGTAATCTAATATACTATAGGATTAGCCGTGTGTCTGTGTGTGTGTGTGTGTGTGTGTGTGTGTGTGTGTGTGTGTGTGTGTGTGTGTTCATCTAGTTTTATTTTACAGGGCCTGAGCTGCACTCGAATGGCCCCGTCTCCATATCAACATTCTTATCTTTCATCCTTTGTGTTGGCTGAAGACATCATCCCGGGAGGCGGGTCACAACCCCCGGCTAACACCCGGTACCCATTCACTGCTGGGTGGACAGGGGCTCGGGTTTTAAGGAAACATCCCATCTGTCTCCGCTCCGCCCGGGGAGTGTGTGTGTGTGTGTGTGTGTGTACTGTGTGTGCATCTAGGTAGTATGATGGTAGTATCAGTATCTTTATTATGATCATTATGATCATTAACAATATTATTATTATTATTATTATTATTATTATTATTATTATTATCATTTTGATTATTATTATCATTATTGTTATCAATATTATTGTTAGTATCACTATTATTGTTACGATTATTTTATCTGAGTTATTATTATTGTTATTATAACTTATTATTATCATTAATACCCTTGACATTATTGTTATTATTATTATTAATATTATTATTGTTTTTTTTTATTATTATAATAATTTCATCATTTATTTTTTATTGTTATTATTGTTATTATTTCAAAGGCGTAGAGCCGTAGACGGAGACACGTGAAACGCGAGTTCCTTCAAAATAGATGGTAAAGATACGAGGGGTCAGTCTTATCTGAGGTGTAACACACACACACACACACACACACACACACACACACACACACACACACAAACATACACAGACACACACACACACACACACACACACACACACACACACACACACACACACACACACACACACATATATATATATACACACACACGGGTACTCCGTGGTGTAAGGGAAGCACGCTCGGTTCACAACCCGGGTTCGATCCCCGGGCAGAGCGGAAACAGATGGGTTGTTTCCTTAAAACCCGAGCCCCTGTCCACCCAGCAGTGAATGGGTACCGGGTGTTAGCCGGGGGTTTGTGACCTGCTCTCCGGGGTGGTGGCTTCGGCCAACACAAAGCATTAAGGATGAATGATAGAAATGTTGATGTGGAGACGGGGCCATACGAGCGTTGCTCTGGCCCTGTAAAAATACAACTAGATGAAGATGAATACACACAGTCAGTCACACACACACATATCTTTGAAATAATTATATTAATAATAAAATAACAATAATAATATGGATCATAATAATAATAACAATAATGAAAATGATGATGCCATTATTAACCATATTAATAGTAGACTAAGACTAATAATAATAATAATAATAATAATAATAATAATAATAATAATAACAATAATGAAAATTTTATCTAGGCTAGATTTGTATAGTGACGCCTGTGTGATATGTAATGCTCCGTTTTCTGTGATGGTCTTGCGGGGGTACTCTTCCCTCAGGGGTAGAGGGAGGGAGGGAGGTTGTCAGAGCGGCATTGTCAGCTGAGCTGTAATCGACCAATGATAACACGCACCTCAGATTCTGAGATTCTGAGCCAATGAGCGTTACGCTACCATACGTGTCTCGGCAGTCCGGTCTGTTGCGAGAAAAAAACACAATACCGAAATCCAATACCGACCAAATAATATACCGATACCGGTATACCGATGCACCACCAATACCGATACCGGTATACCGAAAACAAAAAATACCGGTAATACCGGTAATACCGGTGCTAAAATACCGGTATTTCGGTATACCGAAAACCGGTGCACATCCCTAAGCTGCGGCCCTGGGGCAATCTAGCTTCTGACACGCATGGATTAACACCTGTCGCAGAAGAGAGCTTCTCCTCCCTCCCCCCCTTCTTCCTAGCCCTCCCGCGCCCCTAACTCCAGCCACCTCTGAGTGTCCACGCCTTTAAGTATTAGTGTTGCGAGATAGTGTCCGACCATAGCTCCCAGCCTAAATGTGTGTGTAATGTGACTTTTGGATTCATTAAAGGAACAATGGAGAAGTGAAGTTTATCTTTTTCCTTCCCTGCCGTGAGCCACCCACCGCTCACGTCTTGGTACCGTAACGCCCCCACGTCCCGGCGTGTAACATGGTTTAAGAGACAACAAGGGGAAAGCCAGTTCCGTTACATTGGTGTCTTAGCAGTGGGATTGTTAACCTACAGTGAAATTTTGTATGTTTACGGGCCAGGCAGTCGGCGTGGGGAGATTAGAAAATGGCGACAGGGGAAGGAGCAGTGTTAGCCGAGGCGGGAGATTTTGCACCAACCGCCCACACCAGTGGGCGGGTAGGAGTTGGGTCGGGCACAGTGGTTATGTTACTCGCTGAGTTGAAAACAGAACTCATTAGCGAATTGAAGAAAAACAACGAGGACATTAGTGAGTGGCAAAGTGAATGGGGACGCGGGCTTAGAGAGGCTAGGGAGGAGGCAAGGCACTTCACACGTGAGGCGTGTGAGGCCCTGGGGGAGGAGTTGGCTGCCCTGCAACTGGCGGTGGAACTCCAGGCCAACGCACTGTCAGCTGCCCTGGGAAGAAGACAGCTTGTTACACCGACCCCGACGGAGGAGCTGCCTCACCCTGAACACACTTCGTGGTCTGATCCTGGAAACAAGAGGCAGCGCGCGACGCGGCTTGCACCCACACACAGCGGGCATGGTTGCCAGCGACAAACGTGGTCTGATCCTGGTGACACGAGATAGCGCGCGTTGCCGCCTACACACACGGCCCGCGGCCTTGGTGGCCCGCGGTAAGGAAGTGATGCAAGTGCGGAGGTGCCCGCGACTACCGCTCCGCCCTCTCTCAACCCACCGCTGACGCTTTCATCGCCCCCAAGCCACACACAGAGGACGTGTGGCCACCTTGGAGGGAGGAAACCGTCGGAGTTCGATGGCAAGGTGGGCTGGGAAGCCTACCTGGCCCAGTTCGAACTACTGGCCGACGCGCAGAATTGGGGAGGAGCAGAGCGAGCCATACAGCTTGTGGCCAGTCTCAGAGGCGCGGCATTGGAAATCCTGGCTCACCTGACGCACCTGACGTCCCTACAACGCGCCTCGTACTTAAGTGTGGTGGAGGCGCTGAGAAGAAGGTTTGGACACCACCAGCAGGCAGAGGTGTTCCGCGCTAACCTGAAGGTGAGGATTCGTGGTTGGGGTGAGCCACTCCCGCAGCTCGCCCTGGAAATCGAGACATTAGTTTGACGTGCTTACCCTACCGCGCCCGAGGAGATGTTGAACGTGTTGTCTCGCGATCACTTCGTGGACGCGCTGGAAGACAGGGATCTTCAGCTTTACGTCAAACAAGCGCATCCTGGGGACGTCCAGGAGGGGTTAACAAGGGCATTGGAGCTGGAAGCATTCCTCTACACCACGACCGACGACAGCGGCGGCAAGATGAAGGGTGGCAGTTCACGAAAGGGCCTATCAGCAGTCTTCCTGACGAAGGCTAAAGGGGAACGCGCCGACCTGGAGGATGTTTTAAGGGCGCACATGGAATGCGGGGTCTGTGGTCCCAGGTGGCGCGGTGACCCAGCAGGTGACATGCGGTGTGTTTGGCTGTTCGCCACAAGGAATGGTTACATGTCATATGGTACTGAGGCGATTGTGAATGAAGTCATTTGACCCACAAGACATTTGCGTCCCAAGTCATAAAAACACAAGTCAATTGGGTATGAGGTCATACCGTAATGAGGTCATCTTGTCCCTTGTCCAACTTGTCCCCTAGGACAAACCGGACAAACCGTCATCAAGCGTTCCCTTCTCAAGCCGACTTGCCCGCAAGTTTATCAATAAAATGTCGTCAGAGAGAGAGAGAGAGAGAGAGAGAGAGAGAGAGAGGAGAGAGAGAGAGAGAGAGAGAGAGAGGAGAGAGAGAGAGAGAGAGAAGAGAGAGAGAGAGAGAGAGAGAGAGAATAAGAAGAGAATAAAAAGAGAATGGAAGAGGGAAAATGGGAGAAAGGATGAGAGAAGACATAATAAGATAGAATGAGAGTGAGAGGAAAAAAGAGAATAGGAGATATAATAAGATAGGTTACTTAATAAGCTAGACAATGAGAGAGAGAGAGAGAGAGAGAGAGAGAGAGAGAGGAGAGAGAGAGAGAGAGAAGAGAGAGAGAGAGAGAAGGAGAGAGAGAGAGAGAGAGAGAGAGAGAGAGAGAAGAGAGAGAGAGGAGAGAGAGAGAGAGAGAGAGAGAGGATTAGAGCGAATACTTTTTTCGAGCGGAGGACAATTCGAGCGAATACTTTTTCGAGCGGAGGACGATTAGAGCGAATACTTTTTCGAGCGGAGGACGATTGAGACCGAATACTTTTTCGAGCGGAGGACGATTCGAGCGAATACTTTTTCGAGGCGGAGGACGATTAGACCGAATACTTTTTCGACGGAGGACGATTCGAGCAATACTTTTTCGAGCGGAGGACGATTCGAGCGAATAACTTTTTCGAGCGGAGGACGATTCGAGCGAATACTTTTTCGAGCGGAGGACGATTCGAGCGAATACTTTTTCGACGAGGCGATTCGACGAATACTTTTTCGAGCGGAGGAAGATTTCGAGCGAATACTTTTTTGAGCGGAGGAGCGATTCGAGCAAATACTTTTTCGAGCGGAGACTTCGAGCGAATACTTTTTTCGAGCGGAGGACGATTCGAGCGAATAACTTTTTCGAGCGGAGGACGATTCGAGCGAATACTTTTTCGAGCGGAGGACGATCGAGCGAATACTTTTTTCGAGCGGAGAGACGATTCGCGAGCGAATACTTTTTCGGGCGGAGGACGATTCAAGCGATACTTTTTTCGAGCGGAGGACGATTCGAGCGAATACTTTTTCGGCGAGGACGATCGAGCGAATACTTTTTCGAGCGGAGGACGATTCGAGCGAATACTTTTTCGGGCGGGGACATTCGAGCGAATACTTTTTCGAGCGGAGGAAATTCGAGCGAATACTTTTTCGAGCGAGGGACGATTGGAGCGAATACTTTTTCGAGCGGAGGAGATTCGAGCGAGTATTTTTTCGAGCGGAGTACAAAATTTAGTTTCTTAAGTTGCCTAGACATTGCCTAAGTATAATCGTGTTTTTAGCTTTTTAGATAATATAGGATTATTTTATTACTTTAATTTTTTTGATGTTCACTTTTACGATATTTTTAGTATATTAATTTATAAATTATTTTAGCCTGAATATGCCAAGTGACTTTGGCGATAACGTTGCACGCGTAAAAATATATAAGAACCCCAATAATGACGAGTGTCTTTGCCACCCTATAAAAATATCAGTATATATAATATATACATATAAATAATTACATATATATAATAATATATAGTATATTATATATATATATATACAACATTTATAATATATGTACTAATTTTATACGTAATATATATATATATATATATATATAGTATATATATA
>JACEEZ010022717.1:0-35663 GCA_016584305.1 Chionoecetes opilio
GGTCCGGGCGGAGGTCCTTCCTAACCCGACTGTCTAGGAATAGGTGGGCTCCTCTGGGGCGGGTCAGTTTCTCTGAAATAATCCTTTTTAAAATCCTGCTGACAACTGACAGATGAGATTGGACGATAGTTGGCTGGATCAGTCCTCTCCTTTTTCTTGTGTACACGAGCCTCCTTCCGCAGACTTGGCCAGGCGCCCGTTTGGAAGCACTGCTGAAAGATGTGCGTGAGGGGCCTTGTCAGCTCCTCTGCACAGTGCTTGAACAGGAAGAGACTCACACTATCAGGCCCAGGCGCTTTTTGGTGTTGACGGTATGCAAGAGGCGGGCCACAGTGTTCTCCGTTACCACTGGGCTGTCCAGGCCCGGTGACACAGACGGGCGAGGCGAAATGGCTGCCTCTCCAGGTCCTGTGTCGTCATATTCCTGCTGAAGTGCGTCGCCAGGATGTCTGCCTTCTCCTGGTTTTTTACCACCCAGTCTCCAGCTGGTGTTATGAGAGGCGGGATCCTTTCCTGGTTGGCGGTGCCTTGTCTCTCCTTCACCAAGAACCACCATTGCTTGGGGTCAACTTGGGTTGGAGGCGAGTTTCCTCCTGACGTCGTTTTCCCACCAGTTTCTGGCCCATGAAGCTTTCCTGGTCATGGCCTTACAGGTGGCGTGGTGCAGGGCCTTGTTCCTCTGGGTGGGGCGGTGCTTTAGGCGCAACCAGGCCTTGTATTTTTCCTCCGCGGCAAGATGACACCTGAAACCGAACATAACATAAGAACATAAGAAAATACGGAAGCTACAAGAGGCCGCGAGGCCTACACGTGGTAGTTCCTGTCACCTCACACTACCTACATCCACCTTCCATCCCCATCCATGAACCTATCCAGCCCCTCTTTAAAGCTCCCTAATGACTCTGCACTAACTACCTGTCTACTGAGTCCATTCCATTCATTCACCACCCTATTTGTGAACCAGTTTTTCCCTATTTCCATTCTAAATCTACGCCCTTCCAGCTTGAATCCATTACTTCTTGTTCTACCCTGGTTAAAAGCCGTAAGAACTTTTCCTACCTCTCCTTTATTAAATCCCTTTATCCACTTAAAACTTCTATCAGATCGCCCCTTACTCTGCGTCTCGAGTGAGTGTAACTTTAATAACTTCAATCTCTTCTCATAACTAAAGTTACGCATCCCTTTTATCATTTTGGACATCCTTCTCTGCACTGTTTGTAAAAAGGGCTATATCCTCCTGTATATGGAATCAAAACTAAACCGCATAGTCTAGGTGAGGCCTGATGGCCAATAAAAGCTTTAGAATAACTTCTGCACTTCTTTTTTAAAAACCCCTTTTAAAGAATCCTAACACTCTTTACTCTTTTTTCTAGCCTCAATGCTTTGTTTCCTGGGACGGAAGTCTGGGCTCACCCTCACCCCAAATCTTTTTCACCTTCTGTTTTTTCAGCGATACATTTGCGTAGGTGTTTTATTTCCGGGTTTTTTCTACAAAATTTAAAAACGCTGCACTTATAAAAATTTCCATCTGCTCTGACTGCCCACTCTTTAAATTGATCAAGTCCCCCCTCATATGTTTACATCGACTGTGACCCCAATAATCCTCCTACCTTAGGTCTCAGAAATTTGCTGATATCACTGCAAATCCCACTTGGGGAAAAATTATCCATCAACCACCCTCTCTTGTAGAGGGGTGGTTTTTTTTCCCCCCCCCCCCTCCCTTTGTGATGAGGTATTTTCCGCCGTCATAGGGGAGTGTGAGTAGGAATGTATAAAAAATTTAAAGGGTTATGGGTTATAATTAAGGTATTTGAGTAAGTGATGTGCTGGAAAGAAAAATAACATTCCATAATATTAAGCTTTGCCCCTTGTTGGGCGAGGGCTTTTGGTCGTAGTCTATCTTTTTATTCCTATCCTAGGTATACGTGGCAGGTATTGGGTGGGGGTGCGCCTTGCCCCCACCGGGGGCCCGTCAGGGTGGCAAGGTTGGTGAGCTGAGTTCCCAAGGCAGCGCCCCCCGTGCATTGGGTCAGGGGTTTTCGAGGCCTATTCATGCTGACGGGCGGCGCTTTTATAGTCAAAACCCTTGTATTGGTATTGCAAAGTGTCTAATAGGGTGAAAATCTTAAACTGCCGCCCCCGAGGGTTGACCGTTGGGGGATTTGTGCGGGGACGGCCGCCCACTCTCGGAGAACGGGACACCCTAGACTCTAGGGGAAAAAATCTATTAAATATCGTGCTTGTCTTAAGTTTTAAGTTCCCCCCAGACCCTCGCCTTAAAACATCTTTACTAATATACTCTTTATAAAGAAAGATTTTTAAAATACTTAATTGTACTATAAGTGTAAAAAAAAAAAGGACTGTTAGAATCAACCAATAACAAACCGCGCGTCTGGATAAATTTGGGGTGAAACCCTTTTTACGCCCTATTGAAAAAATAGTCTCCAGCCCCCCCCTTCACCTTTACGGGGGGCCTGTCCGGGGCCCTTCGGGTACACTCATGCATATTTAATACAAGCCTACCCCCTTTCAACCCACTATCCACCGATAAGTATCCTAGTTGTTGATTAGCGGGGTAAGTGCGGTAGATAGACAGGGGTTTTTTGTTGATTAGGTAAGACCTATTTTAAAATATATGTTGAGATATAAATACCAAAATTGGTCCCCCGAGGGGAAAATTTTGAGTTCATGTACTCGAAGGGGCTTTAATTTGAGGTAAAATTTATGAGCCTCCCACAATTGCTGGTTATGGGGCTGGGGGGGGGGCGTTTTTGCGGCGCAGGGAATGACTGGGGCGGTTAACTCAACGCCGGGTAGAAAAACCCTCAAGGTTCGTAGTATAGTTAGTTGATAGTTGGTTGGGGGTTGAAATTATACACGCTTTGCTACGTGCCCTTGTTAGGCCGAGCAGGCTCACCACCACTTGATATATTCAAAAATTATCAACAAAAAATTTATATAGTAACGTAATCTTGCATTTAATATTTTTTTTGGTTTTTAATTTAAAACAAAATCATGGCAAATTGCTAAGCATTTATTATCACTAAGTAGCAATGCTCAAAAACGGAAATTTTTAATATGTGTGGGGACGAAAATTAAAGGCAATTCCTATTGTTTATTTTAATTTAAAGACGGGTCTCCTTTTAAAATGGCAATGGAATAAATATGAGGAGGCTTATGCCTAAAATAAAAGTTAAATTTAAAGAAAAAGCGGGGGATAAAGAAATGTTTCCCCAATGTGTTATAATCATAAACCGAATGTAAAAGTATTCGATAAAGTATTGAAATATGGGGGTTACTGGGGGTGCTAAATTTCCTCAAAGCTAAAGTTTCTTTAACCCAAATTTTAAAAGGTTTTAAAAACAAAAACCCCCCCCAAAAGGGAGATCAAAATTTTACCCTGGGTAATCGCTTTTCAGCCACCCTCAGATTTTTAAAATCCCCTTTGGGGGTATTTATCCTGCCCCTTTTACGCAAATCAACGTTTAAATTTTACGATTAAAACTTCTCAGCCTACCATAAACCATTAGACCTATAAAAAAATAATAAAATCCCTACATCCGGGGCGATTTTTGAAGTAAAAGAATAATAAAATTTTGGGCTTATGTGAGGGGGGAAAATCCACCCTCCACATGTAATATTATTAAAATTTTTCCAGAGTTGAAAGGTTAATGAGCCTTGGTAATTGCCTAAAACCCTTTTCCGTGGTAAGCATGCTTCAAATGCAGCCCTATAAGCTTTAAAAAACTTGTAGGGAAATTAAAAATCTATTATACATCGCTTTGTCCTAACAGTGATACTAACCGACCCTACAGTAGTTAAAATGGCAAAACTAATAAAGTGTTCACAGCTGTTCCCACTGCAGAGTTGAATGTGAGCCATAATGGGCATTCAGTCAATGTAAAGGGAAAAGTTTGCAGTGGTGCCAAAAATCTTTATAATCGGGGAAAAGTTTTTAATTTTACAAAATACCCAAATTAATAAGTTAATTTAGCCCTATCAGGTTTTCTCGCAATAAAGAGGCTCAAAAAATTTCGACTACACTACCTTTTCCCAGTTTCACACTATGCGAGTTTTTGCGCTGAGTCTAAAATTTTACATCTCAACTTTCGCGATTTACCCCGAGTTTATTTTTTTTTTTTTTTTTTTTTTTTTTTTTGGGGTGTGTGTTGTGTGTGTGCGTGTGCCACAGCGCCTTTTGGCTGACCTCCAGGAGTGGGAGGTAGCCCTGGAGATTAACTTGAGGGCGGGGTGGTTGGGGCCCCCCCCGTGGTGGCGCAAAGAATTTCTATAGTGCCCTGTGATTAGAGGCTCATGCCGCCCCCTGTATCCTCCGATGCACTCGCAATCGAAGGTAGAGTTAATGGGCAGCATGTGGGTGTTCTTAGGCCACTCAACAGTGCAGAGAAAGATTTTAAGTGGATTTTACAGCCCTCATCAAGGATCGAACTCGGATCACCGAGAACGCCACTCGGAGACTTCTTCTTCTTGTGACCTTTTCTGCTTAGTATCACTTTGTAGGTCGTCTGTCAAGCTCGTGCTCGAGCTTGACATATATCTTGACGCTACCCACTCTGCTACCGCCTCCCATAAGAGACGTACAGGACACATCTTCCTTCCTTCCTGCTTAGTACAGTAAAACCCTTATAACTCGGCACGATAGGGGCTCTGGCCCTTGCCGAGTTATTCAATGTGCCGAGTTATGCAATGTCCTCCTCTGATATGGGTAAAAAAAAAAAAAAAAAAAAAAAAAAAAAAAAAAAAAAAAAAATAATAATAATAATAATAATAATAATAATACTGTCAAAGCATAAAAACTACACTTACCAGTGAACGGGTAGAATAGAATGTGCTGGATTTGATATCAAACTCAGCACAAATAGCACGCATGGATGCACCTGCATCCATCCTTGCCAGCACTTTCACCTTTTCCTGCAGGCTCAGGCTCTTCAATTCCATTCCCTTCCTGCTGGAGACACCCTTGCGTGATGGAGCTGACATCTTGATATACAGTACTGTATGATATAATCCCAAAACACGTAAAATAGGTGGCAAAGTAAAGCCAAGGTCGGGTACCAGCGCGTAGGCTGAGCCATGTTTTTGTCGTCCAAGCACCGTCTTGGATTACGAATCCCAACCCAATAACACTTGCTGAAATGTGTGTTATACTACTTTGTGATATTGTTTGCAATGTTTTGCATTGATTATTATTTCGGCTCCTACCAAGCTTGTTGTGTTTTTGAAGCAGAAACCAATCCTTTTTTAATTTCGACAAAAAACTAAATTCGTATCCAAGACAGTGCTTGGACGACATAAACACGGCTCAGCAGCTGACAGCCTACACGCTGGTTCCTGACCTTTGCTTTACTTTGCCACCTATTTTATGTGTTTTGGGATTACATCATACAGTACTGTATTTCAAGATGTCAGCTCCATCACGCAAGGGTGTCTCCAGGAGGAAAAGAATGAAATTGAAGAGCCTGAGCCTGCAGGAAAGGTCAAAAGGACAAAAACACTACTTTATGCGACTAAGGCTTTGCCGAGTGTAAGCAAAGAGATGCAGTTATAACAGCAATATGCCGAGATACATTATTTTTTGCCGACTTTCTGTTTACATGTTCACACAAGAGGTTGTGAGGGCATGATATACCGAGTGAAAACCAAGCGATGCAATCTAGGGGAGGCGGTAGCAGAGTGGTTAGCGTCACCGAGTGGCGTTCTAGAAAACCCGAGTTCGATCCCGAGTGAGACCCATAAATCCACTTGAAATCTTTCTGCACCGTCGAGTGGCCTAAGAACACCCACATGCCCTGTCCATTAACTCTACATTCCACTGCGAGTGCATGGGAGGACACAGGGGGGCGGCATGAGCCTCTAATTACAGGCGTCACTATAAGAATCCGGCCTGCGCCACCACTGGCGAGGGCCAACCATCACAGCCCTCGAGTGAGCCTCCAGGGCCTACCATCCCACCCCTGGAGCTCACTGCCTACACGCGCTATAGGTACAGATGTTATAAAAAAAAAAAAAAAAAAAAACTGTCGTTGCCTTGCCGAGTTATATCAAATTCCGAGTTATAAGGGTTTTACTGTATAGTATAATAATAGGCTTAGTATAGGCTTACAATAATAGGCTTAGGCTGTACAGGGAGGTCCCGAAGATACGAGCAGTTAGGTTCCACCTGGCATACTCGTAAAGCGAAATCTCGTATAACGAAACACATAACTAATGGTAAAATATAGGTTTGATTCCAGGACCCCATCAATTAGAAAAAAAAGAAGAAGATGTTTTTCAAGCTAAAATAAACTCTAGCAAACACAACAAACACACAGCGTCTATATTACCCACACTGTACTACCTATTCTGTAGAAAAAGCATTCTGAAAGAGAAAATAGCACACAAAATAACATAACTGCACATTAATTAAACATAAAACATGCATAACAAGCAAAAAAGACGTTGTAATGTATGGGACGCCTTGTGATACAAGAGAAGGTAGTGTAGCGGTCCCATGGTTGGGGCTGCACACCTGCTAATTACCCCTAAAGTTCAGTCCGCGCCATATGCTTAATTACCCTTCAGATCACGCCTTGCTAGGGGTGACCTGACTGCGGTCCCAAGGTTGGGGCCGCACACCTGTTAATTACCCCTAAATGTCAGGCCGCGCCATATGCTTCATTACCCTTCAGGTCACGGCTTGCTAGGGGTGACCTCACTGGGGTCAACCAAATCCCCCTTTGTCCAGCCCGGGAGTGGTAGGGCGCGCATTTTGAGCTTGATAATTTTACTCACCCCAGTTTGAATGTCGTATCATTGGATTTTCGATCTCGTATATTGAAAATAGACCCTAATTTACACATCTCGTATCATCGGATTCTCGTATACCGAATGCTCGTATAACGGGACCTCCCTGTATGTAGTTTTGCTTTGTTTTTTTCCATTTGCTTGTGTTTTTCTCTACAGGAACAGCCGGTGTCGCATAAGATAGGTAACACCTCGAAATAAGTAGCACCTTACCTTACTATTTACCACAAAATGCTCCTTTATAATGATTAACCATGACGTGTGTGGTACTGTGGTTTCTGGAGGTACTGGAGGAGACAGGAGAGAAGAGAGGAAGGCATTGTGACAGTGTTATTGTCGTATAACACTGTCACACAACCATCAGCTGACAAGATATGTGTCAGGCTCACTCACTCAGACCAAAACAGCATCCGCTGGGTGACTCCCAACTCAAGCTCAATCTCAAGCTCCTCTCCTCCTTCCTCTTCTCTACATAGTGTTGGCCGAAGCCACCACCCCGGGAAGTGGGTCACAAACCCTAGGCTAACACCCAGTACCCATTCACTGCTGGGTGGACAGGGGCTTGGGGCATTTTCAGGATATTTTTTGGGGGAAAAAGTGAGTCTTATAAGCTGTAAAATACGGTAGGTACACAGTCCTCAAGTTAACCTGCAGGGCCTACCATCCCACCCCTGGAGGTCACGGCCTAACAGCGCTGTAGGCACACACACCAAAAAAAAAAAAAAAAAAAAAAAACGGACTAAATAAGCATTTTTACAGGGTTTATAATACCTGAGTTTCGCGCTATGCTTCTGGAAGAGAGCAAGCGCGAAACTCGGGAGGGTAGTGTAGTTCAACCCCTAGTCCAATTGGGAAGATATAAATGTAGGGTAGCTGCCGTAGTTAATAATATTGGTATCAGTTTAACTGTTAATGGACTAAAAGACACAGCTGAAATGCTGAGGGATAATGGTGTTAAACTACTTAGTAATACCTTCAAGGACGTTGATGGTCCTTTCCAATTAATAATAGGAGCCGATTATTTTGGGCATTACCTAAGGAAGGTCATCAAAATACATAACGTCTCAATGTTCACCAGTGCTGGTGGTAAGGTAATAATGGGACCCATCCCACATACTCACCAAGCCGAACAAGAGGAAAGTATTCCTAGTCATGCACAACCCCTATTAATTACAAAAATTGGAACCACTTTCTTGCCCACACCAATAAATGAGGTTTTAGAGGAAAGTGGTATTCCAGTTCATAATGAATATATTGCCACTAATGAAAATCCTAATAATAATGTGTCGCGAGGAGATAATAACCTCAAATTGAACACAGGATTATGGTTTAAAGGCCCTACCTGGCTGAAAGAGTGTAATATTGATCCTATACAGGTTTCCACTCAGTCAGACATATCTGTAGATATAATAAGGGAACCTGAATTGATCCCAGATCCTGTGATAGACATAGAAAGGTTTTCCTTATTGAGCAAGCTAATTAAGACTACTAATTTAGTCTTCCAATCCATTAAAAGGGATAGCTCTGATCCTCTGAAGTTTTGGGTCAGAACAATACAGAAGCAGGTATTTCCTGAGGAATATCAGCTCTTGGCCTCAGCCAGCCCCCATAGGAACAAATTGACCAAATTATTAGGTCTGTACCTTGATCATGAGGGCATAATTAGGTGTCGAGGTCGAAATTTGAAAGCTGATCTTCCAAATACCACCTGCCATCCCATACTAATTCCCAAACGCCATCATCTTACTAAATTGTTGGTGGAAGAATATCATAGGAACTCATTACATGGCGGAATGGCTACAATATTAGCCGATATCAGGTGTCAATTTTGGATAAATCATGGTAGACAGGCAGTCAAATATTACTTCAAATCTCTCATTAAATTTAATAGATCTGAGTGTAGACTAGTCTCCTATCTAGGTCCCCCTGAACTTCCCGCTGATAATGAGCTCCTAAAAACCATTTGAGGTCAATGGTGATGACTATACTGGGGATACTATAACATCAGGAGATAATCCCCCCCCCCCCCCCCCCCCCCCCCCCCGATCAAGTATATGTCAGCATATTCACTGGTACCTCTATCAGAGAAGTTAATTTTAAAATAGCTAAAGACCAAAGTGCCGAAACCACTAATCAAATGTTCCGGCGCTATGTGGCCTGGGGTGATGTCACATGAAGCAGAACTTCAGTTTTCGCCGGCCCCCAGTGTGGAAATTATCCATCAACCACCCTCTCATAATTGGTAGAGTGGTGTTTCCCCCCCCCCCCACTTGTGAGTGAGGTATTTTCCGCTCGTCATAGGGGGAGTGTGAGTAGGAATGTATATATAATTAAATGGTAATGGGTTATAATTAAGGTAATTTGAGTAAGTGATAAGTGCTGGGATAGAATAAATGAACATTCCCAGTAATATTAAGCATTTGCACCTTATAATTAGCACCTTGATTGGAGCGACTGGCTATTGGTCGTCGTCATATCTTTTGTTCCTATCCTACGTGTATACGTGGCAGGTATTGGTAGGGGTGCACCTCGCCGCCACCGAGGATTGACACGTGTAGGTAGGATTTGTGCGCCGATCGCAGCCGCCCACTCTCGGAGAATCGGTACACTCTAGACATCCTAGGGAATAACATCTATTAAATATACGTGCTTGTCTATAAGTACAAGTTCCCTCCAGACCCTCGCCTTAATAACATCTCTTACTAATATACGTGCTTGTATAAAGAAGAGATTTGTACATACGTTAATTGTACATATAAGTGTAAAAACAATAGGACGTGTTAGAATCAACACAGATAACAATCCGCTGTGCCATGGATAACTGGGTTATGAAAACCCGCCTGACGCCAACCACAACTAACGCCTCCACCTTCGTCATTCACGGGCGGCCGTGATCACGCGCTACCACTTCGGATCACAGGAACAGGCAGTGGTAATACAAGCCTACAGCCGTAATTCAACCCACTATCCACCAATAAGTATCCTAGTTAGTTGATTAGCTGGGGTAATGTTTCGGGAGATAGACATGGGTTTGATTGATTAGGTAAGACCTCATATTAAATATATGTATGTGACAAATTCTGAATCCCTATCTGGAAAGGGAAAGGGGACCGTCAGGACTGTAACAATTACCGCGGTATTACACTGCTCAGCGTACCAGGCAAGGTGCTTGCCCATCTATTGCTGACACGAATTCGCAGTCATCTGGTGAAGCATCAGAGACCTCAGCAGTCTGGGTTCACGCCTGGTAAGTCAACAACGGACCGTATCCTAGCGCTTCGTGTCCTGGTGGAACGCGGACGTGAGTTTCGACAGGGGATGCTTGCAGCCTATGTTGATCTCAAGAAGGCGTTTGACTCAGTGCATCGTGAATCACTCTGGGATCTTCTGCGACTTCGAGGGATTCCTGCAAGGACTATTGGTTTGATAACTGGTCTGTATTCTGGGACTGAGAGTGCTGTGAAGTGTGGGGCAGGTGTATCCAGCTTCTTTCCTGTGAATACAGGAGTGAGGCAAGGGTGCATCCTTGCCCCATCACTTTTCAACGCTTGTATGGACTGGGTATTGGACAAGGTTGTAGATCAAAGTGATTGTGGAGCATCCGTCGGCAACACCAAGATCACTGATCTTGTTTTTGCCGATGATGCAGTAATCTTTGCTGAGTCGCTGGAGGTCCTGGTGATGGCTCTCGAGGCGCTGCACGAGGAGGCAAAGCCTTTGGGACTTGAGGTCTCCTGGCTCAAGACCAAGGTCCAGGTGTTTGGAGACTTACTAGATGAAGCAGTACAGTCTGTTCATGCGTGTGGCGAGGACATTGAGATCTTGGAAAGTTTTACATACCTTGGTAGCGCACTCCATAATGACGGCGGGTCACGTCAAGAAGCCTTACGGCGGATTGGCATAGCCCACGGTATTATGGACTCGCTCAGCGGGAGTATTTGGCGTTGTCGGTACCTGTGCAGGAGGACAAAGATCCGGATCTTCAAGTCGCTTGTGATCCCTGTCTTACTCTATGGTTGTGAGACATGGACACTAAATAGTGACTTGAGAGGGCGAATCAATGCCTTTGGTAATAAGTGTCTTCGCAGAATCATGGGGTATCGCTGGGATGAATACGTGTCAAATCAGCGATTGCACCGTGAGACTGAATCAAGGCCTATTACCTGCATAGTCCGTCAGCGCCAACTTCGGCTATATGGGCATGTGGCACGCTACCCGGAAACCAATCCTTCCCATCGGGTTGTATCTGTAAGAGACAATCCGGCGTGGAGGAGGCCAAGGGGCATGGTTGCCAAAAGGAGCTCGTCGCTGGGGCAAGTGAGTTCTTGTCGAGAGCTGCGTGGTAAGGGAAAGGAGGCCTGCAGGAAACTCGAGTGTTGGACCCCTGGGAGTGGCGTTCGTAGGTGGGCGAGCGACGGACGCCCCCGGCGTATATGCCCCCAATGATTGTTGATGAATAAAATTTCCCACACCACTATCCAAGTCGTGATGTAAATCAAAAATTAGTAAGGACCCAAAACAGACCCTTGTGGAACTCCACTTGTCAAACAGTCCACCCATTCGATTTCGAACAATTAATTGTTAAACCTTTGTTGCTATTACTTAGGCAAGTCTCCTATACTGTATCTATTCTCATTTTCAATCAAAGTTGCTGTTGCGTATATGTGCGCAAGACATCAATTGCTGTCTCGGCCCACGACCTTGAATTCTTCCTAATTTTCTACCATTGCTTCGACTTCAAGGGCACCTCTACTAAATTTATTGTGCATGTATATCTCTCACCTACTCTCGACGTTAAAATTCTTTGACTTATTTACATCAAAAGTGGAGAACATTCATCTTCATTGTCCTTTAGCAGAAATTTCCATTTCCTGGGGACTTCAATGTCACCACCAGCTTGGCTATTATCTCTTTTCACTGACCAACCTGGTGAACAAAGCCTACAACAGTTTCTTCCTCTCAAGACCTAGAGCAGCTGGGTGCAGAACCCTACCCGTATTCTGGACCGCCTGGAGGACCGCCCAACATTCTTGATCTTTTCCTAACAACTAAAACCCTTTGCTTACTCTGTGAAACTATTCTCTCCGTTGGGTTCCTCCCATCACATTTATTTCTGTAACCTGTCCTATCGCTCCGGTTGCGGCCGGGACTAACCTAAGCGGAGGTGCTTCTGCACTAACTCAGCTAAGTGGAAGACCTAAGGCGTAGTACTAGGATTTTCCATGGAATGCTACTGCTTCCATCTATGAAAGACACCCATCTCTTTTGTGCAGAGCGCATAAACTGAGGTCATAGTCTCTGCATGGAGGCGTACAGAAAACATTCTCTAATCCTAAAGCCCGTCAACCTTGGTTACTCTGCTTTCTCCATGCTTCCGAGATAGGAGAGTGGCTCACAAACGGTAGCGTAAGCATCATCTCTGAAAACTCATGCCTTTAATTTTCTGCCCGTTAATCATGCCAAATCTTTACTTCAACTTACCAAAAACTCTTTCATTCATAGAAAATTTCAAAATCTTTCTGAATCAAATTCCTCTCGTGACTTCTCGGCATCTAGCAAATAACATCCTACAAATTTTTCATTCCTCATCTTTCCAACTGCCCGATGGCTTCACCCAGATGGCTCCACAGCGTCTTCATCTATTTCTAAAGTGAACTCTTCGCTCCAAACCTTTGTGAAAATTCCACTCTTCGTTGATGAAGGGCTGGTTCCTCCTTCCCTCCCCACCCTCTGACTATATTATGCCTGTCATTAAGACCTTCGTAATGATGTTTTCTTTGCTCTTCTGAACCTAGACCTCGGAAGGCTTACGGTCCTGACGGAGGTCCATCCTATTGTTCTCAAAACTGGGCTTCTGGCTTGCACCCTACCGGTCAAACTTTTCCGTCTGCTATCTATCTTCCACCATTTCCTCTTGCTGGAAGTTTTGCTCACATCCAAAACCTGTATCCTAAGAAGGGTGACCGTTCTAATCCTTCAAACTAACGTCCTAATTAGCTTGAACTTCCTGCCTTTCTAAAGTTTGAATAATACTTAATAAGAAGATTTTAAGCATCTATCTGCTCACAATCTTCTATTCACACTGATCGTTCAGTACGGTTTCCGTTTAAAGGGCGATCTTATGGCGATCTTCTAACCTTCCTAACTGAATCTTGGTAATTCTCCTTAGGGGGTTTTCGGTTGAAACTTTTGCGGGTGCCCTGAAATAATCAAAAGCTTTGATAAGAGTCTGGCACAAATCTTTAATTTTCCAAACTACCCTCATTCGGTTTATACTCCTTCTCTCTGTACCTTCATCTTAAGTTTCGTTCAAACCGTTCTATTGTAGTACTGGAGAACGGACATTGTTCTTCTCCTTAAAATCATCAATAGTGGTGTTCCCCAGGGTTCGTTCTATCACCCACTCTCGTTCTATTATTCATTAATGATTCTCTAAGTCTAACTCAAAGCCATATCCACTCCTACGCTGATGATTTAACCCGCATTTTTCAACGTCGTTTATTAGACGTCCAACTCAACAGGAAACTAAGGTGATTCAAGACGAGATGCCACCGAGCGCCTAACTTCTGATCTTTCTATAATTTCTGATATGGGTCAAAGCAAACCTTGTTTGTTCAATGCCTCAAAAACCCAATGTTCTTCACCTGATCTACTCGACAAAACTACCAGATAACTTATTCCCCTCTTCTCAATGCACTCAACTGTCAACTTCTTCTCCAAGAACACTCTGGACTATCCTACTAAAAGTTTTGAACTGGAATCTCACATCTCATCTCTTGCCTAAAACAGCTTCTAAAGAAGTAGGTGTCCTATGGCATCTGGCCTTTTTTTTCTCCTCCCAATGCTTGCTATCTACAGGGGCCTTATCTGCCAGGTATGGAGTAGCTCACATTTTTGGGGAGGATCCCTCCTACAGCTCTCCTAAACAGGGTTGAGTCAAAAGCTTTTCGTCTTATCAACTCCCCTCCTCTGACTGACTGTTCAATCTTTAAATCACCGCCGCAATGTTGCTTCTCTTGCTATCTTCTACCGTTATTTTCATGCTCACTGCTCTTCTGAACTTGCTAACTGCATGCCTCCCCCCCTCCTGGAACTCTCTTCCTGTTTCTATTTTTCCACTTTCCTATGACTTAAATCTTTTCAAAAGAAGAGTAACAAGACACCTCCCGAACTAAATTGCCTCACCCCTCTTTTTTATTTTATTCTCTTACTGTCTTCTTTATAGGGACTGGCAACTAAGCGGGCTTTGTGTTACCCATTTTTGTTGTGCCCTTGGCCAGTCCTTTGTGATGTAAAAAAAAAAAGAGCTCTGATCCAACGAAGAACCTTCCCATCTATTCCATGAGCCTTAACCTTATTTAAGAGTCTCTCGTGTGGTACTTTGTCAAATGCCTTACTAAAGTCCAGATACAGGGAGGTCCCGTTATACGAGCATTCGATATACGAGAATCCGATGATACGAGATGTGTAAATTAGGGTCTATTTTCAATATACGAGATCGAAAATCCAAATTTACGACATTAAAAAACTGGGTGAGAAAAATTCCCAAAGTTATTACTAAAGTAAATTTACAATTTATTTACAAAAAATTAAAAAACATTTACTGACTATATGATTTTACCTAAGGTTGTACGATAACACGGGGGAACAAATTTTTTTGAGTTAGGTCTGACACTTGTATTAAGTAATTTTGGGGCTGAATCCAAAACTGATCTCAGTTTTTCTCTATCACGTCAAGGTTTTTGAACTGTAGGATTTTCTTTTTTCTTAAAAAATATGAAAAATACTGTACATAACAGTAACAGTGCTTATTTTATAAAAAGTTGCAAATGTTAACATACAATGAAAAATGAAAGAAATAGGCATGAATAGAATGTTTATTTAACATTATCATGTTTTTAGAAAGGAAAGGCTATAATTGTGTGCGGGTTAAGGTAAAAATTTACGTTTGTAGCTTTGTCTGGAGTGTTCAACTTGAGGACTATCGCGTTTGATGCTCCAACAATAGTCAGCCATCATATGCACATCCCATCTACCGGGTAACGTTCTTCCATAACTTCAAATCTTGGTGAAATCGTTCACCTTGCTCGTCGCTAGCAGCACCAAGTTTTTCCCGGAAATTTGGCAAGATGGCTATGCAAAAAATGTACTTTAATACTCATGTTGCAACCAAGCACTTTGTGGCTCCCCCAATAGTTTCTAAAACAATTTCTGTGTAATTACTTGCACGGGTTTTTCCCAAGAAAGTTCTTACGACGTCTTTGAATGATAGCCAAGCATCTTTTCAAGGTTGACATAGTCCCGTTGAAATGTTCATCTTTGATGAGCTGTCGAATTTGTGGACCATCAAACACACCGGCCTTGATTTTTTCAATTGACAGTCCAGGAAATGCCCAAGATGATGTACTTAAAACAGTCGCCATCAGTTGACAATGCTTTTTTTTACAAATTTTTTCATGAGACCTAGTTTTATGTGCAGAGGGGGGAAAATATTATTTTCTTCCTGTCAACAAGGGCTCATGTACAATGTTAGGATCTCCAGGTTTAAGATCAGATCTCGGAGGCCAATTCGTCTAAAACCCAATGCTTCCTCGAGCTCTGCTATCCCACATACAGAGAAAGCAGGGATACTTTGTGTATCCACGTTGTTGACAAAAAGGAAGGCCCACCATTTTAAGGTCACACAGATGATCCAATTTTTGTTTGTCATATTGCAATAACCAATGACTCTCTTTACATCTCCATTTTCTTCACGAAGACAGACCGAATGTCCAATAGGGACTGCGCCAAACAAATTGCCATTGTGTAGAAGGACACACTTCAAGCTCCGCTTTGAGCTATCAATAAACAATCGCCATTCATTTGGATTGTAGATTGAAAGCCCTAATTCCTTCAGTAAACCAGGAATGTTATGGCCCAAAAAACAAAACCGCTGGCACTTCGAAAGTACTGCCAGAAATGTACTTTCTCTGGTTCGAAAGTATGATACCCTTTACTCCTTTTTCAAGTATGTTTTTCTCGTTCAGTCTTTATGCTAGTATTTTTGAAGCTTTTTTGGATAGGCCCAATCACGTGCTAAATCATTCAACTCGTGCTGATCAAATCCCCTACGAACTGAATCCTCGTGAATGTCAAAATCTGCATCATTGCTGTCACTGCGTTCTTCAACATCACTCAGATCTTCTAGAGGAGGTAGTTGTTCAAAAAATGGCACTGGAATTTCAGCTGAATGAGGCATTGGTCTTATAGCTGACGGTAGATTAGGATATTCTATTTTACTTTTATTTTTTTTGTTTTAAATCCTGATGTTTTCACTAAACAAAAGTAACAGTCTGTGGAATGATCTGTTTGCTCTCGCCAAAAACCCTGGGGATACCAAATGCCAACTTTTTTCACGTGTTCCTTTGGTCCACATCCGTAATCTCTCGACACACTGCTTGCACACTTTGTGAGGGGGCCCCTGTTGTCTTGATCACCGAGTTTCACTTTAAAATATGCGAAATATGCTTGTTTGACAAATAGCTGATGCTTGCCCTCTGACTTGGAATGGGTGAAAAATACCACATATATAGCAGAAGGAGTCAGGGTTGTTTAGGCATTTACGGACGAGACGTAGCAGGAGCAGACATGATCTGAAACAAATGAAATATATACCTATGTAAATAAAACACTGAGCTGGAATAGTTACAAGCTTTGAAAACAAAAAAACAACAGCATAAAACGAAATAGAAATTACAATGGTATGTTGTTACAAGGTTAAGAGAAAAGCCATAACAAATTCCTCCTAATTCCTACTATCCTAGCTTCTGTTTGCAGATATTGATAGTACTGACCTATTGGGAGCTGCACACACCTTCACCGCACTGTCTCAATTGTAACTGCACAAACAAGTTGCCAAAATAGCTCTCGATGAGTCAAATCGTAATCAGCTGGCAAGTTTTACTACAGCTCACAAGTGGAATTTTTCTTATCTGGAGGTAAGCTGTGGAGAAAAAACTTGACGTGCTAGAAAAAAACTGACTACAGATTTGGAATCAGCATCCAATTTTAGTCTAAATAAGCTCAAAAATCTAACTCAAAAAATTTTTTTTTCTTCAAATTGTTCCCCAGTGTAATCAATCTGAAAATAACGTGCAGGACTGGCCAAAAGACTGCTCGAAAACTGGTATTTGCAGAGGTAGGAAGTCTCCAGGCTCGCTTTTTATTTTTTGGTATGCTATGAAATATCATTTCTCTAGGTGAATGTAGACATATGATTGCATTTGGATGGATATCATTCATATATATGAGAAAAGAGATGAAATACCCAAACAAGGGACTCATCCACGTTTGACAGCGCGGCCTTTGGCAGCAGCAGCAGCAGCATGAGCCAGCCCATGAAGCCTGTGAGGTGGATTCAACACCACTAGAACAAGGGAGATAGATGTCTTTTGGTAATATTTAGTAGGGGAGCGAGAACCCCTTGAGGAATCCTATGATCCCTGGTAATATCCTATGATGCTATCACAGGCGTGGGAGCTGACTGTCTTCTTCAGGAAGGCACAGGTGAGGCAGATGACGGCGGGTTTTTACTCAAAAGTTTTGAGTGGCGGCTGGCCGCTGGAGCCGCCAGCTCCTCCGCCAATGTAGGTTTGGGCAGGCTTAAACGTCTTATCACTCATTATTATACAACTTAGTGATTATGGTGAGATGTTATATACACGTGTCATTATCTAAATCAATGTAGCACCGTGTGTCACCTTAAATAAGGGTGATTTAAAGATGTTATGATGTGGTGACTGCTGGGGCAGTGAGTGACGGAGACATTCTTGCCGCGGCCCCACCGCCCCATAACACAAATATTCACTATTTCAACCTACATACACACCTTCTAACACCAAAACAGTAGCAACACAGGCTTTTTACTTATATATCTTACTATCTGATACATTAAAACTCCTTAAAACGCAAGCATTCCGAATAAAACGAGAATTAGTTTGGGATGACGGGGACAGAAGGCGGGGAGGCAGTCTGGCATGCCATTCTTGCCCGGAAATATGTCTCGCTGACTTGTGATTGGTCGAGAAGTTTTAAAAACAGTTTGTCATTGGCTGGTGACTGATGATGAGCTTGATGACATCATTTATGTTTTATGTTTAATTAATGTGCAGTTATGTTATTTTGTTTGTTATTTTCTCTTTCAGAATGTTTTTTCTACAGAACAGGTAGTACAGTGTAGGTAATATAGACGCTGTGTGTTTGTTGTGTTTGCTATAGTTTATTTTAGCTTGAAAAACATTTTGTTTTTTTTGTTTTTGTTTTATTGATGGGGTCCTGGAACCAAACCTATATTTTACCATTAGTTATGTGTTTCATTATACGAGATTTCGCTTTACGAGTATGCCAGGTGGAACGTAACTGCTCGTATCTTCGGGACCTCCCTGTATATTATATCAATCCTTATCATTATCTGCCGTCTCATAAACTTTCCTATGAAAACTCAATATATTGGTGAGACATGACCTACCCTTGGTGAATCCATGTTGTGAATCATTGATCAAACTATGTTTATCTAAGTGCTCTCTATGTTTTTTGCAATAGTAGATTCCAATAATTTACCTACCACTGACGTTAGACTTACGGGTCGATAATTTGACTTTAGTCCTCTGTCTCCCTTCTTAAATATGGGAACAACATTTCCTTTCCTCCACAATAATGATACATCGCCTATCTCAACCGATTTCCTAAAAATGTGCACTAAGACTCACTAACAACCTCCTTGCATTCCTTTAATACCCTGGGATACACTTCATCTGGTCCTGGCAATTTAAAATTCTTCATTTTATCTATACCCTCTTCCACCATTTCCCTAGTTATCACAATATCTTTGAGTTTCTCCTCATCGCTTCCTTTGAACATCTGTTCACTATCAGGTATCGTCTGTGTATCCTCCTCCCCCTCAGTAAAAACACTTAAGAAATAATCATTTAGACTTTTACAAATATCCTCATCCATAGTTAAGACCTCACCCTGTCCAGACCTTAACGGCCCCACTAATTGCCTTGTCTTGGTTTTACATACCTGATAGAACCCCTTTGGGTCACTTTTTGCCTGTATTGCTACTTTGATCTCATAATTGTTCTTAGCTACTCAGTTAGATACATGTTTCTTTTTACTCCAATATTGTGTTTTAAACTAATGGTCATCCATTTTGGGTCACTCTTTCTTGACCTTATTTCCCTATAAGGAATATGTTTTTTCTGTCCATCAATTAAATTCTTTACAAATAATCTATAATCCCCCTCCGGCCCGACATCACTTTCAACGCTAATCTCCACCAGATGTCTTCCTAATCCTGTATAATTGGCCTTTCCAGCTGTCACCGCCCTGCCCTTGACCGCATTAACCTTGGAACGTTTCTTCCCCTCCATTCCACACCCCTTTTTAATCCCCTTCAGGTGCTTTCTTAATCCTGCATAATTGGCCTTTCTGAAATTAGGTATTCTTTGTTTGTTGACTCTTAATTTTCCAACTTCCCATTTTAAGCAAAATCTGATTTCATAATGATCACTATTATCTAACTTCCCACCAACCTCCACATCTGTAATTAAATCTTCCCTATTTGTCAGTAATAAATCTAGAATATTATCTCCTAGTAGACTCCTTGATTGCTTGGCTAAGGAAGTTATCCTGTATTATATTTAACAATTCATCTGCGTCGGTCTCCTATAATTAAATCCCAGTCTATATTCCTATGATTAAAATCTCCCACCACGCATAGTCGATTATATCTGCAGGCCTTGTTTATTTCTTCCCATATAGGAGCTGAATCCTCTTTACATAAGTTTGGAGGCCTATACACTACACCCAAAACTATTTTCTCAGTTCCCTCCATAACCTCTACCCATATAGACTCTATGCTGTCATCTGTTTTTATAACATTATTAACACAACACTGCAATATATCTCTTGCATAAAGCGCAACTCCTCCACCTCGTCTGCCTACTCTGTCCTTGTGAAATAACTTATACCCAGCTATCTCGACTTCCGGATCAAATACCTTTCCTGACATATCCAACCATGTTTCTGTTAATGTTATTATATCAAAATCCTCTACACTATTTATTCCTCTCAGGAAATCTATCTTGTTTAAAATACTCCTACAATTTGTATAGTAGACCTTCAAGCAACTCTTCTTCTTTTTGTCCATTTTCCCTTTATCTTTAACTAAACCCCTCCTCTCTCTCTTCTTACGAATCACTAGTTCCCTGCCTTCTGAAACTCCTCCTAGTGTCGCAAGATTCCTTTACCCCGACCCCAGTGTCTAATCCTCGGTTCTCTATCTTAAAAAAAGCCTGCAGTGCATCTACCTCCCTTTCAAGGGATTCAGACAACGATGGCTGGTCTCGCGTCTCAGCCTCATACACCCTGTGTGGGACGTGTTGGTCCCGCGCGGCACGGAGAGTGGCGGTGAATGAGGCCACATTGTGATCCACGTCACCACAGAGCGCGGCGGCCCATTCAGTGTCAGACAGGACGCGCTTGATGGCCAGCCAGTTAGATCGGTCCCACAGCCATATGATCCGCTGGCATGTTTCCTAGCTGGCGGGGTCTAGGCCAATGTGGGAGAGTACTGCATTATGATCAGAGCTGCCAACTCTGTTTAGCTGGCTGCACTGCACTGTATCTGCAGGTAGATCAGTGAGCACAGGGTCCAGAGAGCCACCACGCACGTGTGTGGGAAAGATGCCGTGATTGGTGAGCCTATGGACCACTGTCAACTCTGTGAAGGCCCTTTTCACCAAGTGCTGATTCAGGTCGCCCACGATAACGGTGTTCTGGCAGTCGCGGGTGGCCATGATTGTGTCCAGCTGGTCGGTGAGTAAGGTGAGGGGCGTTCCACCGTGCCATTGTGGGCAATAAAGGGCGCATAACAAACAGCACTTTTGTCTGCGAAAAGAAGGCGGAAGAATATCGCTTCTATCTCCTCGGGGACAGGGACAGGCAGTAACTGAAGCTGCAGTTCCTCGCGATGACACACAGCTACACTGCCGCCCTGTCCGGTGCCTTGATCACGCCGCATCCAGTGACAATAGCCCAGGATTCTGTCACATGATATCACACACTCGTCTGTCAGGAATGTCTCGACGGCCACCACGACATCAGCTCTGTTCTTGAGGACGGTGTGTGTTGGCTCGCCGACATTCGTCCTGAAGCCGCGAACATTGGCAGACAGGATCTTGAGGCCAGCGTGTGCCTTTCCTTGCCCTTAGAGACGGTATGGGGAGACGGCAGCAGCGTAGGGCAATGGTGGAAGCACCTGTGGGTGGTGCTGTGATGGGTGGAGTGGGCTGGGGAGGGGAGTAGCGGGATACGTTCAGTGAACAGAGCCCTAATAAATCGTTCCTGCCTCGTTTCAGCCGCGCGAGTAAAGCAATTGTCTGCGGTATGTCCAAAACGGAGACGCAGCTCCTCCCATTCCCGGATTTCGGGAATGGGAGGAGTCGCAGCTGCTTGTTTATCTCAGGAAGGGGTGTTCTTTCCTGGACCGGCCTGCTGTAAAGCTGTTGAGCCTCGCTGTTAAAGGGGCAGTGGGCTGACCTGGGGCCATGGTGCCTGCCACACTGAAAGCAGTGGAAAGGCCTCCCCCCCCCCTCTCTATCTCTCTCTCTCTCTCTCTCTCTCTCTCTCTCTCTCTCTCTTCTCTCTCTCTCTCTCTCTCTCTCTCTCTCTCTCTCTCTCTCTCTCTCTCTCTCTCTCTCTCTCTCTCTCTCTCTCTAAGATGAAAATTATGGGTGCCCCATAGGAAAAAGTGACCATATAATCTTAGAAATGGAGACGAAAGAGGAAATAAAGTAGGAAGATGTATTGTACAGAAGGAGCAGAAGAGACTTTGGGAAAACTAACATGAAAGAACTGAAAAAATACTATGAAGAAATTGACTGGGAAGAAATGAAAGGAGTGACCGATGAGCAAATGAAATACAACTTTTAGGTCCCCTCTAGAGCTAGAGCACTAGCTAGCGAGAGAGGATTGATCGCGACCCCAGGGGGATCCCTGAGTAAAAGGCAACCTTATCCCACATCTGGTTAATATAATTAATCCTGGCTGCACTAGAATCTGAAAGAAACACACAAAACATAATGAGGAAAAACACGTCTGGCAGTCCTGCGCCAACCCCCGCCACCACTGGCAAAAGCCAGCCTGTTATTCTGTTTTGCCTTTGTCCGATCAACAACTCAGGATTTTCTAGAGAATAAGGGATAAGGCATGGAAAAAAATAAAGAAAAATCGTACACAAAGAAATAAAGAAAACTATAAATAAGCAAGAAATGAATATGTGTGCATAAGAAGAGAGAGGAAGAGAAGAGTTATGAGAAGTACAGTCAAACCTCGGGTTTCGAACGTCTCCCTTTTCTAATTAATCGGTTCACGAACAGAATTTCAAACTCATAATTGCACCAGTTGCCATACGATAACTCGGTTGCCGAACAAGCTACTCGGCAACTGTGCGCGTTCATGGCGTCAGTCACGCCGCGGCCCTCACTCAGTAAACATCCGCTCGAACTGTTCTTTGATTTTGACAATTTTTTCTTGTCGTGTGCATTATTTCGGTATTATTTTACACTTGGACCGAAACTCCCTATATAACATATAGGTTATAAGATATATTATGTATAAGAAAACTAAAGCCACCAGGACAACTTTTTCTTCAATTTACAGACGTATGGTGGCGTTAATACTTACATTTCTACATCCATGATTTCAGGAAGGTTAGAAGGGGCTATCTGGAGAGCCTGTGTCATTTAGTGTCTTCATCTGTGTCATATTAGGGCTATAACAAACAAATTACAAAAATATCACCAGAGTGGGGACCAACACTAAGGTATGTCCTGAGTGTCCTTCCGCCATCGTCGTCGCCCGAAAAAAAACGAGTAGTGAAATTTGAAACCGTATATACTTGCAGATACAAAGCATAAAACAACACAGAAACAGAGTAGATTACGGTCAGCACCATTGGTATTGGCGCGAAACATGCTGCGCCAATACCAATGGCGCGGAACAAAGCACCCTCCAAAACCTTGGTTCAAATCCGTCAATGATATTGGCGCGCGAGATGTAGACAAAGGCGACTGACCTTGAGCTACTCACTAAGTTTGAAAGCATTAGTCAGCCTTGGGCATTGAGAGTGAGAGGATCTTAGCTTTTTTTGTGTTGCGTCACGCGTGTTTTGCAAAAATTGTTCGCGCCAATACCAATGGCGCTGACTGTATACAGTCATGATATAAACTACTGTGTATCATCTTCAGTGGCACATACATATCAGTAGTGATGCTATCATTCGTAATATATGGCAGCTGGCGACTAAAGTGTTATCTACGGTACACAATTCGGAATCTGGTTTCTGTTTACCTTATTGGATTCAAGGAAACATTCTCTATGAGCTTCCATCGCAAATCATTACTTTTGGAGATATGACATGTTGTTTATAGGGAGGCGAGAGACAAGGGTTTACGAGCGCCTCACTCTTCTTCCTCTTGTGACCTGCATCGCCTCTGTTCTTCCCTTACCGCGGACACATATTTAATGCAGATTTGGCTTTAGTTAGAAGGTTAAAGCGTGGGATTAGGTTAGGTTAGGTTAGTGAGTGAGTCAAAAGGGGGAGTTAAGTTAGTTTAATATTCATTTTTGTAAAAAATGGTCTTTACTTTGGGGGTCAGGAACGGATTAATCCATTTTTTATTGTTTCTTATGGAAAAATGTGTTTCGGTTTTAGAACAATTCAATTTTAGAACAACTTTTGGGAACTAATTATGTTCGAAAACCGAGGGCATATCTGTATATAGTTGAAAATTGTAAGGAAGAACCCAAACTGTTTTACAGATTTATCAATGGAAGAATCAAGCATAAGGTCAAAGTGGAGAGACTGAAAGAAGGTAATATGATTGTGGAAATTATCCACCAACCACCCTCTCAATAATTGGTAGAGTTGTGGTTTTGTTCCCCCCTTTGTGAGGGAGGTATTGTCCTCTCATCATAAGGGGTGCGTAAGGATGTATATATATAGTTATAATAGTAATGGGTATTAATTAAGGTACTTTAAGTAAATGATAAGTACTAGGAGAGGATAATTGAACTTTCCCATTAGTATTAAGCATTTGCACCTTAATTTGAAACGGCTGCTCATTGGCCGCCGTCCTTTAAATTAGCACCAATTGTGGTGGTCCACCTGCTGCCCACTGAAAGGTGACACGTGTATTTGGTGGTGGCCGCTGCCCGCTGGGCCCACGAAGAACAGTACACTCCTGACCTCCGTGACAGTAACATCTCTTATTAAATATATACGTGCTTGTATATATAAGTTCACTCTAGACCCTCCCGTTAATAACACCTTTGACTCTCTTCCATGATTATAATGAGAAGAACTGTACATACGTTCATTTTGTACATATAAGTGTTAAAAACAATAGGACGTGTCTTATCGACATAGCGAATATCAGTGCAGCGTCTATTAAGCCTGAATAGCTTCCCTGATGCCTCAGTGATTATAATCGCCGCGCAGTGATGCTTGATGAACCACTTGACGCCCATAACAAATAACGCCTCCGCCTCTGTCCTGCACCTGCGGCCTCGATCACGCTGACCACTTCGAATAACAAGCCATTGCAGTATTGATAAGCCTACAACCCAATTCAACCCTACTATCCCACGATAAGTATCCTAGTTAGTTGACTAGTTGGGGTATTGTGTCGGGATGAGATAGACAATGGGTTTCTATAGGTAAGATCTCAAATAATAAATACAGGAAAATACCTTTTATCCGGATACCCAACAACCGGAATAACCAATAACCGGAATTTGTGGCAGGTGAGTAAATAGTATTAAAAAAATTAAAAAGTAACGAAATATTTAACTTTTAATTTTGCCGCCGTAGACGTGAGAGCCACCTATCGCCACCTGTTTATTCCCGCCATAATGCGCCATGCGCTATGATAATTCAGTGTTTATCAGTTCGTGGGCAAGGTCAGTGCTACCCGACGACCGGAGTGGTATTTTGAGTCATCCGTACTTGGATGGGAAGGATGGAATAGGATGGGTAGAGGAATGGATGAAAATATACTAGATGAGTGGCTTGCAGTTGATGAAGATATTTCTGTGACAATGAGTATGGATGACGACCAAATAATTGCAGCCGTAAAAAATGAAAATGAGCAGGTAACGTCTGGGAGCGAAAGTGAGGAGGAAGATGAAACCGTTAAAGTGTCATGGGAATCAGCACTTAACGGCTTACAAAATTACAGCAACTTTGCACAACATCACAATTTATATCTCTCCAAGAAGTCATGCAACTTATAATGTTACAAAACAAGACTTTACATGAACGTCGCAAAGCACTCAAGCAGACCGATATCAAAACAATGTTCGCCCGCGCAATGAAACAAAGACAAGCGCCAGTATCTGTGCCGGGGCCATCAACTACAGCCGATCCTGCTGTGCCTGGACCATCATCTGTCCAAGACTCAGTGCCTGATGAGCCACTATCACCACTGTCAGACAACCCAGACGACCCGGACCTGGAGTTTTCTGACCAGACTGCCTATCCCTAAACAAATACAGTAAGTACAATAAACAAATAAAATAGAAGAAAAAAAAGTGTTCCTTTAGTATATAATTTTGTGTTAAAAGTCTTTGCATATACGCAGTTGAGTTTCTTTAGTTTATAATTTACGGTACTACATTACGGGAGTGTCATTTATACGTGCATAGTCAACAAGAACAGGAGTGCTATGTTGGGCTGGGCATGTCTATTTATGGTGAATTACAGTTCTACAATGATCTACTAATAAGGTAAGAGAAACAATCATGCAATATTATGTTTATTTTTAGTAAATGCATCTTTCGTAAGTATACTTACCCATTAACCGGACTTTTCCATTAATCGGCTACCCGGAAGTCCGGATATATCCGGATAAAAGGTATTTTCCTATATGTGTTTGTGATATAAATTTCCAAAAAATGGTGCCCCGAGTGAGGATTATTGGTGTTTATATAATTCGAAGTGGTCGTTGTGAGGCGTCGTTATGAGCCCATCACAACAGGTGGTTGAAGGAGTGGAGGCGAGGTTTCGCGGCGTCAGGAAGGAGCCAACAGCCGGGTGATTATCATACGCCAGTCAGAATATATTGCCTGTAGTTACGGAGTTAGTTGTGGTGGTTGAAATTATATACGCCTGGCTTCACGTCTTGACAGACCAAGCAGGCACTACCACCACTTGATATAATAGTTAATTATCAACTAACAATTATTTTTAGTGACATTTTAGTGACATAATCTTGCATATAATATTTTATTTATCTAAATATCAACTAAATCATGGCGGAATTTGCTAAGCATTCATTATCGGCTAAATTAGCATTGCTCACACGAATATATAATAAGTGTGAGGACGCAATTAAGGCAATACCTATTGATTATATTAATTAAAAGAGGTCTACCATTGTTAAATGAGCAATGGGATAAATATAAGGAGGCTTACTTCCTATATGAAGTTCAATTAAGACAAGCTGGGGATAAAGAAATGATTCACCAATGTGTGATCAATTATGAACAACAGTGTCAAAGATATCTCGATAAAGTAATTGAATATGAGGGATTACTGGAGTGTGCTCATATTCCATCAACAGCTAAAGTTTCTTAACCCAAAAATTTGCAAGGTATTGAGCAGGAACCCACAGGGAGCTCCCCCACAGGGAGATCAAGATTGTTACACCTATGGGTAATCAGCTATATCAGCCACCCTTAGAGTTTAAAGATCCCTCGTTAGTGGGTATTTATCCTGCGCCTGTTAAAGTTACGCAAATCAAACTGCCTGTAATTAAGATTCAAGCTTCTCAGCCTACCAGTAAACCACTAAGACCTACTCAAATAAAAGATACAATCCCTAAATCCAGGGCTACTTCTAGTGAAGTACGAATAATAAATTGTGTCTTATGTGAGGGGGAACATCCACCCTCCACATGTAATAACTATTCAGATTGTTCCACGAGAGTTGAAAGGTTAAGGAGCCTTGGTAATTGCCTAACCTGTCTGCGTGGTAAACATGCTTCAAAGGCATGCCCTATAAACTTAAGAAGTTGTAGGAAATGTAAACAATCTATTCATAACATCGCTCTTTGTCCTAACAGTGATAATAACTCAGACCCTACAGTAGTTAAAATGGCTGTCACTAATAACAGTAGTTCAGCAGCTGTTCCCACTGCAGAATTGAAGGTGAGCCACAATGGTAATTCAGTCATTGTAAAGACAATGTTTGACAGTGGTGCACAAAGATCCTTCATAAGTAGGGAGATAGTTGAATGCTACAACTACCCATAATTAATAAGGTGAATTTAGCCATATCAAGTTTTCTTGCCAATACAGAGGCTCAAAAAATTGACATAGTTCAACCCTTAGTCCAATTAGGAAAATATAAATGTAGGGTAGCTGCTGTTGTAGTTAATAATATTTATATTAATTTAACTGTTAATGGACTAAACGACACAGCTGAAATGCTGACGGGATAATGGTGTTAAACTACTTAGTAATACCTTCCAGGACGTTGATGGTCCCTTCCAAATAATAATAGGCGCTGATTATTTTGGGCGTTACCTAAGGAAAGTCATCAAAAGACATAACGTATCTATGTTCACAAGTGCTGGTGGTAAGGTAATAATGAGACCCATCCCACATTCTCACCAAGCCGAACAAGAGGAGAGTATTCCTAGTCATGCACAACCCCTATTAATTACCAGAATTGGAACCACTTTCTTGCCCACACCAATTAGTGAGGTATTAGAGGAAAGTGATATTCTAGTTCATAATGAATATATTGCCACTAATGAAAATCCTAATAATAATGTGTCGCGAGGAAATACTACCCTCAAATTAAACACAGGATTATGGTTTAAAGGCCCTACCTGGCTGAAGAGTGTAATAATATGCCTAAACAGGTTTCCACTCAGCCAGACATATCTGAAGATATAACAAGGGAACCTGTTTTGATACCAGATCCTGTGATAGACATTGAAAGGTTTTCCTTACTTAGCAAATTAATTAAGACTACTAATTTAGTCTTCAAATTCATAAAAAGGGAAGGCTCTGACTTTGAAGTTTTGGGTCAGAAAGATACAAAAGCAGGTATTTCCTGAGGAATATCAGCTCTTGGCCTCAGCCAGCCCCATAGGAACAAATTGACTAAATCATTAGGTCTGTACTTAGATCATGAGGGTATAATTAGGTGTCGAGGACGAAATTTGAAAGCTGATCTTCCAAATACCACCTGCAATCCCATACTAATTCCCAAATGCCATTATCTTACTAAATTGTTGGTGGATGAATATCATAGGAACTCATTACAAGGCGGAATGGCTACAACATTAGCCGATATCAGGTGTCAATTTTGGATACATCATGGTAGCCAGGCAGTCAAATATTACCTCAAATCTCTCATTAATTATAATAGATATGAAGGTAGACTAGTCGCCTATCTAGGTCCCCCTGAACTTCCCGCTGATAGAGAGCTCCTAAAACCAATTGAGGTCAATGGTGATGACTATATTGGGGATATTATAATTAATGGAGATCACTCTCCCCCCAATCAAGTATATGTCTGCATATTCACTTGTACCTCTATCAGGACTATTAATTTGAAATTAGTCAAAGACCAAAGTGCCGAAACCACTATACAAATGTTCCGGCGCTATGTGGCCTGGGGTGATGTCACTTGAAGCGGAACTTCAGTTTTCGCCGGCCCCCAGTTGTGGAAATTATCCACCAACCACCCTCTCAATAATTGGTAGAGTGGTGGTTTTGTTCCCCCCCTTTGTAAGGGAGGTATTGTCCGCTCATCATAAGGGGTGCGTAGGGATGTATATACACACAAACCTCGATTTCCCGGACTAATAGGGGGGAGCACTGGTCCGGGAAACGCAACAGTCCGATGCCATTTTTTTTTTTTTTTTTTTTTTTTTTTTTTTTTTTTTTGTCACAGAACTGGCCAAGGGCACAACAAAAATGGGTAACACAAAGTCCGCTCAGTTGCCAGTCCTATAAAGAAGACAGTAAGAGTATAAAATTTAAAAAACCCACATTACCCACCCCCGGACGCTTATCCTACTCTAGTATTTACTGTCCGGCAACCACCAATATCAACTACCCCGCCGCGGACTTTTACATCCGCTGAGCATGCTGCCACCTGGCGGGAGGCAGCAGAAAATGTTCAATAGTCTCAAGAGACGTACCTGCACCAGGAACATTGGGGGTCAGGGGACTAACTGAGGCAGTGCAGGTGAACCATGAGTGTCGTGTGCCCAAATGTAAACAATACGACCGCTGAGCATGCTGCCACCTGGCGGGAGGCAGCAGAAAGTGTTCAATAGTCTCAGAGATGTTCCTGCACCAGGGGCAGTGGGATTCAGGGGACTGACGGAGGCGGTGCAGGTGAACTGAGTGTCGTGTGCCCAAATGTAAACAATACGACCGCTGAGCATGCTGCCACCTGGCGGAAGCGCGGACACTGACCAGGGGTGACAGGAGACGCTTGGACCGCCGGACAACTTTGACAATTTACGAACAGGACCACGTAAATAAATTTCAACGTAAAAAAAAAAAAAAAAAAAAAAAAAAAAAAAAAATTGTCCAGGACTCTTGACATATCCCCGGACCTCGGATTTTGTCCGGCAAATCCAATATCCGGGAAATCGAGGGTTTGTGTGTATATAGTTATAATGGTAATGGGTGTTAATTAAGGTACTTTAAGTAAATGATAAGTACTAGGATAGGATAATTGAACTTTCCCATTAGTATTAAGCATTTGCACCTTAATTTGAAACGGCTGCTCATTGGCCGCCGTCCTTTAAATTAGCACCAATTGTGGTGGTCCACCTGCTGCCCACTGAAAGGTGACACGTGTATTTGGTGGTGGCCGCTGCCCGCTGGGCCCACGAAGAACAGTACACTCCTGACCTCCGTGACAGTAACATCTCTTATTAAATATATACGTGCTTGTATATATAAGTTCACTCTAGACCCTCCCGTTAAAAACACCTTTGACTCTCTTCCATGATTATAATGAGAAGAACTGTACATACGTTCATTTTGTACATATAAGTGTTAAAAACAATAGGATGTGTCTTATCGACATAGCGAATATCAGTGCAGCGTCTATTAAGCCTGAATAGCTTCCCAGACGCCTCAGTGATTATAATCGCCGTGCAGTGATGGTTTGATGAACCACTGAAGCCATAACAAATAAGGCCTCCGCCTCTGTCCTGCACCTGCGGCCTCGATCACGCTGACCACTTCGAATAACAAGCCATTGCAGTCAGTGGCGTACCAGAAAATTGAAAAGGGGGGGGCCAAAAAAAAAAAAAAAATATATATATATATATATATATATATATATATATATATATATATATATATATATATATATATATATATATCATAGACCACTGTAGATATAATGGTCTGTGATATATATATATATTTATTTATAATAAATATTTTATTATTTATTTTTTGCAAAGGGGGGGGGCCATGGCCGCATGGCCCCCCCCCCTGGGTACGCCACTGATTGCAGTATTGATAAGCCTACAACCAATTCAACCCTACTATCCATCGATAAGTATCATAGTTAGTTGACTAGTTGGGGTATTGTGTCGGGATGAGATAGACAAAGGGTTTCTATAGGTAAGATCTCAAATAATAAATGTTTTTGTGACATAAATTTCCACAATGATATATGAAGATCCAAAAATAATGAATGAAATTTTAAATATTACCTTTCAGCAAGTATTCACAAAAGAATAAAAAATTCAATGAACCGTAAGGAATGAAAAAAGCTCGAAAAGAGTGGAAACTAGAAATAGAGAAGGAGGAAGTTTGTGAATGTTGAAGGAATTGGAGGAGAGGAAAGCAATAAGACCAGACGGAGTGTCAGGTTATGTTTAAAAAAAGTGCAGAAAGCAGTTGGTCGAACCAAAGACTCCTGTATGCTGGACTTGTTACTCGCGCTCCGCGCTAACCCGCCCATGACCAGTGGAGGCCGATCGGCAAGGTAAAAAAGCGTTTTGAACATCACTCCCATTTCCCTTCCTATGGTTTATCAGTATAAATAATATACTGTTATCTTTGTAAATGTTTGTTCTATAATATTATCAAATAAAAAACAGTAAAACACAACACTAAAGAAATGGCATTATGAGACTGAAAAAATATGCATGAACTTAATATTCACTTAAATTCTTCGCCATTTATTATTTTGCGAGACAACATTTAACATGAAACATATCAATAGAAGCGGAATTGTATTAGCTTTCCATTGATATATCTCGTTTCCTGATAAATGAATTAGCGCCATGCATAAATTAGCGTTAACTAAAAAAATAACATCAACAATCGGATCGGCAAGTAAAAAATTGTTCCATGAATACAGTAGACTATGGTTTATCTGTATAAATGATACACTGTTATTTTCGTATATGTTTATTATATAATAGTATCAAATATAATACAGTAAAACACACTAAAGAAATGCCATTATGAGACTCTGAAGAAATATGCATGAACCTAATATTTACTTAAACTTTTCGCCATTTAATATTTTGCGAGAAAACAAATAATGAGAGACTACTGACTCGGAAACAAAGAGAAGGTCGATACACAAGAGGACATACCAAAAATTTAGGAAAAGGGAGATGCCTGAACAAAATAAAAAAGTACAGCTTCCCTCATAGAAATGTAGAAGTTTGGAATGGACTAAATGAGGAGGTGAATCGGCAAATATTGTGCATCAGTTGAAAGAAAGGCTGGATAAATGTAGATACGGAGATGGGACAACACGAGTGTAGTTCAGGCCCTGTAAAAACCATCTACGTAAATACTGCTAGGTAAAAACACAGTCAGAAATAGGGAAACACAGACTATAGTGGCAACCTATGTACCACACAAAAAAAATACTTGGAGTAAGGAAGAACATGAGAAAGTATTAGAGGACACCTTGAAGTACTTAAACAAAATACAGTACCCTCCCGAGTTTCGCGCTTGCTTTATTCCCAAGGCATAGCACTAAACTCGAGGATCGCGAAACTCGGGTATTGAAAACCCTGTAAAAATGCTTATTTAGTCCGGTGCGAAGCGTAGTACCATATTTTACGGCTTATAAGACTCACGTTTTCCCACAAAAAATACCCTGAAAAATACTAATGGTCTTCCAAGACGAATGTTGTAGTACTTCCTCAGTACTCAGTACCTCAGTACTTACCTGTTACAAGTATTTCAAATACCATAAGCCATTCAAATCCCCTACGTAATCTGTCCTTTCGCTGGTATGTTTACATTCCCCCTTATGGCGGCAGATTGCCGCGATTGCTGCCAACAGCGCCATCTATCGTCTGCTCGTGTTGACGTATCATTTACCACTAACGCTATCTTAAGCTCTTTTCAGTCCTGGAAATTATCACCCATGGCGAATTCATCCAAACGATTTACTAATACTATCACATACAAGCTAAAAGTTATACGATACGCCAAAGAAAATGGAAACAGACCAACAGAAAGACACTTTTGGATAGCTGCTGGGAGAGGCGGTGGCCGAGTGGTCCACTCCGAGCACATGGCTGGGGGCTGGCCGACAGACGACAGTGGCCGACTGGCCGTGCGGTGATGTAAACAAAGGGCATTACCTCCCCTGTAAATGCGGTACACTCACGCTTACTAATCTCTTTTTTGAGGGCTGGGAAAGTGATTGATGGTGTTCATCTGTCAGACTATGTCCTCCGGATGTTGGACTCTGGATTTATTCCTCGTTACATTGAAAAATATAAGGAAATAGGGAATATAGATCCATATAACATACCGCGGCACAAATGGAAGGACATCATGACTCTGCTTGGTGTCGATCCTCCAGGCTTATTACGCCAGTGATATATACCACTACCTTGTGAGCTTGAAAAGTATATTTAATCACTCTACCCATGTCTACAATTCTTAAAGACTAGTCAATTCGCACTGCAGTTTAATACACAGCTTAAGCACTGCAAACGTAGTAATAATAATGAGCTGTAGCTACTATTGTGTGCGTGAGAGGAACGGTGACTGGTGTGCGGGAGTGGAGGCTGTCGGAGAGAGCCTCGCCCAGTCGCTTACACAATCAGTGAGTACTGTAGGTGGCGCGCTTGCTTATACCCCGATAGATGATGATATTTATTTAGTTAACGATAATTTATGCATGGTGCTAATTCATTTATATATATATATATATATAATATATATATATATATATATATATATATATATATATATCAAAAAGAATATATATCAATCAGAAAAGCTGAATCCAATTTCACTTCTACTAATGCAGCCCATTAATTCTTATAAAAATCGTGCTTGCGCCCCACGGGCGAGGGCCAACCATTACAGCCCTCGAGTACAGGGCGTACCATCCCACCCCTGGAGGTCACTGCCAAACGGCGCTATAGGCATATACACAAAAAAAAAAAAACAAAAAAAAAAAAAATACGAAGCAGTGCGAAACTGGGAGATAATGTGCAAAAGTCGGGATGGTAAGAATTTAGGACTCGCGCGAAACTCGCATAGCGTGAAACTCGGGAGGGTACTGTAGTAAAAAGATTCTGCTGGTTGGAGATTTTAACTGTAAGGAAGTAGAATGAGGGACATTTGAAGGAGGAAATGAAAATGCTTGGGGAGGATAGATTTTTGAAACTGACAGTGGATGACAGAGAATACAAGATATAGATAGGGGAGATGACGAACCAGCAAGACTTGACCTAGTGTTAACAAAAGGTATACTAGACCTAGCAAATGAGATCAATTACGGGTGCCCCATTGGAAAAAGTGACCATATAATCTTAGAAAGTCGAAAGAGGAAATAAAGGAGGAAGAACAATTGTACAAAAGGAGCAGAAGATATTTTGGAAAAACTACATGGAAGAACTTAAAAAATACTATGAAGAAATTGACTGGGAAGAAATGAAAGGAGTGACCGATGTGCAAGTGAAATACAACATTTTTCTGAGCATATATGAGAAAGGAGTTTGAAAAACACGTACCACTATATACACCAAGAGAAAAGGGAAAGAAAGAATGGTTTAATGGAAGATGTGAGAGGGCAAAGAGAATACAGGATGAGGCATGGAAAAAGTAAAGAAAAATCGGACAAAAGAAATAAAGAAGACTATAAATTAGCAAGAAATGAATATTTGTGCATAAGGAGAGAGGAATCAAATAGTTATTTGAAGAATATAGTTGAAAAGTGTAAGGTAGATCCCAAACTGTTTTACAGATTTATCAATGGAAGAATCAAGCATAAGGACAAAGTAGAGAGGCTAAAAGAACTGAAGGAGCTATAATATATGAAGATCCAAAGATAATGAGTGAAATTTTAAATATAAACTTTCAGCAAGTATTCACAAAAGAATAAAAATTCTACGAACCGCAAGGAAGGAAACAATTCCTGAAGGAAAGGAAGGAAAGGAAAATAAAATTAAAGAAGGAGGAAGGTTGTGAATTGTTGAAGGAATTGGAGGAGAGGAAAGCAACCTATTGCTTTTGCTATTGCCAGACGGAGTGTCATGTTATGTTTTAAAAGAGTGCAGAAAGCAGTTTGTCTAACCAGTAAATGATATAATAAAGTGCTCATTAACAACGGGAAAAGTGCCAAAGGAGTAGAAGAAAGCAGATATAGTGATAATTTATTAAAATTGGAAGAAGGATGAACCACTAAATTATTGACCAGTGTCATTGACTAGCACAGTATGCAAGAAATGTTGGAAAATAATAAAAAACAATGGACGGAACTTTTGGGAAATAAAGGTATAGTAACAGACCGACAGTATGGTTTTAGGATGAGGAGATCATGTGTGACCAACTTAATAAGCTTTTACCCAAGAGTAATTGATACAACACAAGAAAGAGATGGATGGGCAGATTGTGTATATCTAGATCTTAAAAAGGCATTTGATTAGGAAACAGGTGAAAAAGTTGGAGAGGATACAGAGAATGGCAACAAAGATGGTACCAGAGCTAGAAGAACTTTCTTATGAGGAAAGGTTGAAGGAGATAGAGTTACCAACACTTGAGCAGAGAAGAGAAAGAGGAGATTTAATAACAATTTTTAAACTGATAACTAAGATGGAAGAAAACATACAATTAGAGACTACTGACTCGTAAGCAAAGAGAAGGTCGATACACAAGAGGACATACAAACAAATTAGGAAAAGGGGGATGCCTGAAGAACCTAAAGAAGTACAGCTTCCCTCATAGAAATGTAGAAGTTTAGAAGTTAAGAATGGACTAAAAGAGGAGGTGATATCGCAAATAATGTGCACCAGTTGAAAGAAAGACTGGATAAATGTAGATATGGAGACGGGACCACTCGAGTGTAGCTCAGGCCCTGTAAAACACAACTAGGTAAATACACATACGTGCATGCACACGCGCTACTTTCTTCATCGTAGCATGCTTCTTCCACATTTTTTCTTTCTTGGTGTGGAGCGAGAAAAGGAAGGTTAATGTTTGTCACTATCATTCTCAGCCAGTAGAGCTCACACTCTGACTCGCTCTCCTCTGATATGGAAATATTACTTTTTGTATGGTCATCAGAGCCACTACTGCTTCCTTCTTTATCCAAATTAGAAAAAAAAGGTATTGAGAATCCGGGTGTAAATCATTGAGTGAAGGCCTCCTTCTTGTAGTCGAGTCTGGTGGTGGCGCTCCACCCGGCGAGTCAGGAGAGATTTTTAGTTATTTCTTTTTTTGCAACGTTCTGCCTATAGTGCCTGTAGGCTATTATTCTTTGAGTGCTCAGGTTGGCTTCATCG
>JACEEZ010022719.1:0-32500 GCA_016584305.1 Chionoecetes opilio
CTGCTTTGGCGAGACTTCAAAGCCTTCGTCACCCACTCCTAGAGGTCAGCATAGGCCTCGCCGGTAAGGCAGGGCACACCCCCATCCGGGAGGATGAGCCGCAGCCATCCACAGCATACCGGGCAATCGGCGGGACGAAAGAGGTCCGACAGAAGGCACGGGGCGTGCGAGGAGCAGAGCTTGTGGCCTCGGGACCTAAAGGACACCGAGCAGCCCTGGGCCTCGCAATTGATCCGCTGGAAAAGAAGGGTAAAACAGTGAGAGGGGAAAGGGACTAGAAGCAACACGAAACGCCCCAAACCCCCACCGGCATCGCCACAACGCACTGCCCCGACCACCAGTAAAGTGGATGGTCGTGGGGGAGGAGGGGGGGTTCGACATGGCAGCCAGGGACGCTCAACAACGTCCCCTTCCCCCAGGACCCACCTGGGAGGGTCCGGGCGGGGGTGTGGGATCGGCCGTTCGCTGCTTCCACGTGTGGCAGTCCAGGAACACATACCCGTACGGCCTTTGGATGGGTCCGGGCGGCATATTCCGAAGTCTATTGTTATGACGAGGATCAGGGGAAATAGAACAATCAGTCGCGCGGTGAGAGCGAGGGGTGTGGGAGGGGAATACTCAGGACGTCACGACACAATATTAGAGGTAACTTGCTCAATTTATTGGGCAATATTTTGCTGACTTTATTTGATAAAGATTGTGAGAGAGAGAAGAGAGAGAGCAGAGGAGAGAGAAGAGGAGAGAGGAGGGAGAGAAGAGAGGAGAGAGAGGAGAGAGAGAGGAGAGAGAGAGAGAGAGAGAGAGAGAGGGAAACAGTTTAAGATGAATTTATTAAATATTATAATTGCATGCTGTATAATTGAGAGAGAGAGAGAGAGAGAGAGAGAGAGAGAGAGAGAGAGGAGGAGGAGGGAGAGAGGAGAGAGAGAGAGAGAGAGAGAGAGAGAGAGAGAGAGAGAGAGAGAGAGAGAGAGAGAAACAGTTTAAGATTGAATTTATTAAATACTATAATTGCATGCTGTATAATTGAGAGAGAGAGAGAGAGAGAGAGAGAGGAGAGACGAGAGAGAGAGAGAGAGAGAGAGAGAGAGTTTCTCTCTCTCTCTCTCTCTCTCTCTCTCTCTCTCCCCTCTCTCTCTCTCTCTCTCTCTCTTCATCTCTTTCTCTCTCTCTCTCTCGCTCTCTTTTTCTCTCCCTCTCTCTACAAATATATTATTTAAATAAAGTCATGCACAATATCTGCCCACAAAATGAGCAAGTTACCCGTAAATATTGTGTGTGGACGTCTGAGTATAAGCCCCTCCCACAACCCCGCCCTCACCGCGCGCTGATTGGTTCTAATTTCCCCTGATCCCGTATAGCAATAGACTTCGGCAATATGCGTCCGGGCGGGGGTGGGGAGTAGCTGGGTGAACGACGTAACCATCCGCCCATCTCAGCTCACACGTGGCAGGCCAGGGGAACCACCAACCCCCGTTCCGGCCCTTGGGAGGGTCCAGGCGGGGGTGGGGTGCGGCCGTCGCTGCTTCCACGTGGCAGTCCAGGAACCACCAACCCCCGTACCGGCCCTTGGGAGGGTCCGGGCGGGGGTGGCTGGGGCGTGGCTAGGTGAACGACGTAACCTTACAGGTGTCAGGCCAGGGACGCCCTGGTGTTGAAGTAAGGCCCAGGGGAAATAGGCAAAAGCCGCGCCTCTGGGTCGTAAGCGTAACACCACAGTCACAGACACCAGCTGGAAAAATTGAGACACAGCTGGTCCGAAACCAGGGATGGAGAAGAAACGACACTCAAACCCGTGAACCCAAAAAAGGATTACGAAGCAAGAATGGGTAAAAACTTCACACACACCCACGTACACACGAAAAAACAGCAGGTGCTCACCATACAAGCCTGAATAGAAACAACACGTGGTACAGGAGACCCCAGCAGGTGTTGACTCGATGAAGGCAAAAACAATACAGATTTGCTGGACCGGCTGGCGGACCACTGGCCTCAGCAGGGTTGGCACGGCGTTGCCAGACGTGTGTTTCTTTTCCTTTCAGATCTGAGTGTAGCCTGGTTTCTTATAACCAGATGTGGGATTAGGTTGCCAGTATACCCAGGGTTTGCCCTGGGTGGCGATCTTTCCTATCCTAATAGCTTAGTGCACTAGCTCTAAGGGGACCTAAAACTGTCAATATTAGAGTCACTGCTGTCTGCATCCAGTGTAACAATGCACTTTATACGAGTACATCTTCTTGCTGATCCCTGGCAACGGCAACTAATGTAGCAAGAAATGCCTTTTTTGCTGCAGGAACAGTTTCTGTTGCAGCCTTTCAGACAGCCACACGACCAGCCAAAATTTGAAATGGTTCCAAATTTGGTTGTGGGATATGCGCTGTTTTGTCAAGTATTGTAGCTAGTGCTGCCCGTTTCACATGCAACAGAAAAACGTCTTCAGTTGGGGGTAGAAGTTTCAAAAGTGTGGACTTATTGTTTAAGAATTTATGTACTCCTAAGTCTCTCAGTGCAGAGCCTTTAAAGTCATCATCCTTCTTTGTATACACAGCTACCAGCAGTTCTCTGGCTTGCTGGATGACGTCTGTCGTTACGGTGCCTTGAGAATTCACATCTGCTTCTCCAAAGTCCTCAAGAGCTGGAATTTCTACCTCTCTGCTGCACCTCAGCCATGTCTTTTTACTGGTGAAGAAAGGGAAGCTGGTGATGTCACGTCCACTCAGGCTGTGGATGAAGGGAAGGGATCTGCACTGTGCTGGGCCTAAACTACTTGCCATCTGATAGATCGAGAGGTAGCTGGATTGTGTGGTGCGCACCCACATTTCAGGCAGTTCTTTAAGGAGTGTAGAAGTATAGTACATACATGAAACGATGACATCTGTGTCATTTGCATAAATGACTACACGTTCAGATCCTTCTTTCTGAAGGCTGTAGATGGAATGTATAGTATAATTCTGGTGTCTGCTTCATTCTGAGTGGATTGCAGCTCTGCAACTTCATTCACTGTACCTTTTGAGACCACAACACTTTCTGTTACGTTCCTGAAGCCACCACATAGGTATAGGCATGTTGAACCTAATGATGATTTCAGCTCTTCATCCTGGCTCCATTTCATGCGCAAAAAGTTCAAAAGTAGAGCATATCGATATAGAGCTCCCTATACCGTCTTATGTTACCCACCGGAGAGAAAGCACACGGCGCCACTCAGGGAGTAAGCGACGTCAATACACATAGCCGCCCCTAGCGCTCCAGAAGCCACTTGTTGTTAACACTATACAATAGGTACGTTAAAGTGAAGACAATGAAGGATGTATGATGTTCATGGTCATATTACGGTTACTATATGTTATGGGCATTGTCTAACGAATGTATTCTGTTATTCCAGTCGTGAACATTGTCATCATGGAATAAACCTCATGAACACAAACAAATGGTTTCAATACCTATTTATGTTCACGACTATTCGGCCCTGGCTGTGAAACCTACCACCTGACCCAGCTGTACCCACTGCTTTACACGGCTACAAGCAACCATGCCTGTCGTCAGTTGCCCTGTGGACTGGATGCGAGTTTACCACGGATGCCCTGGATGCAGCAATCGTGGTGCAACTCCTAACAAATGCACTCAACAGCAGAACACAGCACCCCACAACACGGTTCAAGGTAGAGAAAGTCAAGAGGCCCACAATATCATCTGGCGGATCAGGTGAGAAATGGTCTTACTTTTTGACTCGATGGAAGGAGTATGTCTCGGCTACAAAGGTCACAGGACAGAAAAGATCATACAGCTGCTAGAATGCTGTGAAGATGGCTTACGTAGAGACCTGACCAGATCCGCTGTCATAAGTCTGGCAGAGGCAACAGAGGAGTCTGTGCTTGCAGCTATGAAAAAACTCGCTGTCAGAGAAGAAAACGCAATGGTAGCTAGATTCACATTGCATAACATAACACAAGATCACGATGAACCAATACGTGCCTTCGGAGCTCGTATCAAAGGTCAGGGCAATGTATGTAAGTTCGTGCTACAGTGCCAGAATTGTAATACTGATGTTCATTACACAGATGAGATCTTGCGAGATGTGTTAGCTAGAGGTTTGATTGACAGTGAAATACAGCTTGACCTATCAGGGAACCTTAACCAAGAAATGCCCCTTGAGGAGATCTTCAAATTTATTGAGGCTAAAGAAGCTGGCAAGCGCTCTGCTATCACATTTACTCAATCACAAGGCGCAGCCGCCACTCACAGTCTTTATAAAAGGAATAAAACACAAGTCAGTGCCACCCCACCCAAATGGGAAAGCAGTCTAGACACGAATTCACCAGGTTCCTGTTCCTATTGTGGTAGAAATGGTCATGGCAAGAAAGCTCCACCCTTCATAAGGAAAAAGTTGTGCCCGGCATTTAATCACACCTGTCGAAGGTGTAACAAGCTACATCACTTTGCAGTTATGTGTCGCAGTATGTCCAGCGCCTCCAATGCAGCTGCAGCGGATGACGAGGGAAGCGTCTTCCAGGCCCTTTGCAGCATCCCATCCACCACTTCTGAAGACACGGGACAACCCCAAGGTACCACTAGCACCCTTATATTCAATGTCAGCCAGGATGGCAAACAAGCTATCGGTCGTTCATTGACACTGAGCCATCACCTGTATGACCATATTTCGGACTGCTGGGGACGACAAGCATCACGTGCACAACCAATCATTAAGTTATCTGTGTCTGCATTGGGAACGGAATACAGAGACCTGGGATTTCCATTGAAGGCCACCATGCATACCGCACATACCATGAACCTCCCAGTAATGGCCGACACGGGCTGCCAATGCTGTCTTGCCAGCATGGTGATGATTCGTCCCCTTGGCCTCTGCAAAAAAGACCTCATCCCAGTCTCCATGAGAATGCATGCAGCTAACAACGAAGGTATAAACATCCTTGGTGCAGCAATCCTCCACTTCGCTGGAACGGACCGACAAGGGAAACCAATAGAAACCAGACAGGTGGTGTATGTCACGGATGATTCTGACAGGATCTTCCTCAGCCGCGAAGCATGTGTAGCGCTTGGCATGATCACCAACCACTTCCCGACAGTAGGGGAAGTCATGTCATCAACCCTATCCCAAGCCGCAGACTCATCCGAAGAAGGATCACTACCATGCTCCTGCCCACACCGTCAGTTACCGCGACCAATGCCAGACACACTGCCCTTTCCACCCACAGCTGATAATGTTCCCAAACTAAAACAGTGGATGATTAACTACTACAGTAGCAGCACATTCAATATATGTGAACACCAACCACTAAAAATGATGAACGGTCCACCCATGAGATTAATGATCAATCCAGACGCAGAGCCCACCGCATGCCACAAAGCAATCCCAGTCTCCATTCACTGGCGTGAGAAAGTCAAGGCTGGCCTAGACCAAGACGTAAGGCTTCGCGTCATCGAACCAGTCCCCATTGGCGAACCTATTACTTGGTGCCACCGCATGATTGTATGATTCGACCTTCCAAGCACTTCGATGCCTACAAGTTCCACTCTCCTGACTACTGACAGACATGAAAAACGGCGGCGTTGGTATAAAAAGTTCGAAGAAGCCATGAGCAGAATCCCCAAAAGAGCAGGGCATATTGATGAACTTGATCTGGGGTTTGAGGACGACTCGTATCCCCCCACCCCCCCTAAGAAGAAGGCCCGGACCGATGAGCCCCTCACTGTTCCTGGGCCCTCCTCCCCCCGGCCAGACATCGTCATCATCAGCAGTGATGACGAGGAGGGAGATGGGGACAGGGAAAGCCCAGCCACCACGCCACCCACCACTCAAGGCCCCGCCACCATTCCCTCAACCACCACTCAAAGGGTCACGCCCGCAGCCACCTGTCAAAGGGTCACGCCCCGAGCCACCTGTCCAGGGGTCCCGTTACCCTCCACCAGTCGTGGGGCCACCCCCTCCGCCAGACCTTCCACGCCCTCCGCCAGCCGCAGTGTTGGTTTGAAAAGGAACTGCTGGATGAAGAGGGTGCCATTCAGCCTGGATGAAGACCTCCTCATTCTGAAGTTTATTACAAGCAAGTCCAGATACAGCGACGTGGGAGGTGATGAGTTGTGGAAGGAGTTGTGGAATAGGGTGGAAAGTCTCCAGAACCATACCTGGCAGTCCATCAGAGAACGGTTTAGGTGCCACATTATGTATCATCTCATCGAGTACGGACTGACCGAGGAGCAGAAGCGACGACTCTTATCAAGATGGTAATCTGAGTCGTCGTCCTTCTCGGGCAGGCGTATTGAGGCAGACCGGCAACGACATCGCCGGGAAAAAAAAGATACAAAGATTTAGATTTTTGGAATGAGTGGAACAGGAACTACCACGTGTAGGTTTCTCGGCCTCTTGTAGCTTCCTTATTTTCTTATGTTCGTATGTTCTTATGTGCAAAGAAAAACGGTGAACCACGACGCACAGTGGATTTCCAGGCTCTTAATGCCTATGCAAAAAGGGAAACTCATCACACTCAAAGCCCATTCCACCAAGCACGTTCAGTGCCAGAGCATAAGAGGAAATCAGTTCTTGATGCCTGGAATGGGTATCACAGTGTCCCTCTACATGCGGATGACCGACACTACACAACATTTATCACACCTTGGGGACGGTATCGCTACTGTGTTGCACCACAGGGATACATTGCATCGGGCGATGGCTATACCAGACGCTATGACCAAATAATCGCAGACTCCACGTTATCATACACTACATACACTAAATGCACAAATGATACTCTAATCTGGTCAGACACCATCGAAAGCAATTTCTTCCAAGTTGCAGAATGGCTCAATATGTGCGGTCACCATGGCGTCACACTTAACCCAGAGAAATTCGTGTTTGCACAAGACACCGTTGAGTTCGCAGGGTTCGAAATTACACTCGACACAGTTCAACCCTGCGGTGCATACCTACGTGCCATACGAGAGTTCCCCACGCCCCGCAACATCACTGACGTACGTGCCTGGTTTGGTGTGGTGAATCAGGTCAGCTATGCATTCAGCATGGCAGATAAAATGTTGCCGTTTCGCGAACTACTCAAACCCTCAACACCCTTCCGATGGGATGAAGACCTGGATGCGCTGTTTGAGGAGTCGAAAGCCGCCATTGTGAATGACATCAAGGAGGGTGTGAGGATTTTTGACAAGAACAAACCGACTTGTCTGGCAACAGACTGGTCCAAAGCAGGAATCGGGTTTTTGGCTCTTCCAGAAACACTGCCACTGCACAGGGCAAGAGCCTTTCTGCTGCAAAAGTGGTTAGAGAACTACCCTCATTGGCAGCCAATTCACCCACCCCGCAGAATCGAGATATGCACCAATAGAGGGGGAAGCCCTGGCTGTAGCAGATGCCCTGGACAAAGCCCGATTTTTCGTACTGGGCTGCGAGAGGCTCACCATTGCAGTTGACCACAAACCCTTGCTAAAGGTCTTTGGTGATCGATCTCTAGAGGACATCCCCAACGCACGCCTCCGTAACCTTAAAGAAAAAACATTGAGGTACAGGTTCCAGATGGTCCACATCCCTGGGGTAAAAAACAGATTAGCAGATTCAGTGTCAAGACACCCCAGTGGTTCTCAGGTGCCGGAAAAATTGCAACTCCGCGACGACATTGCATCCATCAAAATCACCTCACCATTGATTGAACCTTCATTCCTAGCCGGTATACGGGCAGTGGACACCAGTTATAATAGTGAAATTGATGTTGACCTCCACCAGACAGCAGCCCTTGCCTTACAATGTGTGGCTATCACATGGGAGAAAGTCCGCGAAGCAACTGCAAGTGACGAAAACATGAACGCGCTTTTACAGCTGATTGAGCAAGGCTTTCCCTCCTTCCGCTATGAGCTACAGGTAAACCTGCACGAATACCACCAGTTTCGTGATGACCTGTACAGTGTACACAGTGGATGGTGTTGTTATCTACAAGGACAGAGTCGTCATACCCCCTTTCCTGCGCAACACAGTACTCCAGACTCTACACTCGGCCCACCAAGGAGTCACATCAATGATGTCAAGGGCAGAATCATCCGTCTTCTGGCCGGGTATCACCCCTGCCATCAAAGATGTCCGTGCGAAATGCAACCATTGCAACAGAATGTCACCCTCCCAGCCAAGTGCACCCCCAATGTCAACCACTGCCCCTCTCTATCCCTTCCAGTGCATATACGCCGACTACTTCCAATACCAAGGACGTAGCTACTTAATCATCGTGGACCGCTATTCCAACTGGCCCATAATCGAAGCTACAAGCGGCCACGAGGGGTTAATCAACTGCCTGCGACATACCTGTGTGACCTTTGGAATTCCAGATGAGTTGGCAAGCGATGGAGGACCTGAGTTCACTGCAGCATCTACGAAGGCATTCCTCCAAAATTGGGGTGTCTACCATCGCCTCAGTTCCGTTGCCTTTCCCCACTCTAATTGCAGGGCAGAAGTAGGCGTCAAAACTGTCAAGCGTCTTATCACTAGCAATACGGGACCACGTGGTGAACTGAACACGGATGCCTTGCAGCGTGCCATCCTGCAATACCACAACACCCCGGATCCTGAGACAAAGATAACGCCCGCTATGTGCATCTTTGGTCGGCCAATAAAGGACTTCATCCCCATATTGCCTGGGCGATACAGACCTCACCCCACTTGGCGAGAGATATTGGAACAAAGGGAAGAGGCACTCATAAATCGACACATGAAAATGGCTGAGAGATGGACCGTGCACACAAAACGCCTACCCCCTCTCAAAGTTGGTGACCATGTACGCTTACAGAACCAGACAGGCCCACGCCCAAACCGATGGGACAAGACAGGAGTTGTGGTTGAAGTAAGGCAGTTCGACCGACACGTTGTTCGTGTTGATGATTCGGGACGTGTTACACTTAGAAACACAAAATTTCTTCGTCTATATGAACCAGCGGTCCCATCAAGACAGCGACTAAGAAACATTGAAGAGGACCTACGTCTTGTGACACATGTGACATGCATGACATGAGTGTTGGCATTGGCATTGATGAGGGTGGTACATATTAAACCCATAACACCTTTAGATTCAGTTTTCATTCTCATTTATTCATACATGTTACTTATTTCCTTAATTATAATCATGATTTTTACATAATTATTATGTACCTTTACTATTTAAGATTAACATTTCATTTGTTTTAGGGGTAAGTGAACTCGTGACAGTTCATACGTTCCCAGGAGAAAACACAGGGCATGGCTGCGGGAGCTCCTAGAAGTGCAGAGGGAGGTGGCAGCCACCCAGAAGGAGCAACTGGCGGTGATGGAAAGGATATTTCCTTTTCTGATAAATGAATTAGAGCTATGCATAAATTAGCGTTAACTAAATAAATAACATCATGCAAGCAGGTAATTTTTCCCGATTGATGAGGTTATTTATTTAGTTAACGCTAATCTATGCATGGTTCTAATTCGTTTATCAGAAAAAAAAATATATCAATGGAAAGCTAATGAAATTCCGCTTCTATTGATATTCTCCATGTAAAAAGTTGTTTACGCAAAATATTAAATGGCGAAGAGTTTAAGTTCATGCATATTTCTTGAAAGTCTCATAATGGCATTTCTTTAGTGTGTTTTACGGTTTTTTATTTGATAATATTATAGAACAAACATTTCCGAAGATAACAGTATATCTTTTATACTGATAATCATTATATTAGGTAGGTAAAGTTGTACGGGGAGCGGAGCGGTGAGATCTAGACGGTGTGACGTCACGGGTGATCCATCAGGCCTTCTCTCTCGGTGGCCACGCCTAGACCCTCATGCTACTCTCCTGACATAACTGGGGGGGCAGTGCCCACCTAGACCCTCATGCTAGTTAACTAACCTAACCCAACTGGGCATTGATTACGTAACCTAATCCCTGGGAACCAGACCCCACTTTGTTATTTTAATTTCCACAGCTTGTCCGTAGAAAACATATGGGCCAGCACATGCCACCGCTAAGTCGTAATGTCGCCGGGCACAATTTTTTACGAGTTTTAGCATACTCCAACTTGTATGTCAGGAAGACAGTAGTGTGATTACTAATAAAACTATTGTGAAATTCATACATGCGTCTTCAGTGGCACATAAAGTATGTAGTGATGGTAAAATCAAATTGTTGTACTGCGACATTAGTGCAGGGGCAAGTGATGGCGACTATAGTGTTATTACAGTAGGGCAAAGACACCCAGAACTATGACACGTTTTTAGAACAAAATGTTCAGCATAAATTTTAAGCACCGATGTTTTTTTGGTTTTAAAAACTGCATTATACCCCAAGATAACATTTTGGACAGCATTTTTTTAAAAGGGTTTGGGGTTTTTTAATTTTATCTGGAAAGTCGATTTATGACAGGTTGTGTGTACATACAACAAAACCGTGTAATTTTTGAACTGGGAAAAAACCCCACACACAACTACTAGTTTTTTAAAACACATAATGGTTGACACAGGCTTCCTAAGGTTTACGAGATTATGTCATGAAAAGACTTACCCGATAGTCCCAAAAACGTTTTTAAAGGAGCCAACCCAACAACCGCGGGTCCCCAAGACTTGTGTGTGGGAGAAAGGCATGAGACCCCTCGTTCTCCTCTTAAAAAACGGACCCATCCTCTATAAGCGAATCAGTTTCATCCCGGGGAACCGATAGGCCAATGAGCTTTGATCGCTCAGGCCAAAGGGTAAGGCGATCCGAAACCGACGTTCCCTTGCAGATCCTCGTTCAGTGCAGTCCCAAAAACACAACCCAAGGAATATAATGATAATGTCAAGGTATTAAATTTAATGAAAAAATAAGTTTTAATAAAAATAAAAAACTCGAAAAAAAATCATAACAATAATGGCTAACAAAAAATTTGATAAAATAATGATAATCAAATTAATAATAATGATATTAATAAAATAATAAATTTTAATTGTCATACGATAATAATAAAAAAAAATACAATACTACCAAAATATTTTAGGGCACACACAGCACACACAATACGGAGTGTGTGGGGTGTTGGTGGGGAACTTGGGAAATCCGTAGGTAAGGGTTAGCACGTCGGTCACAAAAGAGAAGCCCGGGTTCCCCATCCCCCGGGGGGAGCGAAAACAGACGGGGGGTTTCTTAAAAACCCCAGCCCTGTCCACCCAGAGTGAAGGGGACCCGGGGGTTTGCCCGGGGGGTTTTTTGACCCGCCCCCAGGGGGTGGCTTCGGCCAACATTAAAGATGAATGAGAAAAAAAAAATTTGAAAGGGACGGGGGATACGAGCGCTGTCGGCCCCCGAAAAAAACAACTAGATGAATACACACCCACCACATGCAAACACAGACACACACACACACACACACACACACACACCTAGACACCCACCCACCCACTACACCCATGGTAGATGATGATAACAATGAAAAGAATTTTTAAGAAAAATTAGCATAGCAAAATAAAAAGAAATTGTAAATTTTTCAATAAAAATAAAAATTTAAAAAAAAAAGAAAAATGAAAATAAAATAATATATATATATATATAATTTAAAAAAAGAGAGAGGAGAGAGAGAGAGAAGAGAGAGAGAAGAGAGAGAGAGAGAGAGAGAAGAGAGAGAGGAGAGAGAGAGGGAGAGGAGAGGGGGGGGGGGAAGAGAGGGGAGAGAGGAGGGAGAAGGAGGAAGAAGAGAGAGAGATATAGTGGCGACTGAAACTGTTATAATAACCTTATATATAATATATATATATATTAATTATATAAATATATAATATTTTAATATATATAAAATTATAATATATATATATATAATTTTATAAAGATTATTATAACAGTTCAGTGCCCCTATTCCAACATTTAACCCTTTCGAGTCTTTGAGTCACACCCCTCGATATTTCTCCCGCCCCCCCCACCATCCTCACCCATCACTGGAGAAGGCGTGGTGGGGTGAGGGAAGGAACAAGGAGGGGAAAGGGGGGGTAAGGATGAGTAAGTGTCCTGTTGTTGGTGTGAGAAAACATAATCCCCAAAAAGAAATTTTCTAAAAGAGTGGTTTTAACAGATATAACTCGAGAGAGAGACGCGCGAGTAAAAGGCGATCGATAGGTTTTAAGGGATACAGGGATTTAAAAAGGGGGGGGCGAGGTAGGAAAAGTTTTAGGTATTAACCCGGGTTTTGAACAAGAGTAATGGATTTAAGCGGGAAGGACTAATTTTGAAAGGGAAAAGGAAAAAAAAGGTCACAAATAGGGGGGGTGAAGATTGGAATGGATCAGTGACAGGTAGTTAGGCAGAGTATGGAGAGCTTTCCCCCCCGTCTCGCGGGCCCCACCAGCCAGTCGCCACCCCCCACCTTTCCCCCCTCGATCCCTCCTCCCCCTTCCCCAATATTCTTGTGTGGTAAATGATTGATTGAATATGATTAAAATTAGGACCCAAATTTGTTTTTGGCATTTTTTAAAGGAAAAAAAAAATGTGTTTAAAATCATTTTTACGGTTATTTTTTCTTAATAACTACCTAGAAATGTCGAAAAAAAAAATTTTTCCCCAGGATTTCCTTTGATTTTTCGTTTCCTTGGGGAAGTTTCCTTCTAGGCCTAAATTTCCTTTAAAAAAGGAAAATTTTTTCCTGGCCCAAAAGGTGGAAACCCAAAAAAAAAAAATTTTTTTTTTTAAAAAAAAAAAAAANGCGATGCCTGTCAGGCATCTGCCTTCTCTTCGCCGATCATCCGGCTGGAAATTCCCCTCGCAGGATATAGGACATTTTTCCTTGCTTGAAAGAGCTGGCCAAGGATGAAAGTCTTGTCCTGAAAAATATTATCTTTTGTCGTCGATAGAGCGAAGACATTGTCAATGTTTGTGTCTTTTGAACGGAACGTTGCATATCTGGTACAATTATTCTTATAGATGAATTCACTCGTTGTAGTCTTCGGCAATTATCATAGAAATATTAATCTTGTGTTTTTCGATATTTTTATACCTTTCTGATGACTCTTAGTAGTGATATTTCATGAAATCCAAATTGGACTCTTGCTAAATGTAGCGCTCAGCGCTTCGTCCTAAGCCGCCGTCTTAGGACGCGTCTTAGACTTTCCTCGAACCTTAGAACGCAGGGTTAGGACGAATCCTAGGACGAATCCTAAATCTTTATAAGTATGGGCCCTGGCTGTAGCAGATGCCCTGGACAAAGCCCGATTTTTTGTACTGGGCTGCGAGAGGCTCACCATTGCAGTTGACCACAAACCCTTGCTAAAGGTCTTTGATGATCGATCTCTAAAGGACATCCCCAACGCACGCCTCCGTAACCTTAAAGAAAAAACATTGAGGTACAGGTTCCAGATGGTCCACATCCCTGGGGTAAAAAACAGATTAGCAGATTCAGTGTCAAGACAGCCCCCAGTGGTTCTCAGGTGCCGGAAAATTTGCAACTCCGCGACGACATTGCATCCATCAAAATCACCTCACCATTGATTGAACCTTCATTCCTAGCCGGTATACGGGCAGTGGGCACCAGTTATAATAGTTAAATTGATGATGGCCTATACCAGACAGCAGCCCTTGCCTTACAATGTGTGGCTATCACATGGGAGAAAGTCCGCGAAGCAACTGCAAGTGACGAAAACATGAACACGCTTTTACAACTGATTGAGCAAGGCTGTCTCTCCTATCGCCATGAGCTACCGGTAAACCTGCACGAATACCACCAGTTTCGTGATGCCCTGTACACAGTGGATGGTGTTGTTATCTACAAGGACCGAGTCATCATACCCCCTTGCCTGCCCCAACACAGTACTCCAGACTCTACACTCGGCCCACCAAGGAGTCACATCAATGATGTCAAGGGCAGAATCATCCGTCTTCTGGCCGGGTATCACCCCTGCCATCAAAGATGTCCGTGCGAAATGCAACCATTGCAACAGAATGTCCACCTCACCAGCCAAGTGCACCCCAAATGCCAACCACTGCCCCTCTCTATCCTTCCAGTGCATATACGCCGACTACTTCCAATACCAAGGACGCAGCTACTTAATCATCGTGGACCGCTATTCCAACTGGCCCATAATCGAAGCTGCAAGCGGCCACGCGGGGTTAATCAACTGCTTGCGACATACATTTGTGACCTTTGGAATTCTAGATGAGTTGGCAAGCGATGGAGGACCTGAGTTCACTGCAGCATCTACGAAAGCATTCCTCCAAAATTGGGGTGTCCACCATCGCCTCAGTTCCGTTGCCTTTCCCCACTCTAATTGCAAGGCAGAAGTAGGCGTCAAAACTGTCAAGCGTCTTATCACTAGCAATACGGGACCACGTGGTGAACTGAACACGGATGCCTTGCAGCGTGCCATCCTGCAATACCGCAAACACCCCGGATCCTGAGACAACGATATCGCCCGCTATGTGCATCTTTGGTCGGCCAATAAAGGACTTCATCCTCATATTGCCTGGGCCATACAGACCTCACCCCACTTGGTGAGAGACATTGGAACAAAGGGAAGAGGCACTCAGAAATCGACACATGAAAATGGCTGAAAATGGCTGATAGATGGACCGAGCACACAAACGCCTACCCCCTCTCAAAGTTGGTGACCATGTACGCTTACAGAATCAGACAGGCCCAGTGGCCTAGGTACGCCGTAGGTCCAATGAAAAGTGAAATATAGATTATTTCGAATTTGGCAGGGTGTTTTCTTATGTAAATTGATTTTAAGGGTGTTTGTCCACTTCAACTTTTTGGTTTGAGCACTTCTTGCTATGCAAAAATGGACTTTTATATTTATATATTTATATATTTTATATTGTTTATATATATATATATATATATATATATATATATAATATATAATATATATATATATATATATATATATATATATATATATATATATATATATATATTATTTATTTTTTATTTTTTTTATTTTGAAAGATAGATTTTATCCATCTCTTCCTCTTCATGATTTGGAGCTTGAATTGGCTTAGAGCTTAATCTATTATCTTTCATCCCTCTTATTGCAATTAAAATAAATTTGTATTCATCAGAAGCTGCATTAAAATATTTTTTAATTCAGGCTTTAGCTTCATCTTTAATTATTATATCGACCTCTCTCTCTCTTACTTACTCTCACCGCCTTTGTTGGCGGTGGACGAGTTTGTTGAGAGTGAGGTGCCTACGTATCGCGGCGTGATGAAGAGGGGAATCCTTCTCCAAGAACTCAGCGGCATCCGGGAGGGTGTTGAAAAGCGGGGGTACCCAGTGAGAGACATTGCGAAGGATCTGACCCCCATGGTGCTTGCCCAGTGAAAGAAATCAAACGCCCAGTTTGCACCTCCAGTGGTTGTTATTGACCAGTCCGTGACCAGAAGGATAGATAATTTTTGGAAGAAGGTTAGTGAAGTGGTGAGAGACAGAGCAACTAAAGCAGTAAAGGAATTCGTGGAGAAGAATATGGACAGGCTGTTTGACATAACGCCCTGCCCTCACACGATCTTCCTCTGCAAGGACCAGGAATCCCACTGCTCCAACCCCCAGCTGTGCCACGCGAGAGCACACGTGCAGTGTGACTGCCCCCTGGCCAGCAAAGTCCCTACTTTAGACCTGGAGTGGCTGTACTACCAGAGGATCAAAGTTGGGGAGGAGAGTGCAATGATGATGACAGGGGTTGACAAGAATGAGACGCATAGACAAGTGAAAGCAGCAAAGAGAAAGCAGTTGGAAGAGGAGGCTAAGCTGAAGAAGCAGAAGCAGAAAGATGAAAAGGTCAGACGTCTTGAGCTGCAGGAGCAGATGTTCCTGGGCCAGGCTGAAGATCACCAGGATTCTGAGGATGGGACGGAGGAGTCGTTCACCCTGCCACTCAGAAGAAAGAGGCAGGAGCAACAGGAGGCTGCCATACTGGTAGACCACTGCTCAGGGAGAGGCTGGGGTCCCTGGCACCCCTTGTGATGCAGTACTTGGACAGGCCAGCTGCAAGAAGAAACACAATGCCAGTCCGGAACCTGGCGCTGGCAAGCATCCGGTTCGACGTTCCGCCCACTGCTGCTGCTGCCTTGGCTTCTGGATTCCTCCAGGACCTTATCGCTGACGGCCAGCTCTCTCCAGAAATGTCGTACCTGGTCTGCGATCCTAATCAAGCTGAGGAGGGCCAGGCAGGATGCCATGGCATCAGCCAGGGACCTTGACCAGGGGAAGCACCAGGGTACTAAAATAGTTGGATTGGGTTACGATGGGAGGAAGGACAAGACCAGGGCGATGGTGCCCGACAGCTATGGGAAACTGCACCCAAGGTTGATCAGGGAAAAGCATGTGTCAGTGACAGAGGAGCCATCTGGAAGGTACCTTTGGCACTTTGTACCAGAGGACCCGGTGCCACCTGAGAAGCCTGCGTTCAAGGTGGCTCAGGCTCTCTTATGATCTGCTGATGACATACGACTCCACCGACTCACTGATCGTACTGGCAAGGTGTCCCACTCCAGATGGCTCACCACATCCCAGTCGCTCGTGTACATGTGGACCAGAAAGCATGGACTGACTGGCAAAGAACTGAACACCTTGGAAATCCTAGTCAAGTACTGCCTGCAGGTGTACTTCAAACTCTACTACGACATCAAGGTTCACCACAAACTAGAGGACGGCCCCAAGCACATCCTCACGCAGCTCAGAGTGATGAGGTCGCAGCCCAAGAAGGTCCAAACAGCTGTGACCTTCTACGTGCGGACAGGAGCATGGTTCGCACACTCAGAATGTGTCCTCCTCTCGCTGATGGCGAGTCAGAGTGAGGACGACCGCAGGGTCGCCGTGACCCAGATTTTGAAGCCGAGGGCTGGCGAGGAGTATGGGGACACCAGTGTAAAACCTCGCATCACACCCAAGCTGAACTTGTCAGCGACCAGCTTGCAGACACTGATCAGCTGGCAGCCTGGCCAAGTGCACGAGCTGGCATTCACCTGTTCACTGTCCGGGGATTAGATCCAGGAGATCCTGGTCAAGCCGTACGAGGTTCCGGAGTTCTCTATTTACACTCAGAGCACCGAAAGAGTCGTGAAGCAGGTGACAGAGGCTGCGGCAGCAGGCCAGAGACGGGTTCATCCGGGCTCGGGCCCACCACCGGGAGACCATGCCCTGCTTCAGGTCTAAGAAGGACATGATGGACACGGTCTAGGCCAACGTAGAGGCTGTGGCACTGTGATGTAGTGCCTGATGAACCAACTGATCAGAAAGAGCTTACCACGCTAGTCATTTGGAACTCATATTGGTGCATGATGCAATACACAGGACCAACCGGACACTGCGTACTCATTTAAGCATTATTCGATAAGGGTGCAATATAAAAGTGCGATTTTGCATAGTAAGAATTGCTCAAATGCAAAAATGGAATAAGATAAAGTCGTCTTAGAATTCCATTTTACATAGGAAATTGCCATGCCAAAGTTGAGAAAAAGAATTTTTGCTATACGGCGTACCCTAAGGCCCACGCCCAAACCGATGGGACAAGACAGGAGTTGTGGTTTGAAGTAATTAAGTTCGTGGCAGTTCGACCAATACGTTGTTCGTGTTGATGGTTCGGGACGTGTTACACTCAGAAATAGAAAATTTCTTCGCCTATATGAACCATCAAGACAGCGACTAAGAAACATTGAAGAGGACCTACGTCTTGTGACACATGTCTCTATGCATGACATGAGTGTTGCATTGGCATTGATGAGGGTGGTACATATTAAACCCATAACACCTTTAGATTCAATTTTCATTCTCGTTTATTCATACAAGTTTACTTATTTATTTAATTATAATCATAATTTTTACATAATTATTATGTACTTTTACTATTTAAGATTACATTTTATTTGTTTTAGGGGTAAGTGAACTCGTGACAGTTCATACTCTCCCAGGAGTAAACCACAGGGCATGCTGCGGGAGCTCCTAGCGTGCAGAGGGAGGTGGCAGCCCCCAGAAAGAGAAACTGGCGGTGATGGAAAGGAGATTTCCTTTTCTGAAAAATGAATTAGAACTATGCATAAATTAGCGTTAACTAATAAATAAATCATGAAAGCCGGGTCATTTTTCCCGATTGATAAAGGTTATTTATTTATTTAACGCTAATCTATGCATGGTTCTAATTCTTTTATCAGAAAACAAAAGCTAATGAAATTCCGCTTCTATTGATATTCTCCATGTTAAACGTTTTTTCGCAAAATATTAAATGGCGAAGAGTTTAAGTTCATGCATATTTCTTGAGTCTCATAATGGCATTTCTTTAGTGTGTTTTACGGTTTTTTATTTGATAATATTATAGAACTAACATTTCCGAAGATAACAGTATATCTTTTATACTGAAAATCATTATATTAGGTAGGTAAAGTTGAAACGGGGAGGGGAGCGGGGAGATCTAGAGGGGTGTAAAAGTCACGGGCGATCAATCAGGGTTCTCTCTCGGTGGCCACGCCTAGACCCTCATGCTACTCTCCTGATATAACTGGGGGGGCAGTGCCACCTAGACCCTCATGCTAGTTAAATAACCTAACCCAACTGGGCATTGATTACGTAACCCAACCTCACGGGTAACCAGACCCCACTTGTGTTATTATTAATTTCCCACAGCTGTTGTACCCCTAGAAAATACTATAGTCGTCAGTCACTTGCCACTGCGCTAATGTCGCCAAAGCACAATATATTACGAGTTTTAGCATTACTACAGACTTTTTTTTGTCATTGAAGACATGTAGTGTGATTTACATAATATAAATTATTGTGCATAGCATGCATTTCGTCTTCAGTGGCACATAAAAGTATGTAGTGATGGTAAAAATTTGTAATATGTTCTACCTGGCGACATTAGTGCAGTGGCAAGTGACTGGCGACTATAGTGTTATCTACGGTAGGGCTAAGACACCCTAGAACTTTAAAAACTGTTGTAGAAAAAAATGTTCAGCAATATACTTTTAAGCACCGATCGTGTTTGGTTTAAAACTGTACATATACCCTTTAATTGATACACATTGTTTGGACGCATTCTTTAAAAGGTAGGGGTTTTTTAAATTTGTCTGGAGTCGGATTTATGACACGGCTGGATTGCATCATACAACACACGCCCTGTAATCTTGATTAGAAAAAATATATACATAAAAACAGCAATAGATGTGTTGAGATGTTAGGGAAGTCAGTGGCGATTCAGGAGGGGGTATGCTAATGACCATGGAAGGCTGACCTTCTGAACACTTGCTGCCTCAACTTATCTACCTTTTAAGACATATGTGCATTTAAAAACTTAAAAAAAAACATATGTTAAGGGGTTATCTTTTCACACATTTGGCTTCCACGTAATGGAATTTTATAAGTAATCAGAAAGTCTTAGTGATACGTGTGGGAGGAAATATTTTGTTTTTGTTGATGTAAATGATTACTTTCATCAAGGTTATAATGACAATAGGGAGGAAGCAGGGCGCACCAGGGGGCACCCATAGCCTAGTTGCCATCTCCGGATTTTCCGGGCATGTCCCCGGATTTAGTTGCAAAATAGCGGGGGGCAAACCCCAANATAGATGATTCACTCGTTTAGTCTTCGGCAATTATCATAGAAATATTAATCTTGTGTTTTTCGATATTTTTATACCTTTCTGATGACTCTTAGTAGTGATATTTCATGAAATCCAATTGGACTCTTGCTAAATGTAGCGCTCAGCGCTCGTCCTAAGCCCCGTCTTAGGACGCGTCTTAGACTTTCTCGAACCTTAGAACGCAGGGTTAGGACGAATCCTAGGACGAATCCTAAATCTTATAAGTATGGGCCCTGGCTGTAGCAGATGCCCTGGACAAGCCCGATTTTTGTACTGGGCTGCGAGAGGCTCACCATTGCAGTTGACCACAAACCCTTGCTAAAGTCTTTGATGATCGATCTCTAAAGGACATCCCCAACGCACGCCTCCGTAACCTTAAAGAAAAAACATTGAGGTACAGGTTCCAGATGGTCCACATCCCTGGGTAAAAAACAGATTAGCAGATTCAGTGTCAAGACAGCCCCCAGTGGTTCTCAGGTGCCGGAAAATTTTGCAACTCCGCGACGACATGCATCCATCAAAATCACCTCACCATTGATTGAACCTTCATTCTAGCCGGTATAGGGCAGTGGGCACCAGTTATAATAGTTAATTGATGATGGCCTATACCAGACAGCAGCCCTTGCCTTACAATGTGTGGCTATCACATGGAGAAAGTCCGCGAAGCAACTGCAAGTGACGAAAACATGAACACGCTTTTACAACTGATTGAGCAAGGCTGTCTCTCCTATCGCCATGAGCTACCGGTAAACCTGCACGAATACCACCAGTTTCGTGATGCCCTGTACACAGTGGATGGTGTTGTTATCTACAAGGACCGAGTCATCATACCCCTTGCCTGCACAACACAGTACTCCAGACTCTACACTCGGCCCACCAAGGAGTCACATCAATGATGTCAAGGGCAGAATCATCCGTCTTCTGGCCGGGTATCACCCCTGCCATCAAAGATGTCCGTGCGAAATGCAACCATTGCAACAGAATGTCACCCTCCCAGCCAAGTGCACCCCAAATGCCAACCACATGCCCTCTCTATCCCTTCCAGTGCATATACGCCGACTACTTCCAATACCAAGGACGCAGCTACTTAAATCATCGTGGACCGCTATTCCAACTGGCCCATAATCGAAGCTGCAAGCGGCCCGGGGTTAATCAACTGCTTGCAAACATACATTTGTGACCTTTGGAATTCTGATGAGTTGGCAAGCGATGGAGGACCTGAGTTCACTGCAGCATCTACGAAGCATTCCCTCCAAAATTGGGGGGTGTCCACCATCGCCTCAGTTCCGTTGCCTTTCCCCCCCTCTAATTGCAAGGCAGAAGTAGGCGTCAAAACTGTAAAGCGTTTTAAATCACTAGCAATACGGGACCCGTGGTGAACTGAAAAACGGTGCCTTGCGCGGCCAATCCTGCAATACCGCAAACACCCCGATCCTGAGACAACGATAATCGCCCGCTAGTGCATTTTTGGGTCGGCCAAAAGGACTTATCCTCATATGCCGGGCCAACAGACCCACCCCCTTGGTGAGAGACATTGGAACAAAGGGAAGAGGCCTCAGAAATCGACCATAAAAATGGCTGAAAATGGCTGAAGTGGACCAGAAAAACAAACGCCTACCCCCTCTCAAATTTTGTGACATGTACCTTACAGAATAAGACAGGCCAGTGCCTAGGTACGCCGTAGGTCCAATGAAAGTGAAATAAGATTATTCGAATTTGGCAGGTTTTTTTTATGTAAATTTAATTTTAAGGTGGTTTTGTCCACTTCATTTTTGGTTTGAGCACTTCTTGCTATGCAAAAATGGACTTTTATATTTATATTTATAAAATTATTATATTTTTATTATATAAAATATATATATATATATATATATATATATATATATATAATATATATATTATATATATATATATATATATATATATATATAATATTAAATATTTTTTTATTTTTTTATTTTGAAAGATAGATTTTATCCATCTCTTCCTCTTCATGATTTGGAGCTTAAATTTGGCTTGAGCTTAATCTATTATCTTTCATCCCTCTTATTGCAATTAAAATAAATTTGTATTCATCAGAAGCTGCATTAAAATATTTTTTAATTCAGGCTTTAGCTTCATCTTTAATTATTATATCGACCTCTCTCTCTCTTACTTACTTCACCGCCTTTGTTGGCGGTGGACGAGTTGTTGAGAGTGAGGTGCCTACGTATCGCGCGTGATGAAGAGGGGAATCCTTCTCCAAGAACTCACGGCATCCGGGAGGGTGTTGAAAAGCGGGGGTACCCAGTGAGAGACATTGCGAAGGACTGACCCCATGGTGCTTGCCCAGTGAAAGAAATCAAAACCCCCAGTTTGCACCTCCAGGGGTTGTTTATTGACCAGTCCGTGACCAGAAGGATAGATAATTTTTTGGAAAAGAAGGTTAGTGAAGTGTGAGAGACGAGCAATTTAAAGCAGTAAAGGAATTCGTGGAGAAGAATATGGACGGGCTGTTTGACATAAGCCCTGCCCTCACACGATCTTCCTCGGGCAAGGACCAGGAACCCCACTGCTCCAAAACCCCCAGCTGTGCCACGCGAGGGGCACACGTGCAGTGTGACTGCCCCCTGGCCAGCAAAGTCCCTACTTTAGACCTGGATGGCTGTACTACCAGAGGATCAAAGTTGGGGAGGAGGGGTGCAATGATGATGACAGGGGTTGACAAGAATGAGACGCATAGACAAGTGAAAGCAGCAAAGAGAAAGCAGTTGGAAGAGGAGGCTAAGCTGAAGAAGCAGAAACAGAAAGATGAAAAGGTCAGACGTCTTGAGCTGCAGGAGCAGATGTTCCTGGGCCAGGCTGAAGATCACCAGGATTCTGAGGATGGGACGGAGGAGTCGTTCACCCTGCCACCAGAAGAAAGAGGCAGGAGCAACAGGAGGCTGCCATACGGGTAGACCACTGCTCAGGGGGGAGGCTGGGGTCCCTGGCACCCCTTGGGGATGCAGTACTTGGACAGGCCAGCTGCAAGAAGAAACACAATGCCAGTCCGGAACCTGGCGCTGGCAAAGCATCCGGTTCGACGTTTCCCCCCACTGCTGCTGCTGCCTTGGCTTCTGGATTCCTCCAGGACCTTTTCGCTGACGGCCACCCCTCTCCAGAAATGTCGTACCTGGTCTGCGATCCCAATCAAGCTGAGGAGGGCCAGGCAGGATGCCATGGCATCAGCCCGGGACCTTGACCAGGGGGAAGCACCAGGGTACTAAAATAGTTGGATTGGGTTACGATGGGAGGAAAGGACAAGACCCGGGCGATGGTGCCCGACAGCTATGGGAAACTGCCCCAAGGTTGACAGGGAAAAGCATGTGTCGTGACAGAGGAGCCATCTGGAAGGTACCTTTGGCACTTTGTACCAGAGGACCCGGTGCCACCTGAGAAGCCTGCGTTCAAGGTGGCTCAGGCTCTCTTTTGATCTGCTGATGACATACGACTCCACCGACTCACTGATCGTACTGGCAAGGTGTCCCACTCCAGATGGGTCACCACATCCCAGTCGCTCGTTGTACAATGTGGACCAGAAAGCATGGACTGACTGGCAAAGAACTGAACACCTTGGAAATCCTAGTCAGTACTGCCTGCAGGTGTACTTCAAACTCTACTACGAAAATCAAGGGTTTACCACAAACTAGAGGACGGCCCCAAGCACATCCTCACGCAGCTCAGAGGGGATGAGGTCGCAGCCCAAGAAGGTCCAAAACAGCTGTGACCTTCTACGTGCGGACAGGAGCATGGTTCGACACTCAGAATGTGTCCTCCTCTCGCTGATGGCGAGTCAGAGTGAGGGCGACCGCAGGGTCGCCGTGACCCCCGATTTTGAAGCCGAGGGCTGGCGAGGAGTATGGGGACACCAGTGTAAAACCTCGCATCACAACCAAGCTGAACTTGTCAGCGACCAGCTTGCAGACACTGATCAGCTGGCAGCCTGGCCAAGTGCACGAGCTGGCTTCACCTGTTCACTGTCCGGGATTAGATCCAGGAGATCCTGGTCAAGCCGTACGAGGTTCCGGAGTTCTCTATTTACACTCAGAGCACCGAAAGAGTCGTGAAGCAGGTGACAGAGGCTGCGGCAGCAGGCCAGAGACGGGTTCATCCGGGCTCGGGCCCACCACCGGGAGACCATGCCCTGCTTCAGGTCTAAGAAGGACATGATGGACACGGTCTGGCCAAAGTAAGGCTGTGGCACTGTGATGTAGTGCCTTATGAACCAACTGATCAGAAAGAGCTTTTCCACGCTAGTTCATTTGGAACTCATATTGGTGCATGATGCAATACACAGGACCAACCGGACACTGCGTACTCATTTAAGCATTATTCGATAAGGGTGCAATATAAAAGTGCGATTTTGCATAGTAAGAATTGCTCAAATGCAAAAATGGAATAAGATAAAGTCGTCTTAGAATTCCATTTTACATAGGAAATTGCCATGCCAAAGTTGAGAAAAAGAATTTTTGCTATACGGCGTACCCTAAGGCCCACGCCCAAACCGATGGGACAAGACAGGAGTTGTGGTTGAAGTAATTAAGTTCGTGGCAGTTCGACCAATACGTTGTTCGTGTTGATGGTTCGGGACGTGTTACACTCAGAAACAGAAAATTTCTTCGCCTATATGAACCATCAAGACAGCGACTAAGAAACATTGAAGAGGACCTACGTCTTGTGACACATGTCTCTATGCATGACATGAGTGTTGGCATTGGCATTGATGAGGGTGGTACATATTAAACCCATAACACCTTTAGATTCAATTTTCATTCTCGTTTATTCATACAAGTTACTTATTTATTTAATTATAATCATAATTTTTACATAATTATTATGTACTTTTACTATTTAAGATTAACATTTTATTTGTTTTAGGGGTAAGTGAACTCGTGACAGTTCATACGCTCCCAGGAGTAAACACAGGGCATGCTGCGGGAGCTCCTAGCAGTGCAGAGGGAGGTGGCAGCCACCCAGAAAGAGCAACTGGCGGTGATGGAAAGGAGATTTCCTTTTCTGATAAATGAATTAGAACTATGCATAAATTAGCGTTAACTAAATAAATAAAATCATGAAAGCGGGTCATTTTTCCCGATTGATGAGGTTATTTATTTAGTTAACGCTAATCTATGCATGGTTCTAATTCGTTTATCAGAAAACAAAAGCTAATGAAATTCCGCTTCTATTGATATTCTCCATGTTAAACGTTTTTTCGCAAAATATTAAATGGCGAAGAGTTTAAGTTCATGCATATTTCTTGAGTCTCATAATGGCATTTCTTTAGTGTGTTTTACGGTTTTTTATTTGATAATATTATAGAACTAACATTTCCGAAGATAACAGTATATCTTTTATACTGATAATCATTATATTAGGTAGGTAAAGTTGTACGGGGAGTGGAGCGGTGAGATCTAGATGGTGTAACGTCACGGGCGATCAATCAGGCCTTCTCTCTCGGTGGCCACGCCTAGACCCTCATGCTACTCTCCTGATATAACTGGGGGGGGCAGTGCCCACCTAGACCCTCATGCTAGTTAACTAACCTAACCCAACTGGGCATTGATTACGTAACCTAACCTCACTGGGTAACCAGACCCCACTTGTGTTATTATTAATTTCCCACAGCTGTTGTACCGTAGAAAATACTATAGTCGTCAGTCACTTGCCACTGCGCTAATGTCGCCAAGCACAATATATTACGAGTTTTAGCATTACTACAGACTTGTATGTGTCATTGAAGACATGTAGTGTGATGTACATAATATAAATTATTGTGCATATGCATGCATGCGTCTTCAGTGGCACATAAAAGTATGTAGTGATGGTAAAATTCGTAATATGTTCTACCTGGCGACATTAGTGCAGTGGCAAGTGACTGGCGACTATAGTGTTATCTACGGTAGGGCTAAGACACCCTAGAACTATAACACTGTTTGTAGAACAAAATGTTCAGCAATATACTTTTAAGCACCGATCGTGTTTTGGTTAAAACTGTACATATACCCTCAATTGATACACATTGTTTGGACAGCATTCTTTAAAAGGTAGGGTTCTTTAATTTGTCTGGAGTCGGATTTATGACACGGCTTGTATTGCATCATACAACACACGCCGTGTAATCTTGATTAGAAAAAATATATACATAAAAACAGCAATAGATGTGTTGAGATGTTAGGTAAGTCAGTGGCGATTCAGGAGGTGTATGCTAATGACCATGGAAGGCTGACCTTCTGAACACTTGCTGCCTCAACTTATCTACCTTTTAAGACATATGTGCAATTAATAACTTAAAAAATACATATGTTAAGGGGTTATCTTTTCACACATTTGGCTTCCACGTAATGGAATTTTATAAGTAATCATGAAAGTCTTAGTGATACGTGTGGAGGAATATATTTTGTTTTTGTTGATGTAAATGATTACTTTCATCAAGGTTATAATGACGAAATAGGGAGGAAGCAGGGGCGCACCCAGGTAGGGCACCCATAGCCTAGGGTTGCCATACGTCCGGATTTTCCCGGGCATGTCCGGAATTTAGTTGTCAAAATCAGCGTCCGGGGGGAATTTTGAAAATTTTCGAAATCTCCGAAATTTCAGCATCCATTACCAATTGTTCATAAAAATACAAATTTGTATAACTATATTGACGAGAGAGAGAGAGAGAAGGGGGGGAGGCAGTGGTGTAGCTACGGGGGGGCACGTACCCCCCCATGATAATCCGGTGCCCCCCACTGGCCATGGCTGCCGTATTCTGTATAATGCTCTAATACCCACCACCGATCTGATCTTAGAATATGCCCTTATACTCTTCTACGTGGCATCAGAATGCCTCCGTTTGCCTAGTGCCACCCTATTGACAGATACCTAGCTACGCCACTGCTTAAAGCAATCCAGTCCTTTAACAACCCACAAACTACGTAGCAAAATTTAAAAATATTATATCCTACTAATCATTTGCGACGTTGTTAACGAGTTCGAAGCACTAACGAACACTATCAATATAAGCTTTAAAAAAATACTACAAAACTATACCAACACTATTACTAACTCCCATTTGCTAACATTTAAGATTTGGATAACGTTACAGGTCAATAATTATTGGTCAAAAGTTAACAGATCATGGCGTGGGAAGGAAATAAGGGAAAGTTTTAGTGTTTCGAAGCAGTGTTGAGTTCCTTGAGTATTCCGGTACGAGCGACAGTCGAGAGCGAAGGGGCAGGACGTGTGTGCAATTAATAGGGTGGAGTGAAAACACATGATTTTTTTTTTTCATAGAACTTGAATCGGCGATGGTGTATTTTTGTGCATGGTAATGAGATAAACTTATTGTTAAAATATTAACTTTCTATGTCGATTTTTAGACGTGTCACCATCAACTTGTTGTTTAATATTAGATACAACATTTTTGCCATTAGAGAAAGTTATGTGTGCAGCTTTCAGCTAGAGTGAACTTTAATTATTTAAGGCCTTTGGCCTATTTTGAGTTTGAAACAAACATGTTTAATTATATTTGCATAAATACATAATTTATAGTCCACTCTACCCAGGTCCACCACGAGGAGGTAAGCTGCATGGACCCACACCATGCCCATCCCATCCTCCCATCCAGTAGGCATTTGTTTTCTTAGGATGTGTAGTCTTTCTTTGTGTTATATGTGGGCATTAGTTGTCTTGATTCAATCTGTACTTTAACATACCCATCTCTTTTTTTGTTTCCAATCACATGTTTTGAAGCCTTGGTCATAAGATTGATGTGACGCTCCACGGCTTGAGTGTGACATGGATATTTTGGTGGCGAGGCAACATTTGTCACGAATGTTTCAAACAATACACTCTCACACATTCCTTTGGTTAGAGGTGGTTCATACACCACTTTCCAATCAATCATTGAAATATAGTCTCTTGCCTCAAAATTTAGTTCTGGTACTTGGAAGGTGCGTTTCTTTGGGGGTTCTTCCTTCCTGGCTCTCATGATCCTCCTACATGCCAGTTCTCGAATATGTGGCGCCTTGTCATAAAGCATTCCTGCTAGCAAATTCTCACTGTGTGCAAAATAGGCATTTCTCTGAATTACTGCATGTATCATTTTCCGCTCATTGTCTTGCAGTTCTTTAGTTAGTTCAATCATCTTGAAAATGTGCTGTGGACCACTGTGAAAATTAGGATTTGACTTAATGGTAAACCACATTGGTGCATATATCTTAACAATAAACTCTGTTATCCTAGCAAGACTCTCTGATGGATGAGCTGTAGATATATATAGCCTGCATACTCGATTTGCCATTGTTAGCCATCTAGAATGGCAGAGTTTTCCTGGCTGCCTAGCTTCCAGACTAGCACTGCAATGACCATCTCTGATCGCCAAACAAATCTCATACATGTATTTCTGGTCATCACTGAGATCCTTAACAATGTCATCGTCCAGTTGTGGCATAGCAGGTCTTATTTGATGAAAATTTGCAATTGGTTTATTTTGAGCGTGGGGAAGCTCTTTTCCAATTGGTCCCGTAAATGATCTTGGTCCATGAGTTACTCCATCTAGTTCTTGAAAGAAGTGTCTCAGTGGCAGTTCATTGCAGTGCAAAAGACACACAAACCAATGTAATGCATGTCCTACATGTTCCTCCAAAATTTTAATTGTTCCATTTCTCCAGCCGGTGTTGACGTTTGTGCCATCACATCCCACAGCTAGAAGTTTCCCAGGGTCAATATTGTAGTCACTCAAAAACATTTGAATTGATGCAGCTACTGATTTAGCTGTTCCATCTTTGGGTGTCACATGCCCTAAAAATATTTGTCCTGGTTCTGCAAGGATAACAATATGTTCCTCTGTAACAGTCTTTCTGTGATAAACACCATCCTTCAATTTATCTTGCGTAATCGTCAAATCTTTTCTACCATCAAAATATAGAGATGTAACCTCGTCTTGTTTTCCACTTTCAGCTATTGCTTCAGAACGACGTTGGGATCTAGCTCGTCTCAGTTTGTTCCTGTCGATAATGTTGGTACTGTCAGTGCTGCTTATGAGGCCCATATCTTGTAGGGTAGCAGTTGCTACTGCTGCAGCTGCCCTATCAGACAAGCTGTATCTGTCACACTCTCTAGCAACAGTTCTCAAAGGAGTTCGCATTTGTGTTGACTTTGTTGGGTTAGGTTTCAATCCTGGGTTATCATAATCCATGTCCACTGACTCTTCACTGACAGAGTCAAGCATGTCTTCTATTTCAGTTGATTGAAACTTCCTTTTCTTGGAGTTTTCATACACTTCTACTTTTGTCTTAAGCTTCTGCTCTCTGTTTGCTTCCTCTGTAATTTGGCTGTCTCTGCCTTATCCAGTGTAGATATATACATTTTCCGTTGCTTTCGCTGGTCTTTCAGAAACTTTCGTTCTGTCTTGGGAATTCTAATTTCTTGTGGACAAAGGCAATGTTCTACATCTACACACTGGCAACTTGCTATGTCAAACAATTTAAGACTTGAATCAGCAAATCTCTGTATCTTTGCTTTTGTTGATTCTTTATCCATTCAATTCTTTGGAATCTTTAAGATTTGGTTTCTATATGCACTATGGTATCTGGAGATTCTGTCTGTTACTGACTTCCAGTTATATGTTGGGATAGATGCTGAATTCCAAATACTAATCACCACTTGAGCTACTTACTCTTCCTGAAACAATCTGCACATCTGGTTCTTTTTCACATTTCTGTTCCTCTTTGATATTCTTTGTTTCATAAAACTAATGTCTCATAATGTCCTTATAAGTGGGTAAACAGCTATGTTTGAGTCTTTCAGGTTGTCCAAATACAATATGTTCACTGTCACTTCTAGTAACATGCTTCACTTTCAAGTTCTTCGCCATCATATTGCTAATTTCTCGTGCTTTGGTCTGTAGAGAGAGATAGATATTAGTTCTGTATATTCATATAATGTAAATTGTGAGAATATAGTAAAGTATTGCAAGAACAATTAACAGAAAACTCAATTAAAAAGATGTAGAAAACATAGCCTGCTCAGAATAGCGTCCTAACGTACAAAGCGTACATGCACAAAACATTGCTAAACTTTGATGGCTTGGTGACACGTCTTTACATTCAAATATAAATTTTAAGATTTGCATGTGAAGTGTGTGTCAACAGAAGCAAAAAACCTATGCCTCGCCATTTAAAAAATTCAAAAGATGGAAATTTGGATCCACCCTAGTCACTGCCACTGTGCATGCAGCTAGGAGGAAGAGGATGATTTTTGGTCAAACAACGCTTTATTTTTGTTGCTTTACCTCATATTTCTGCAGCGTAAGGTAGAAGGGAGAGAGAAAGGGAGGGAGTGGGAGAGAGGGAGAGGAATGAGTGAGCAGTGGTGGATCTAGGGGGCTACGGCCACCCCTGAAAATTTATGTCATTGGCCACCCCATATCTGAGTCAGAGGTCTAATGAAAATTCAACCAATTCTTTTCAATGATTATGCCTTGGCCACCCCACACTAGATCTGTGTCCAACTTTGGCCACCCTAGGCTAGCAAGAAATCTGGTGGGTTTACTAGACTGTTGTCGAAAAAATAATAATAATCCCCCCCGCCCCCCTTCGAAAAAAATCCTGGGTCCGCCCCTGATACAGAAGTCTTTTAAGTTAGCCTACACCATTGGACATTTCTCTTATTGAGTTCAGAACCTAGGATAGTCAATACAAGTTAAAGGAAGTCATAATGATGTCACCTACCAAATCAGTAATGGGTAGTTAGGTTGTAATAGTTTTGTTGCAGGCTACACACACTTGCAAATTGCAATGATGCGTGCAATTACTGTTTGAATTATGCAATGCTATCTGCTAATCTGATTAATTTCGCCATATGTGTAATAGGATAGCAACACAGGCTAACAAAGAATTGCGTTATACTAGCCTATTTTACTGCATGCATCACATATCATACTGAGAGATGACATAGATGCTGCATACCTTTATCTCCTCCGCGTTTCTCCTCCTCTGTTACTAGGATTGTCACCGCTTGGCTGTAATAAAATTTGTGAATCAAATCAATCCTCTTTTCATATTTTGCTTAACTGGGCACCTGATGGCTTATACCTTTTCTGATCCATTTGTTTTGACGCTGCACATCCCCCAACGAAGTCAATTAAGACTAAGACACTAGACTAAATCTATGGAATAATGGAAGCGACTGCAGGAAGCCGAACACGCTACTCCAAAAGTCTGCGCACAATCAGCTGATCAGCGAGGCGCTCCACTTGCCGCCATTAGTTACAAGCATATTAATAATTTTACACACAGTCCACCAAAATAAATTTATCTCTGACATATACTACTAGAGCTATTATATACTATTATTATTTAACATTATCATTATTTTATATTTTTATTATTATCATTATTTATATATATATATTTTTTCGGTCACTCCATGCCGCCACTCGACGATGCCGCCCTGGGCGATTGCCCATGTCGCTCATGGCTAGTACCGCCACTGACCTGTCCTATCGCTCCGGGGCCGCCTCGGGACGCATCTAAGTGGAGGTGCTTCTGGCATCTCAACTCAGCTAAGTGGGAAGACCTAATGCAGTACGTACTACTCTAGTGGTTGGCCCTCGCCCGTGGTGGCGCAAGTAGGATTTTGATAGTGACGCCTGTGATTAGATGTTCATGCCGCCACCCTGTGTCCTCCAATGCACTCGCAATCGGAAGGTAGAGTTAATGGGCAGGGCATGTGGGTGTTCTTAGGCCAATCGATGGTGCAGATAAATTTTGGTTTTCATCGGGGATCGAACTTGGGTCATCGAGAACGCCACTCGGAAACGCTAAACACTCTGCTTACCATCTTGATTTGACATCATCAGTCTTTGCTCTCTCTCCTTTATGAAATAATTATTAACCATTGTTATTGCCTAAACATGAATAATTTCAGTAAGCTAGTATTGTTGTTGTGAGAGGTACAGCTACATAGAGGAACTTCCGTTTTGTATGGCGAAGAGAACATTCTGTCTACCTTGCTGAGAACGATTGGCAACTCATGACTTGTGAAGGGTAGTGAACACGTGTGGCTGCCAGTTACTTCAAGGCGGTGCTTCAGAAAGCAGCACTTTTGTATACAACACACTGCCAGTCACCTCTGTCTCACGGAGAAAAGAAGCAGCCGCTGTTGTTACCATCATCTTTCGATGTGAGTCAAGTAAGTAATCCATAAAATATATACACTACTAACACACAATTTCCTATGTTAACGACGGCGTTTTAATATTTGCCGTCAATCACCCGATGACCAGTGTTGTCATAAGTTGTGGTGACGGCAGGATGGCCTTGGTCTCACGCATACGAGCGTTTAAAGTGATATAGCAAAGGCGGGACGCTGACAAAGAGGGTAAATACTACTCGAATCCTTGTAGATGGCCATTGTTTAAGACCAATATTAACCCTGGGACCTAAAGTATATTTTGCTGTGAAATCTCACAAACGCGAGTATGAGCGATTTTGAGATACTTGTAGGTAATAAAATAGTACATAATACAAAACAAACATTTAAATGACTTAAATTATGTTTTTCATTCAAATTAAATTTCGACCAGAGGCCATTTGGGTTACGGTAATGCACGGTGTGTTTGTTTCTTGCTTTTTAAACCCTTCTGATGACGAGGCTTTTCACCCTAGCCTACCCCCCTGTGCAGCAAAATATCGACCTCTGAAAAAAAATCGTTTAAGAATTAGAATTACATATAGAATACACTCTTAATATTAAAACTTCCTTTCCTAACTTCTTTAGGGTCATTTCGGCGCCTCCTCTGGTCGTGATGGGCCATCGCGTTAAAACCGGAGACTTTTATGGGTTAGAGCGGTTTCGAAGAGGTTTTACCATAAGGTAGTATGAGGTGGGACGCCCTGAGTCGCGCACCCTGTGTTGTCTGGTGAAGCCATCGC
>JACEEZ010022719.1:35000-40000 GCA_016584305.1 Chionoecetes opilio
AGGCAGAGACACTTGAACTCAGAGACTTGTACCCAAAAAACACAACCCCTCTCTCCAATAAACCAACTAAAAACCTGGGTGTCTGTTTTATCAACCATGTAGGGTGACAAGGGGCCATATTCAAGAATTTTTCTCCCCCGGTGTATCGGTTTTTGGAAATACAAGAATCAAAATACGACGCAACGCGTCGAGCTCAGGGTGGAGATTGAGTCAGCTGATTTGGGGACAACTTGCACAAACCCACCTCCAACCCCGCTCTCCACTTATTCCATTTGTATTTCTTCCCAGACCCCTTACAGGAGAGTTTTCAACACAACCCAGAGTGACAGCCATACAAATGTGAAAGCACAAAAGTGTTTATCATTAAGGTAAAATCAGGTCCAAAGGAGGCCTTATATAGGTGTGTTTAAACTTGTGAGGAAGCCCCGGCGGCGGCGGGGGAATGGAGGTGGCCATTGTGTGGAGCAGTGGGGGGCGGGCCGTTCAAATGTACTCGCACCCGCATCACTCAGGCCAATTTTTTTTTCTGCACCAACGCCTCAGACAGTGGCGAAACTAACTAGCTATTATTTTAATGTCAGAAATGATAAATTATACTAGTAAAAATGTATTAGATATGTATAAAAAAAAAAGTCCAAAAAAAACTGATGCCGGGCTTTTGGGCTCGCTTGTGTTGGTACACCTGTCAAATATCCACCAGTCGGGGCAGTTCTTGTAGATAAGACAGTGGAGGTACGACGGTGGAAATCTCCACCGGCCGGGATTTGACGAGCATTCTTGAATTTTAGCCCAAGGTCACTACAGTTGGGTGACCTACGGAGTGACAAGACACACCCAGGGGGGGGGGGGCTGGCCCCTCGCCCCCCATCACGCCCTGCCTCACCCCCGCCCGCGGCTACAGCCTTGCCCTTCGCCGCCCACGCCCCCGGCCTAGCAATCTGCCTCACCACGTGGCCGCCCGCGCCCCTNGGGGGGCACGCGCCACCTCCAGCAGGAGGGCAGGTTTTTCTGAACCTGCCGCAACACGAGGGCAGCCGCGTCCTCCAGCGGGCCGACGCGCTGTCTGAGCCGCGCTGTAGTGGGCAGGAAAGCAGGTAGTGGGTCAAGGGACGCGGGGCCAGATAAGGACAGTGCTCAGACGGCCGCTCCTCAAACCCGTCCTTCAGCTCCTCCAGGGTCCCGTAGCCAAGCCGAAGTCGGTGTAGGACGACCTCCTCGGCTCGGGACAGCTGCTGGGCGGGGCGTAACGGCTCGTTGTTGTTCGTGGCTTGTTTGTGCCAGGCTGCCCGCCTCGATGTCTGCACCAGCTGGCGATAATGTTGCTCTGCGGCACAGACGGCAGCGCGTCTGGCCAGTACCTTGGCCCCATGGATGCTGGGCAAGACAGTCAAGGCCACCGCTGGATGTCTGATGGCCTCCCGGGCCGCCTCATCGGCCGCCTCGTTGCCGATCATGTTGAGCGCTTACTTTTGCGACTTTCTGGAGGACAGATCCGCCAGGATAAAAGTGGGCAACCACGTCGGCCCTGCGTTCCACTTGGACACCGGGGTCCCTCAGGGAAGTGTGCTCTCTCCTATGCTGTATTCCATCTACACCGGGGACTGCCCTGGTTCCCTGGCGGGAGTCAACGACCTGTATGCCGACGATGTGTCGCAGGTCGTCTTCCATCCAGGTCGGTCTGGGGACATGCTGAACGCCCGCACGGGGAGAGAGATCGCCGGAGTCAACGCCTTTGAAGAGGACTGGAGGATTCATACCAGTTTGGGGAAGTTCACCGTCATCCTGATGGTCACCAGGAACCCCGCCCAGCTGCTGGTCGACGGAGACGCCGTGGACTTCCGTCCCTCGGGGTCTCTTCTCGGCCTACGTGTGACTGGGCGAGGTTACACTGGTCACGTCAGCGAGAGGGTTGGTAGGGACAGGGCGGCCCTCACCACTCTCTTCCGATTCCGTGAATTGGCCCCAAAACTGAAACTCCACCTCGTCAAGGCCCTGGTGATCCCGATCCTTACGTATCCGCCTGTCCTGACGCACGCCGTGAGCACGAACGCCATCAGCCGCCACCAAAGGGTGCAGAACGCTTCACTGGGTTTTGCACTCGATACGAGGTGGAATGACTTTATCCCGACGCGGACGCTACACAAAGACGCCTGTCTCCCGGCTCTCAACGTCCGGCTCCACGAGATGGCCATGAAGGTATGGCAGAGGATGGAGTCGGAAGGCTGGGAGCAGTACCGTGCCCTCCAAGAGCTCCACCGTGGGGCCCCAGACCGGAGCCACTCATAGTTCCCCAGGAGCCTGCTGGCTTTGGAAAGGGAGCCCGACCCTGCTCCCCGATACCGTTAGCTTCGTTAGCTTCATAATCTTATTGACTTTCTCTGAAGTGCAGTGATTTAAAAAACAAACAGACTGTTCCTCGACCGGAACCCGACAGTTTATCTGCACTAATTATACCTATGTTTTTGTTATCTTTCTTCCTTTTTATTATGTTTCTTTGCACTTTTTTCGCCCTGTGCTATGTATCCTTGTTTTGCTGTGTTATGTTTTTGTTATTTTCTGTCTCCCGATTCTTATGTTCATTTCTTCGTTCTATTGTGCAGCATCATCACCTCTCATCGTGCTCTCATAGCAGACTATTGTCTATTCCCCTCCTCCCGGCCAATAGGGTGAGAGCATAGCTCTCCTTCTCAGAGTCGCGTCCGCATCCCCGTACCCGTTCTGGGGCCTAGCCTCACGCCTCCACACTACTGGGCCAATCAGGGTGCTGCTTTTCCCATTGGCTCGCAGCCCAGTCAACCAGCCTGCCTTGCCTAGCGCTGTCTGGTGGACCAATCAGCGCGTCGGGATTTCTATCTCAATCTTTATGTCTGAACCTGTATGTCTCCGTTGGCAGCTCCTTTTTGAGCAGCGTTTTTTGCATCATTGGTTGTGCTGTTTTTATTATGTTATGCTTTTATTATGTTATTATGTTAGTCTTGTAGTTACTATGTAATCAATCTTGGTATATCTATTCCAATGTGTTCTTGTTATATTTTAGCTGATTATTGTATTATATATTTACGAGCGAGCGCGAAGCGCTCGTGAGTCCTCGGTGGATACGGGATTTTTCTCACTTAAGCGGCCGACCCGGCCCGGCCCGACCGTCACGGTTTTCAGGAGCTTATATCTTTTGAATCCCGCTTCCGATTGACAAGCGGTCTTCGCCATCTGATAGCCCCATTCAATCCCTTTTGTGCTTGACATGTTTTGTCTCACGTGAGGGCTCAGCATGGCGCGTGGCGCGTGCCGCGTGAGGGAGGTCAGACAACGTTATCTTGCTATAGCTGAGAAACGGCTGTACAGACTAAGTTGAAATTAGGTGTGTGGTTTGAGACCACACACCTAGCAATGTCATACAGGTTAAACTCCGGGTGACGCCGCACGTGCGCACGTGCGGCGGGTTTCTACGAGCTCGCTCGTCCCTCGCCGATTAAGGCGTCTTACTGGTATTACACACATATCAACATTTGAAAAAACAGCAAGTCCGCCCGACACCTTTTTATTCTTTCTCTGTATTTATGTATTTCTAAACTTTGTATCATTGTCCCCCCCTCCTTGTAATTTCCCCCCACTTTCTAAATAAACTTGTAACTTGAGGCGAATTTTGGTGAGAGAAGCCGTAAGAAGCCGGCTTCTTACGGCTTCTTGCGGCTTCTCTCTCGTTTTCGTGCCTCGCCAGAACGGCTGACAGGAGTGTTCGAGGCTCGCCCGCTCGGCGCTCACAGCTGATAACTGTAAACAAAACAACCACACTGACGAAAGTGTACCGTCGAATGAAAGCCATTAATAAGTTACGATAACTGACTGACGATATTGTGAATGGATCACAACACATATCCTTCACATTAATGTTTTTTTTCTCCATAAACCAAGGACTATTAATAGGGCAAGGTAAAGAGGCGGGCACCTACGGACATCATATGGGGCTGGCTGGGTCGAGTTCCACATTAGTGACTTATTTTTTTATTAACTGTTGCACCTGATGGCAAGGGTCAGGTATAATGAGGGATTCATTAACTGGCCATCATCTGCCCGCCAGTGCCCGGGATTTTCCGCTTTGGTGGTTGGGCTGATTTATATTTTGCTTGGAAGATAGGGGGCTGTTTTTCATTCTTGGCTAATTTTTGGCATTAAATTAATCTCTCTCTCTCTCTCTCTCTCAGAAAATAATCTCTCGAAAAACTAGTAGCAGCAAGGCTAATCAACTATCTTTCCCAACATGCCTTATTAACAGAGTACCAACATGGATTTCGCCCAAACCATTCAGTGAACAGGCAATACACCAAATCACTCAAAAGTATTTACAACGCCTTAGATAGTAAGTTATACCAACTAACTGTATTTTGTGACTTAAGTAAAGCATTTGACACTATCCCACACTCCATTCTATTAGAGAAACTACTGGTATACGGGATTCGTGGTCCGGCTTATAAATGGTTCCATTGTTATCTTAACCAAAGAAAACAATACGCAGTGTATGATAGGAAAACATCTAGTCTTAGACCCATTAATTGTGGTGTGCCTCAAGGCTCCATCCTAGGACCAATCTGTTTTTAATTTATATTAATGATATCACACGTAGTAGCAATAAACTTAATTTTGTTCTTTTTGCAGACGATACAAACATCTTTATACAAGGAAAAGATCTCAATGAACTTAAAAATACTTTAAATGAAGAATTAGAGCAAGTATCATATTGGATAAAAAGTAATAAACTTACGTTAAACACTTCAAAAACTCACTTTATGGCATCACACACTTTAAATCAACCCTATGATATGGAGATAAGAATTAACAATAATATAATAAAAGAGGTAAAGGAAACCAAATTTTTAGGAATTATCTTAGATAATAAATTAAACTGGCAACCACAATTCAATGCGATAAAAACTATAATCTCTAAAATATCTGGTGTATTATACAGGGTAAGAAATTTTATTAATTCAGACTGCTTAAGACAA
>JACEEZ010022719.1:45000-62392 GCA_016584305.1 Chionoecetes opilio
GTTATCAGTCCCTATAAAGAAGACTAAGATAATTAAAAATAGAAGGGTGTGCCAATTTAGTTCGGGAGGTGTCTTGTTACCTTCTCTTGAAAATATTTAAGTCGTAGGAAAGGGGAAAAATAGAAACAGGAAGAGAGTTCCAGAGTTTACCAGTGAAAGGGATGAAAGAGTAAGGATACTAATTAAACTCTTGCATTTGGAAGATGGACAGAATAGGGATGAGAATGAGTAGAATAGTTTGTGCAGCGAGGCCACGGAAGGGGAGGAGGCATGCAGTTAGCAAGTCAGAAGAGCAGTGTGTATGAATATAACGATAGAAGATAACAAGAGAAGCAATATTCCGGAGGTGATTTAAAGATTGAAGACAGTCAGTCAGAGCAGGGGAGTTAATGAGACGAAAAGTTTTTGACTCAACCCTGTTTAGGAGAACTGTAGGAGTGGATCCTCCCCAAACATGTGAGACATACTCCATACATGGGCGGATAAGGCCCCTGTAGAGAGCAAGCAACTAGGAGGGAGAAAAAAATGGACGCAGACGCCACAGGACACATAACTTCTTAGAAGCTGTTTTAGCAAGAGATGAGATGTGAGATTTCTAGTTCAGATTTTTAGTAAAAATAGTCCTAGAATGTTCATTGTAGAATAAGTAGATAGTTGAGTGTCATTAAAGAAGAAGGATAGTTATCTGGTAGGTTTTTTCGAGTAGATAGGTGAGGAAAATGGGTTTTTGAGGCGTTGAACAAAACAAGGTTTGCTTTGCCCCAATCAGAAATTATAGAAAGATCAGAAGTTAGGCGCTCGGTGGCATCTCTCCGTGAATCACTTAGTTCCTGTTGAGTTGGACGTCTAATAAACGACGTTGAAAAATGCAGGGTAGAATCATCAGCGTAGGAGTGGATAGGGCTTTAAGTTAGACATAGAAGATCAATAATGAATAATAGAAAGAGAGTGGATGATAGGACAGAACCCTGGGGAACACCACTATTGATAGATTTAGGAGAAGAACAATGTCCGCCTACAGTAGCTTCAATAGAACGGTTTGAAAGGAAACTTAAGATGAAGGTACAGAGAGAAAGATAGAAACCGAATGAGGGTAGTTTGGAAATTAAAGATTTGTGCCAGACTCTATCAAAAGCTTTTGATATGCCAAGGGCAACAGCAAAAGTTTCACCGAAACCCCTAAAGGAGGATGACCAAGATTCAGTTAGGAAAGCCAGATGATCGCCAGTAGATCGCTCTTTACGGAAACCGTACTGACGATCAGATAGAAGATTGTGAGAAGATAGATGCTTAAGAATCTTCTTACTCAGTATAGATTCAAAACTTTAGAGAGGCCGGAAGTCAAAGCTTAAAGATGGTAATTTGAAGGATTAGAACGGTCACCCTTATTATGAAGAGGTTGGATATGAGCAAACTTCCAGCAAGAAGGAAAGGGGGGAAGTAGATAGAAAAGACAGAAAAGTTTGACCAGGCTGGGTGAAGACAAAAGCACAGTTATTGGAACAATAGGGGGGGGACTCCGTCGGGCCCGTAAGTTTTCCGGGATCTAGGCCAGAAAGGCAAAGAAAACATAATACAAAGGATCGAATAACACCCCCATAAAGTAGAGGGTGGAGGAGAAGTTGGAAAAAGCCCTTCATAAACCCGGAGGGAAATTTTTTCAGAAAAGGTTTGACGAAGAGTTCAGTTTTAGAAATAGATGAACAGCTGGGACCATCGGGTAAAGATGGGGGGTAAAGTTGCAGAAAAAAATTTTTAGGAGTTATTGATGCCAGAATATATATATATATTATTATATATATATATATTTTAAATTTATATACATAATATATATATAATATATTAAAAATTTTAAATTAAAATATATTTTATATATATTAAATTTTATAATTTTATTTTTTAATTATTATTTTTTTTATTTTTTAAATATATTTTTTTATATATATTATATTAGGGGGGTTTTCATTTTATAGAGTAAAAATTAAAAGGAACTATTCATTTTGATCTTTGAATTTTGTGGGGGTTTCTTGAGAAACTCCCAAATCCAGAGTTCGTCCAAATAAAGCATTTTGGGGGGGCGCACCGATGATCGAAAGTTTGCTCGTTTTCCCTTTAAATAGTGTACCTCCCCAAACGTTTTGGGGCCCATGCCTTTAGAATACTTTTGCGATGGCAACCGTTGGTGCATACCCACGTAGTTTTTGCTTTTGTTAGCTCTGTATTTAAATGTAAAACCCAGAAGTAACTAAATACATAATTTTTTTGTCCTCGGGTCAAAATGGGCTTTCAACCCCGGAAAAGAGGGGTTTTTTTTGGGGCACAGCCCTTGAAACCCCTCAGCCGTTTGCCCTTCCAACAGGGGAAGATGTTCTGCGGCGACTTTTCTGTCGGACGAATAGAAGGACAATCGAAAACTGTCATCGACGAAGTCGTCAGAGTTTGGGAAGGGCCTATTCTGTTGCCCCCGCTCGATCAATCAGAAAAAACGGGAAACCCTCTGGGAAAGTACGAATTTTTCGTAAAAAGGCGAAAAAACGTCAATCCGGGGGGGGACAAGGTCCCCGACGCCCTCCTCCGGGGAAAATTGGGGCACTGTTCGACATCGCAGCCCTCCCACTTTTCCTCCATGATCCACCTAAAACAGAAGGACAAGATTTCCTTGAGCCCAAAAAAGGGGCCAGAGGAAAATGGTAATGAGTACTGTTGACAAGGGAGCATGGCAAAAAGATCGGAAACTGAGAGGTTGGCTGGAGAGAAGGAGGAAGGAGAAGGAGTTAGCAGAGTTTTGGAGAGGGGAGAGATGATTGAGTTGGTGACGGGGATTTCCCGCCACTGCTGAATTGCTGTTTCTAAAAATTTTCCCCCCGGCACCAATCTTTCCCGGGGGGAAGCGCCGCGCCTTGCTTTCGTCCGAAAAGGGCGAAAATCAGAAGGGGGTGGCAGCAGCAGCTGACAGGGTCAAGTTGACTTCCGCGGAGCCCACCCGCTTCTTGCCATCGCTGCAGACGGGAGTGTGAGTCCGTCCACCTCGTCCATTCGCCACATCGGAAAGTTTGCGGAAGGAGACAGCAGAAGCAGCCGTCAAGGATTATCGAAACCAAGTACAGGGGCAAACGGGTTTTCATCCTTATTTGGGACGGGAAAAATCTTTCCCGGATCAGAAAGTCAAGGGCATGTCGACGCTTGGCCATGGGGTCACCCGTCCGTCCCCTTTAAGGAGAGAAGTCCTGCTATCCCTGCCTTTCCATCCCGGGACCGGAGAAGCAATGGCCCCGCAAAGTCGAGGAGACCATCAGAACGGAAGTTCGAAGACAGAGTTTGGGGTTCTGCTCGACCCCACCGCTTCAAAACGGGCGTTCAGGGCGTTGCACACTCCCCGAACAGAAGTTTGGCGTCCGTTGTTGAACTTGGCGTGCCGCCACACGTTAGGGGCCATCCTGGCCTCAGCCTTAAGGCCCCCTTCGGCGACGCTAGTCGGCCCCGAGTTCAAAAATTCAAACGGCCAAAAGAAGTGGGCCCCCTCTATAAAATCAATGTACGATCATAACGACCCACGTGGCTGACCATGAGAATGGAGAGGACGACCTTGAGGGTTTGCCAAGGCGGCCGCAACGGGCAAGAGACGATTTATAAAGAGTTTTGGGGAAATAACCCCAAAACCATTAAGGGGGAGGTCCCACCCCCCTTCCGCAAACCCGGAGTTCACCCCTACGCCGAGGTGGCGAAGGCGATCTACACGTCAAGATGACGATGTTAAGAACGAGATCGAATCATGCCCAGGGGAACTGCGTAGCCCCCAGGAGATGAGGTGTTCATATCCGTTTACGCCGTGCCTGGGTTTGAGGGTCCCCTTTGGCGAGCGCTCCTTTTAACGATCTCATCTTTCCATGATCTCACAAGTACAGAGACCTCAACTCAAAGATCTCGGGGCCCCGGGGAAGACCTTCAAACGGCACTTTTTTGGGATTGGGAAAAGGACCTTTTGACCCCGTTGGCCCTTTCCTTTTTCAGCGACAAAGTCACGATCGGGAGAAGACCAAAAGGTGGAGAAAACTGGCCCTTTACAAGGACCCGACAAGAAGCGATGGACGCCGACCCAAGATCCTTCTTCGGGCACTTTTAGGACCCCTTTACCCAAAGGGGCACTTTTCTCCTACGGAACTGAAGGGATGCCTCGTTTCTCCCAAACCCTGTGCAGGGTGGAAGGAAAAAGAGGGGTTTCAACCAGGGCAAAGGGGACCGTCCAACTTGGCAGGACCAAAGATCCTGCGGAAGGGGATCAAACATCACTGATTTTCCCAGATCCCACCAAAGGCGAGAGCGATCGACAAGTCTCCTGCAAACTGCGAGCGCCACCCCGGTGAACTTAAAACCCCAAATAATTTACAGAAGAATTACAAATCGTTTCAATCGTTTTTCAGTATTTTAAGTTTTTGTTTTAAGAGAGTCCAGGAAATGTGCCATTTATCACGTTCCTTGTATAGTATCAAATAAATCACCTTTTATACAGCTGTACGTGAAATGTTTTCCGAATGTTTGTTACCTCACTTCCGAGCAAAAAAGTTTTGTTTTGTGGCTTTTTAGTTGATGTGAATAAATAAAAATGAGAAAAAGAATATTTTTATTTTTCCGAAAAAACAATCCCTGTGGACCCATAAATCTTTAAAGATTCAAGAAACTTTTTGTGCTTTTGTTTTTTGCCATTCTCCAATAATTATGAGTGCGTAAGAGATTTCAAACTTCATTTTTGAACCCCCTTAAAAATTTTATATAAAAATTATATATTTTGTAATATACATATATATATATATATATATATATATATATATAATATATATAGTATATATATATTATATATATATATATATGTATATAAAATATATATATATTATATAAATATATATATGATATATAATATATATATAAAATAATATATTTTAAATTATATATGTTATATATAATATATATATATAAAATATATAATATATAATATTATATTTTTGATATATGTCGAGTGATGGACAGCTTTTGGGTTTGTCGGACCACTTGACTAGGTGGAAATTTTAATCAGACGGATCTCAGGATCTGATCAGGTTCACTAATTTGAGGAACCAGGTGGCACTCTTTTGCGAAACTCGATATCCCGTTTTGGGTTCAGTTTTGGGGGGATAAATAATTTTTATGCAAAGATGTTTACGAAAAAGTACCCTCCGACAGAATTTGTATCGGGGACCCCGAAAGGCAGAAAGGTTTTTAAGCACAGGGTCTTTATAAAAGTAATTGTCTCGTTTTCATGGGGACCCAGCCATCAGAGCCGTAAAATGAAAAGTCTTACAGGTGTTAGCAAAAAAGGAGAAAAAATAAACAATAAATTGACTTTAGCCAGTACTGAGTGCGGTTTTGTCGTTCGACACAAATGTCAAAGAGTTTGTAATATTAATTTGTAACAATGAGGGTTTTTTGTGCGGGCATTTATTGAAAAAAAGAATAATAATAAATTTTTAGTCGCCCAATAAATTCATGGGTGCCCCAAAAAATGTAGTGGCGAATTATGTATAAAAGAACCTCCCAAATTCCCAAGGAAAGAAGTAACTTTTTAGTATAATTTTTTAAAAAAAAATGTAGAGCATTAGTGATGTAAACTATGATAGCAAAATGCAAGGGCATAATAAACTCTGCACCCAATTGTGTCCTTCAAAATGTATCGTGGGAGTATGAGGGCAATATCAAGTGATGTTTTTAGGATAGGCAACAGTTTACCACCCCAAAAACGACAACAAGTAAAAAAAAAATATTTTATAGGGGGAAAAAGAGAGAGGAGAGAGGAGGGGGAGAGAGAAAAGGATAGAGAGAGAAAAGGAGAAGAGAAAAGGAGGAGAAAAGGAGAGGGGAGAGAGAGAGTAGAGAGGGGGAGAGAGAAGAGGAGAGGGAAGAGAGGAGAGAGAGAAGAGAGAGGAGCAAAGGGGAGACGGAGAAAAGAGGAAAGAGGAGAGAGAAAGACGATTGAGAAAAGAAAAGAGAAGGGAGAGAGAGAGAGAGAGAAAAAGGGGCGGGGAACACAATATATGTCGTAAATCAATCGTATTTCCAAATTTTAATTAAATTTTTCATTAAATAAAATTTGGCAAAAAGATAAAATTAATAAAAAAAATTTGGGGGCCGAAGAAAATTATAGGATGAAAATAAAACTGACATTTGGGATCCTAAAAACGTCGTTTTTCAGGGATTTTTAAATGAAAATTAAATCATTTACTTGCCACGTATGCGGTAAGCCTGCGATGGGTAGAGCTATAAAAGGGTTTTTTGTTTTATATTTCTTTTTGATTTTCTTTGAAAATTTTTATGCTAAAAGTTGGCCCTTTGAGTTTGGTAAAAAAAACCCTAACTTTTTAAATGCTAATTCTGCAAAGGGGATTTGTAAAATTTCCAGTGCACGTTTTAGTGGGGGGCCCTTCGAAAAACCCCCATTGTTTAAGAAGGAGGAGTTTAGTTCATTAAAAAAAATTTTAAAAGGGAAAGGGTTTAGTTAGGTAGAAAGTAAAAAAAAAGGGGTTTTTTGGGAGACATTAAACAAATAAAGGGTTTTGTTTTCCCCCAATTCATAATTTGAATGTAGTACCTGTGGTATTCCTCCGTGAATCTTTTAAATTACTTGGGGTTGGACGTAAATTTAAAGGACACTGAAAAATTTCCCGGGGTTTAGAATCTTTCATCCTAGGCGGAATGGGACTTTTGAGTAAAATTAGAAGATCTTTAAAAATCAAGAAAGAAAAGGGGGTTGGATAGGAGAAACCCAAAGGATTAAAGGAACAACCTATTGAGTTTACTTAGGAGAAAAACAAGGGACAATTTCCCAAATAGCTGCAAATTTAAACGGAAAAAGGGAAAATTTAAAAAAAAAGGTGCAAATAAAAGGAAAAAAAACCGGAGGAGGGGGGTAGGAAATATAAAAAAATATGCTCGACTCTATCAAAGTTTAGGATAGGGTAAGGCAACGGGGAAAAAAAGAATCCCCAAACCCCCCCAAAAAAAAGGAGGCCCAAGATTATTTTTAGGGAAAGTTATAAGATCGCTGGGTAGATCCCCCCTTAGGGAAAAAAGAAAATTGACGTTTCAGGTTAAAGGGGAAATGTTGATCAGATATATGTTTTAAGAATTTTTCATTTTAAGGATGAAAAGGGGGGCTTTCCCGCTAAAAAAGTCCGTAATCGCTAATCCCCCTAATTAGGGAAAAGGGGAAAAATGAGGGGGTTTAAACCCGAATTAAAAAAATTAGGGGAAATTGCGATTCCCGGAAAGGCCCAAAAAATTGAAAAGTCCGCAAACCCGCTAACTTTCATGCTAACTTTTTTTTTTTTACTTTGACAGTTTACAGATAGTATTTAGTATTTAGAAAGATAAAATTTCATTGAAAATGGACAGTTTTTTTGACGCCGTCGCCGGGTTTAAAGCCGGCCTGGTAGCGCCGCCCCCAAGAGCCCGATTTTGAGGGAAAGAGGGGCCCCCCAAGGCCGGAAATTTCCAGCCAGGGGGACAGCCAGCCTCCCCGGACAAGGCCCGTGGACACCCCCCCTGCCGCTGATTTTCCCAGCCCCTTTCAAAAGATTTTGGCCCGGGGGCAAAACAAATTTGGGGAAAAGGTGAAGTACAAGTTTCTGAAAACAAGATCACCAAATCGGCAACCCCCAAATACAACATGAAGGGGAAATGGGGAAAGGGAGCACCGTGGGGATTTATCCCAATTTGGGGGTGCCTTGAGGGGCCGGGGGCTCAAGCGTGGCAGATACTATCTGGCGGCAGGTAAATAAAATTTTAAAAATTTTTCATTATTATTATTTTAAAAATTTAATAAATCAAATAGCACTTTTAAAAAATTTAAATGATTTAATAATAAATGTTTTAAAATTTTTTTAAAAATTATCTCTTCAAAAAAAAAATGCCTTAGGGTTTGGGAAATGGTTTTCCTTTTAGCCGTTTTCTATGAATTTTTTTGTTTTTTATAGAAAAATTTGGGTTTTTTCCAATTAAAAAAAAAAATTTTTTTTTTTCTTTGGCCTTTTTTCTATATGGATTTCCCCAAAGGGCAGCAATGTAGCGAAAAAATAAAGATAAAGTATTTTGGGGGGAAGCGATTCCCCAAAAAATAATTTTAATAATTTTTCCTTTTTTTTTTGGGAAATGAAAGTCACCCCCCCGGCCCCCCGCATTGGAAAAAAGAGACAAAAGCAGCATCGAGGCCGCCCCTTTAAGGAGAAGTTCGACCCGATGAAGGCCCCCAAACTCTATACAGTTTTCATCAAAGACATTGGCCAGCTCACTGGGCGGACTCTAAAGCCCTTTAGGGAGGTTTTATTTAGCTATGGTTTAAACCCCAAAATTCAAAAAGTCCCTCCAGGAGGAAATGACCCGGGACATTGCCCAGTGGGGGGGGGGGGAGGAAACCAAAGGGGGGCCATGAGCAAACTCCGGGCCCAACGTCAGCATGTGGGACCCAAAGGCCGAAGCGGTCCGCCCACAAAGGAGTTCCTTTGGGATGACGGCCATGGATCAACCTGACAGGGCCCCAAGAGGGAGAAAGGTGTCCTCGGCCCTAAAAGGGGATCGTTGTCCCCGCAGAAGGCACCTTTCCTGGTAAGGGCCAAAGATGGACCTGCAAAAGGAGTTTGGGCCCCTCCAAAAAAGGTCGTCAGAAAGACGACGGGCAATGGGAAAAAACTATGTTTGCGCCTTTTTCCCGATGTTTTCCGGGAAGTGGAGGGGGATGAAAGGAGGTGGGCTAATTTTAATATAAAAAAAAATTTTATTTTGATTTAAAATTTTTAAAATTGACTATTTATTAAATTTATATTTAATAATGATTTTTTTTTTTAAAAAATAAACTAAAATAAGTTACTCAAAAAAGGAAAAAATTTTTTTTAAAAAGAAAATAAAAAAGAAAGAATTTTTCTAATATTTATTTGATTTTTTTTTGTGTTTGAAATAAAAAAAACCCTATTGTAAATTTCAAATGATTTTAGGTGCTCAGGGGCCCGTCCCGGAGGGAAGGCGAGGCTGTGGTCACGGCCCTCATGGTGGGGGGCGCCCCGGAGGAGGAGATGGGGCGAGGGGGGTCCGTGAGAGCTGCCCAAGCCCCCACCGCCCGTGGAGGGAAAACTGTCAACCTGATGGGGACGACAGCCGGGCGCAAGGGGGTCTTTATAAATATTAACTTTAAGTTTGTTACCTTTATCTTAAAAGGAAAAAAATTTAAAAAAAAATAATTTTTAATTTAAAAATTTAAATTTAATTTTTAAAAATTCCCAAATTTTAAATTTTTTATGCTTTTCCCTTTTCTCACGTTTTGTCACGTACATTTATTTTTAAATTAAAAAAATTAATTATAATTTAATTTTTTTTAAGGGCCTGGCTGGGGAAATTGGTAGGAGCGCCCCCTCAAAGAAGACTGCTGCCAAGACCAGGCGTTTTGGAACTGCCAGAAAAAAGGGGAAGTGGCGGCCCAAACCCGATCAAAAAGGCCGTCGGCAAAAAGCTTTAGACGCCAGGGGGACGCGCTGGAAAATTGTAAAACCCAGTCCTGTTGGGTGGGCTGCTTTAGGGGCTGGAGGACCCCCGAGAAGAAAGGGGAGCTGAACGTCGTCAGCCGCAAGCAGGCCTGTTTGGCCTTTATGAGGGTGACAAAAGGGCCGTGGCCCCAGGATTGCAAAAAATTTTGAAGCCTGTTTCCTCTGCCCGGATTATCCGGCAGTCTGAGGGGAATGCCTAAATGGGCATTCTCCTGCCCAACCTCAAGCTCAGGGAAAGGGCCGGGTTTGGGGGCCTTTAGGGGCCCGGGGCCCCCAGCATCGTGGAGGGAAGGAGGATCAAAATACCTGCTGGAGAACCAAAGACAACCCCAGGGTTTGGGCCCTTTAAGGGAGGTTTGGCAACCGGGTTTTGGACATGGAAAATTTCCCGTGGCCACAAACCCTCCCCCCCCCCCTTCAAGCTTGGGGTGGTTTGGGGACCTCAAGAGGGCTTTAAGGGAAAAACATCAGGAGGGGGGTCATCAGGGAGGGATAAAGAGCAAGGTGGCACTGATGAGGGGGTTGGGGAAGGCCCCGGGCAGCAGAGATGGAAGATGACCCCCTTTATGGATATGAGGGGGGACGACAGCCAGCCGGGGCGGGCTCCCGGCCGTTTTCGAGGAGGACTTGGAAAACACCCATAGGGGTGGGGGCAAGGGGGAGGGTTGGGAAAAGCACCACCCCTCTCTCTTTGGACCAGTTCCCCCTCCAGAGAGAGGCCGGGGGCGGGCCTGTTTATAGGGACAAATCCCCCCCCCCCCTCCTCCGCGGGCCCTGGAGAGGCTCTTTAGCCCTCGGGGGCTGACAAACCTCAGGCCCCAAAAGGTCATCCCTGACGGCAGAAAAAACCCTTTGGGGAAGCTTGGGGCTTCGTCAAATGGGAAAATGCACCTGTGAAGGGGAAAAAGGGCCCCGTCCCAGATGGAGGAGGAAAGGGGGAGGAAAATGTTTTAGTACTGTAAATTTCCTGATTTTTTTTTGTATTTATTCTGAAAAAACTTAAAATTTGTAATTTTAAAAGGGAGCACATTGGGTTCATTGGAAAAAAATGGGTTTTTTCGGGGTTTAAAAAAAAAAAAAGGGGTTTGCGGGAAATGTTGCGGAATTGATTAGCAGGGGAAAAAAAAATTTTTTTGCGTTAGGGGTTAGCGGATTAGCGTTAGGGACGGCGAAACCCGGAAAAAATTTGCGGATTAGCGATATTTAAGGGAAAGGCCAACAAAGTTAGCGGAAATTTGCGGGTTAGCGGGGCTAACGAAAAATTTGCGGGTGCCCAAACCCTTTTAAGGATAGATACAATAGCTTTAGAAAAAGGGAGGAATTGAAAAATATTTAAAACGGTATTTTGGGAAAATTAAAAAAAGTCACCCATTTATGAAAAAAAAAATTTAAGTGAGCAAACTTACAGCAAGAAAGAAAAGTGGTAGTAAATAATCAATCAATCATTGGGGGCATACGCCGGGGGGCGCGTCGCCTCGCCCACCCTACGACGCCACTCCCGGGGGTCACCACGCGCGAGTTCCCATGCAGGCTCCTTTCCCATACCAAGCAACTCTCGACAAGAAACATCAACTTGCCCCAGCCACGAGCCTTGTGGGCGCCCCCTTGGCCTCCTCCACGCCGGATTGTCTCTTACAGATACAACCCGATGGGAAGGATCGGTTTCAGGGTAGCGTGCCACATGCCCATATAGCCGAAGTTGGTGCTGACGGACTATGCAGGTAATAGGCCTCGATTCAGTCTCACGGTGCAATCGCTGATTTGACACGTAATCATCCCAGCGATACCCCATGATTCTGCGAAGACACTTATTACCAAAGGCATTGATTCGTCTCTTCAAGTCACTATTTAGTGTCCATGTCTCACAACCATAGAGTAAGACAGGGATCACAAGCGACTTGAAGATCCGGATCTTTGTCCTCCTGCACAGGTACCGACAACGCCAAATACTCCCGCTGAGCGAGTCCATAACACCGTGGGCGTGGGCTATGCCAATCCGCCGTAAGACTTCTTGACGTGACCCGCCGCCATTATGGACTGCGCTACCAAGGTATGTAAAACTTTCCCAGATCTCAATGTCCTCGCCACACGCATGAACAGACTGTACTGCTTCATCTAGTAAGTCTCCAAACACCTGGACCTTGGTCTTGAGCCAGGAGAACTCAAGTCCCAAAGGCTTTGCCTCCTCGTGCAGCGCCTCGAGAGCCATCACCAGGACCTCCAGCGACTCAGCAAAGATTACTGCATCATCGGCAAAAACAAGATCAGTGATCTTGGTGTTGCCGACGGATGCTCCACAATCACTTTGATCTACAACCCTGTCCAATACCCAGTCCATACAAGCGTTGAAAAGTGATGGGGCAAGGACGCACCCTTGCCTCACTCCTGTATTCACAGGAGTAAATAGACAAAGACGAAAAGGTTTGACCATTTCAGCACAATAAATAACCTCAAACTCTCTTTATTAGCTTATGGTAATGTAAAATTGCATTTTCTAACGAAAACAGCTATAATTCCAATATATAATTTTTCTATAAACCAATGGGCAGAACTGACAATTTTCAACGTTTTGCAGCCTTTGAAAAATACATTAAAACACTTGAAAAAACGTTGTTTTTAAGATTGACCAAAGACTACTCTATACTGGACTTGCTACTCGTGCCCCGCGCCAACCCGCCCATGACCAGTGGAGGCCAGTTTTGCGATTCCTGACATTTGCGAACATCACCCCCATTTCCCTTCCTATGGTTTATCAGTATAAATGATATACTGTTAGCTTCGTAAATATTTGTTCTATAATACTATCAACTAAAAAAACAGTAAAATACACTAAAGAAATGCCAATATAAGAGAGTGAAGAAATATGCATGAACTAAATATTCACTTAAACTCTTCGCCATTTAATATTTCGAGAGAAAACATTTTAGATGAAACATATCAATAAAAGCGGATTTTCATTAGCTTTCCATTGATATATTTCGTTTTCTGATAAATGAATTACCACCATGCATAAATTAGGGTTAACTAAAAAAATAACATCATCAATCGGATCGGCAAGTAAAAAAGTTTCCCATGAATGCAGTAGACTATGGTTTATCAGTCTAAATGATAAACTGTTATCTTCGTAAATGATTGTTCTATAATACTATCAAATAAAAAACTGTAAAATACAGTAAAGAAATGCCATTTAGACTGAGAATGAAGAAATATGCATGAACTTAATATTCATTTAAACTCTTCGCCATTTAATATTTTGCGGGAAGACTTTTTACATGCAACATATCAATAGAAGCGGAATTTTATTAGCTTTCCATTGATATATTTCGTTTTCTGATAAATGAATTAGAACCATGTATAAATTAGCGTTAACTAAATAAATGACATAATTAATCGGGTAATTTTCCCGATTGATGAGGTTATTTATTTAGTTAACGCTAATTTATGTATGGTTCTAATTCATTTATCAGAAAACGAAATATATCAATGGAAAGCTAATAAAATTCCGCTTTTATTGATATGTTTCATGTAAAATATTTTTCGCAAAATATTAAATGGCAAAGAGTTTCAGTGAATATTTCTTCATTCTCTCATAATGGCATTTTTTTAGTGTATTTTACAGGTTTTTATTTGATAATATTATAGAACAAACATTTACGAAGATAACGATATATCATTTATACTGTTAATCCATGGGAAGGGAAATGGGAGTGATGTTCGAAAATGTCAGGAATCGCAAAACTGGCCTCCACTGGAAATATCCCAAAATGAGTAGCAAGTCCAGTATACAGTAGTCTTTGGATTGACATTGATAATTATTATATAGCATAAAAAATACATATTTTTAGCTACTAATTTGGTAAGATGTACATGTTGTAAATATCATATATATAGTTATGTAAAAAATATTTATAGGTGCAAATAAAACTATATAAAACTATAATAAGGCGTGTATACTTCAATTTGTAGAAAAAAAGCTTAATTTCACAAAGAACTAGCTAAAATCATCTGTCCGCAATCATATTCATATTATAGTCAATTGGTGGTTTTCTGTCTTATATATTTGTTTTATATTTTTTCTCCATTAACGCTTATCTCTCTCTCTCTCTCTCTCTCTCTCTCTCTCTCTCTCTCTCTCTCTCTCTCTCTCTCTCTCTCTCTCTCTCTCTCTCTCTCTCTCTCTCTCCCGTCCGAGTATCATTAGAGATGCACAGATGTGCATGTGTGTGTGTGTGTGTGTGTGTGTGTGTGTGTGTGTGTGTGTGTGTGTGTGTGCATAATGAACATGATTTCTGCAGATGTGCTAGAGTTGATGAACCGGTCTCGCTGAGCAGAGGGTCCGCAACTGTAGGGAGCTAAGCAGTTGGTTCAGCATCAGCAGCCAATTTGAGGTTTGCTCTTGTGCATGATACGACGTTTATAATGTTTTTTTTGTATATATATGTGCCTATAGCACCTGTAGGCAGTGGCTTCTAAGTCTCGGATGGTAGACTCTAGAAGTTCACTTGAGGGCTGTGATGGTTGGCCCTGGCCCGTGGTGGCGCAGGCAGGATTTTTAAAGTGATGCCTGTGATTAAAGGTTCATGCCGCCCCCCTGTGTTCTCCGATGCACTCACAATCAAAGGTAGAGTTAATGGGCAGGGCATATGGGTGTTCTTAGGCCACTCCACGGTGCAGTAAGAGTTTGGTTTTCGTCGGGAATCGAACTCAGGTCACCAAGAACGCCACTCGGAGACGCTAACCGCTTGATTGATGTATTTTTATGAATCTTGTTTTGCCTTTTAGTCTTACAACAACAAAAATTATATTTGAGGGAACAATCGAGTTAGGTGGCGGTCATTATAATCCTGAATTAGCCTTGGGAGACGCCGATCTTTCGCCTTCGCTCACAAGAATTTGCGAATAAACGTCCGAAAAGCGGCCGTGACAAAGAGGACTGAAAGCTTTGTGGCGGCAAAGGAGACAATGGACATTGAAGAAACAGCTCCTGACGGAGGATGGGGCTGGTTGGTGGCTTGTGCGGCCTCTGTTACATGGGTAAGTTTCAAAACAGTGCAATAAATAAACTCAAATTTTCTTTGCTAAGTGTTGTCCTCAGGGGATATGAATCTCTATTGCATTACTGACAAATTAATTATATGATATAGGTTAGGTTAGGTATTTGATAGGATTACATGAAATAACTGCATGCAAACTAAGAATAGTGTAGTCTTTCCAGTAAACTAGTGTTGAAATGAATTAGCAATTTCCATAATGAAATACTTGCACGACAAACTATCTACAAATATCTAAAAAGTTCATCATTATACATAGTTGTTAGATAAAAAAAAATCGAATTTGTTGAAAAAGATGTTGCAAACTATTCTTAACCGGTACGTGTCAGTGATTATAACTAGGTTGAAGTAACAGATAACAGAATAAAGAGTTAATAAAAATCAGCATACGTATTCTTAATCGTAGCTTGTCACAATGCTTTCGTTTTTTTTTTACCTAGTTTTGACAAGGAAGGTTTAGAAAAGGTGGAGGCGGGAATGTGCCACTCTGATTAAAGCTCTTGCGAGTGACTGGTGGCCCTCGTGGTAGTGGGTTGCCCAGTGAGGCCTCTTCCATGAAAGTTTAATGGTCTCCCTTCATAGGTTTGTGATTGAATAATCTTCATTTGTTTTTATCCCACATTTAGAACACTTGTACTTAGGTGATTTAGAAGAAAAAAAGACCCAGGGAGACCTCATTTACGGGAAATATTTGAAAGAGTTTTCTTAACACTTATCCGACGGTTGACGCACTTATGCGTGCAAAAGATTTTCGCCTAATATCTATCAGAAGCGCACGGGATCTGTTTTCAGCATGACTTGCCAACACAGCCAACTCCCTATCACTGTTTCATTTCACAGCTAGTAGACAGCCAGATACATGGATGGAAATTTTGGATCGTCATGATAAGGGCCAGATACCTTCATCCCAACATAAACGCTGCAAACAAAGGCAACAAAAATGCGTCTAAAAGCGCTACAGAAACACATTAAAGTATAAAAAGTGATACAGAGGCTTGGAAAGGTTTGGCAAAACTACACATGATTCAGCTGTAGTTCAGGCATTACCAGGCAAACGGACACACACACTGGCGAACAATGGATTTGATACAATATTATTCCTCCTATATACATAGTTAAAATATGACTATAAATTTTGGCAAAAGCATCATCGTAAAGTTGAAGAATGAGCGCTTCATGTGGTTTTGTTTTAAATATATTAGTTAAATAACGCGGATATCTTTACATTGGGAAGTTGAGTAATTTAAAAATAAAATGCTTCCAGAGAACAATTTTATTTAACACTCATCGCTTAAGGGTTAAAGTAGGTAAATATAACATTTATTTGAAGATGTTTATATGGTCACATTCTTTTTCTTGAAACCTCAGTTTCTGGTGGGGGGTTTTTTTTACAACTTCGGCATGCTGTTCTCCGGGTTCCTGTTGGAGATGGGCACGACCACCATTTTCACTGTTTGGATCTACTCCCTCGGCCTCGTGATCTCTTCCATCCTAAGTGCCGTCTTGGACCCCCTGGTGGCCGCGTTTGGCTGGCGAAAATTGGTTATGGTGATGGGTGCCGCATACAGTCTTGCTTTAATCGTATCCGCATTCGCCACCTCGGCCCTCTTCTTGCTCTTCTCTTCATTTACAGCAGGTACCGTATTCCCAACCGTGAAGCAAAGGTATTTAGTTTCGTTGTAAGTTTCGTATTTGTAATTGTGGAAAAAAGAAAGAAAAGAGATGAGGCGTTTAGAGTCAAATAAACAAGGTCACTAAATCTATAATAATATAAGCGAAAGTGTGTGTGTATGTGTGTGTATGTGTCCGCGATAGGTGCCGCCCCCCGTGCCCCAATCCCATCATATGGCACAGTTTTGGAACCAGCTCGACCAGGGGCAACTTTTAAGTCCACTTATTAGATGATCCGATCACTTTTTTTCTCTTTTTTTTAGCAGCCTATTAGCGAGAATTGTGAAAAAAATGTGGGTTGCGAGAATTGAGGAAACCTTGATGTAGGGTGATGGGTAATGGGTGAGTGAATGGGTGGGGTGATGGGTAATGGGTGTGGGGTGATGGGTGAGTGAATAGGTGGGAGGTGATGGGTAATGGGTGAGTGAATGGGGGTGTGGTGATGGGTAATGGGTGAGTGAATGGGTGGGGGGTGATGGGTAATGGGTGAGTGAATGGGTGGGGGGTGATGGGTAAGGCGTTAATACATACATTTCTACATCCATGATTTCAGGAAAGTTTGAAGGGGCTATCTGGAGAGTCTGTGTTTGGTGGGCCGAAGGCCCACCAAACACACTCTCCAGAAAGCTGTGTTTGGTGGGCCGAAGGCCCACCAAACACAGGTGGTGGGCCGAAGGCCCACCAATAGCCCTCCGCAGGAGCTAGCCAAAAAGTCCGCCCGGAGGGCGGCTTTGCGGCTAGTTGTATATATTTGTTTTGGAAATAAATTATATGTGGTTTTAGTTTTCTATTTTCATTATTTCATAGGAAGTTATTTATAACATAACAATGATTGTCTGCTCAAACCAACAATGATGCAACCAAAAAAATTACGATATCTCTCTCTGTCTCTCTCTCTCTCTCAATTCAATTCAATTCAATTCAAGTAGTTTATTAGCCATATAAATATATACAAAGCTTGATCATACATACATGGTATATAAACATGGCTGGGCCCGTTAAATGTAAGCATTTTTGACAGGCCCCTTGTATGTATAGCTATAAAATGCCTTGCAATGGACAACATATTTATGTATTATATTCGACACTTTTTCGTATTTCAAAACT
>JACEEZ010022721.1:0-2500 GCA_016584305.1 Chionoecetes opilio
ACTCGCCCAGCAGAAGGAACAGATTGTTGTCCTTCGGGAAGACGAGGCCAGCGACGCCGCACGATGTTTCTTGCAACATCTAGGTGGGTGGCGAACACGTGCCACTCCAGCACGATGGCGTTGGGTGCAGGGAAACCACACGCTCTGCACAGTACCAGCGTGAGAGAGGCGTTGTTGTGCGTCAATAAGTGCTTCTCCAGGCTGCGGCGTGACGGCAGCCGGGCGCCGCAATCAGCGCAGCCGAAGATTCTGTGGGAGTAATAATTCATGCATTAGTCACGCTAGTATATCATGACCACAAACACTTAATAATTACAGTATAGCCATGCCGAGAATGATGTAATTATATGGACTTCAAACATAAACTAACCTTGGGGCGCAGCGGTAGCGGCGTACTGAGTGATGAGAAGTCGGCTGGGCGGTTACAGTGACGAAAGCTTCTTTATCGGTATTCTCCTCAGAGATCCTCTGTAGCTCCGCCGCCGCGGCCTTCAAGTCGTTGCCGTAATGACATGCCAGCTGCAGATTCGCATAGCGCACCTCCAGCTGCAGTGCGAGCTTCATGATAGCAGTAGATTCTGTGTCTCTTGGAATACTATCCACGACACCGAAGAGGGAGTTACGGTCGAACATGCTCCAAGGTGTGAACGGAGTGGACGTCGGCAGCGCATTGAATTTATTACCCAACCTGCTAGTCCGGCCGCTAAGGACCAGATTTCAAGAGGATGGGGACATGCCGGATAAAAGCACCAAATTTTGTTCAGGCATTCTACAGGGTCCTAGCTATGATTTTGAGAGGGGAGACAAACGATCCAATTACTCAGAAGCCTCTATGAACCATTTTTGTGATAACGGCTAATTTTCACTTAGAAAAATCTTGATGAAATCAAGATTCGCCTTTAATGGCAAAAGAAATATTCCGTATATGCAATACATCCACTAGTTTGTTATTTTTTTCATCCCTTCTTATACTTCAAGATCACACTTTTCAAATTTTACCAGGACAACCGTTCTATTACAATGGAATTTAGGCTTACATGTATGACCATGAATTACTTACGTACATGTACTTAGTTAAGGATGCAACAATGTCTGCTAACTGGTTTGTTTTGTGTGTTTGCAGATTTTGAAGAGCCCCAGTCCTCATCTGTGATGGATTGGTCAGCGTGTGCAGTCTGCCAGAAGAAAACCTCTGAGCCACTTCGCTGTCCCTTAAATGCACATGGAGCGGACAAGTCGGCGCCAGCTGTCTATGGATCTTTCCTGGAGAAAGTGACTCAGTTTCAGAGAACTCAAACGCTCTGCCAGTGCCTCTTGCATTTGGTGCTGCCATAGACGTGGATGAGTTGATCAGAATCATGCACAGTGGCACAAATCATGTCACGACCCAATTCAACACACAGAAACTGGAAAGGGGCGAAGAAGCGAGGGAGAGATAGCACTCCTGCTCCAGAAGACCGATGCCGCCCGTCCACGCAAATGTTTCGACAAGACCAGCTGCATATTTTGCACCAAAGAAGATGGACTCCTGCATGAGTTCAAAACCCTAGGGGCAGATGACAATGTTAGGTCAATGGCCCGAGATCTTTGGATTCAGATTTGTTGACCAGGATTGAAGGTGTCGGTGACCTCATTGCACTGGAGGCCAAGTACCATCTTGCTTGCTTGGTTGGACTGCGGAATCGTCACCGGTCCCTGATCAGGAACAGGGAAACCTACAGGATGCCAGTAAACCAGACAAGAAAGCCCGAGCAAGAGCATTTGCTGAGCTGGTCACTTACATAGAGAATGAAGTGGAAGAAGGCACATTGTTCTTCAAGTTTGCTTCCCTACGGCATCTCTACGAAAGTCGTCTTGCTGACTTTGGCATCAGGAGTGAAGTCAACAAAGTTCGCTTTAAAGAGCAAATCCTGAAGCACTTTCCATATTCACAAGAGCAAAGTGATGGAAAAAATGTGCTACTTGTCTTTGAAAAAGGCATGCAACAAATGCTGAAACAGGCCATGGAGACTGACTATGAAGGAGATGCACTAATTTTGGCAAAAGCTGCCAGGATTGTGCGAGAGGACATCTTTCGTTCCTGTGGTTTCAACTTCAGTGGCTCCTTTCCCCCTGACTGCCAGAAGAACTCTGTTCCAGCCAACCTCAAGAGTATGGTGACCATGCTGATGAAAGGAGCTGACTTGAAAGATCAGGACTGCACAGATTCCCAGGCCTGTCTCACTGCCTCACAGATCATACTCTTCAACTGCAAAAAGAGAGCCAGAAGAGACAAGCAAATACCAAGCAGTCGATCACGACATTCGTCACAGATGCCTTCAACTTCATCGTAGAACATCCACATGCACAAATCACCGTGGATTGCCAGGAGTTCCAGATGCTGGAACGTTTCACAGTCGTTATATATGACAAGACCAGCCCTCTGGTGTCGGTGAATGAAGCAAGAAAGGAACTGTTCTGCCAGAAAAACAGAACGATGGAGAACATTCCCCCAACTCAA
>JACEEZ010022721.1:15000-17500 GCA_016584305.1 Chionoecetes opilio
ATACTAAACAGGTCACATCTATAAAATATTGCTTATATTCACTAAAAATGGAATAATTGTGGCCAAATTACAATATAAATTACGCTCTGGGTCTCAAAGGGTTAAGAGTAGCTTTGTTGTATTGGATCATACTTAGACTGTGGGAAAATTCAACGTTATGTCGACATTTTTCTCAATGCATAGCCACAAACTTTTATTTAATTATTCTCTCCTGTTATGCCTTACGTTTCTATCAACTTCTAACGTTACTTCTCAACAAATGGATCACACTTACTTCTTAATATTTCCTCGATAGATATGTTTTTTTTTGCTGATGACACGAGGCGCCCATCAGATCGTGTGGCATGGAGGCAGGTATACATGACGAACAAAGACACACACACACACACACACACACACACACACACACACACACACACACACACACACACACACACACACACACACACACACACACACACACACATACACACAACACACACACACACACACACACACACACACACACACACACACACACACACACACACACACACACACACATATACACACATATATCTAAATTTTATCAATAAAAATACTAAACTCTACCCAGGAAATAAGGTTTTCAATTTTATTGGAAATATTTATAATACTAGGGGTAATGATACAAATTTAGTGTGTCCACAGTTTCGCACATCCCTTTACAACAACAGTGTATTGTGTGAAGGTCCTCAGTTATGGAATTCTCTTCCTATTGATATCAAACGTCTAATGGATGCTGGAAATGTACTACAATTCAAGAAGAAAATAAAGACATTTTTGTTTATTTGTCAAAATGCATGATTTAAGAGAATGTATACATCAAATGCGTAGCTATGTCTTTTTTAGGATTATTCATATAGTATAGTTAGGTTATTCATAGAGTATAGTTAGGTTATTCATATAGTATAGTTAGGTTATTCATATTGTATATAGTTGGTAGTCACTTATAATGCTTGTACTACAGAACAACCAATTTGTTATGATTCTGTCTATCGAAGAGCTTATGCTGGACAGTCCGTGCCATCATTATAGTTTTGTTTTGTATATTAAATTATCTTGGGTGATGTTGTAATGGCAATGAACTTACTCACTTACTTACTTACTTACTTACTTACACAAACACGCACATACACACACACACACACACAGTTTGATTTTGGCTAACACTAAGCACTAGGGGAGAAAATTGAAAATGTAGCTATAGAGACGGGCCCATATGAGTGTAGCTCAGGCCCTGTAAAATACAAATAGATTATGAATACACACACACATATATATATACACACACACACACACACACACATATACACACAGACACACACACATACACACACACACACACACACACATACACACACACACACACACACACACACACACACACACACACACACACACACACACACACAGACAGACACACACACAGACACACACACACACACACACACACACATACACACACACACACACACACACACACACACACACACACACACACACACACACACACACACACACACACACACACACACACACACACACACACACACACACACACACACACACACGGCTATGTTTGTAATATAGGTAGATTACTCAAGTGTTATTACTAATTTAGTTTATTATTACTCAGCACGAGGGACGTGGCGGATTTTGAAGGTAATCATCGCCCATCTGTTTTGGCCGAGCAACATATCAACACCCCCCTCGTTCTCTCTCTCTCTCCTCTCTCTCTCTCCTCTCTCTCTCTCTCTCTCTCTCTCCTCTCTCTCCCTCCTCCTCTCTCTCTCTCTCTCTCTCTCTCTCTCTCTCTCTCCCTCTCTCCTCTCTCTTCCTCTCTCTCTCCTCTCCTCTTCTCTCTCTCTCTCTCTCTCTCTCTCTCTCCTCTCCTTCTCTCTCTCTCTCTCTTCTCCTCTCTCTCTCTCTCTCTCTCTTCTCTCTCTCCTCTCTCTCTCTCTTCTCTCTCTCTCTCTCTCTCTCTCTCTCTCTCTCCTCTCTCTCTCTCTCTCTCTCTCTCTCTCTCTCTCTCTCTCCTCTCTCTCTTTTCTCTCCTCTCTCCTCTCTCTCTCTCTCCTCTCTCTCTCCTCCTCTCTCTCTCTCTCTCTCTCTCTCTCTCTCTCCTCTCTCTCTCTCTCTCTCTCTCTCTCTCTCTCTCTTCTCTCTCTTCTCTCTCTCTCTCTCTCTCTCTCTCTCTCTTCTCCTCTCTCTCTCTCTCTCTCTCTCTCTCTCTCTCTCTCTCCTCCTCCTCTCTCTTCTCTCTCTCTCTCTCTCTCTCTCTCCTCTCTCTCTCTCTCTCCTCTCTCTCTCTCTCCTCTCTCTCTCTCTCTCTCTCTCTCTCTCTCTCTCTCTCTCTCTCTCTCCTCTCTCTCTCTCTCTCTCTCTCCTCTCTCTCTCTCTCTCTCTCGACCATTCAGTAAAGTGTGGCAGTTGGCAACGACTGGGTCATAAGAGTGCCATTGCAGCGCTTAGGAGAGTG
>JACEEZ010022721.1:25000-47500 GCA_016584305.1 Chionoecetes opilio
GAGATGTCGATATTTGTGTATAGTTAGACGTGGCTATCTTCCTGCACTCCTGATTCCTGTGTAAATATACCTCACTGCAACATATACAGGTGTGATGACGGTCGCGCCTCGGTGTTTTGTGTGTATGTGAAAGACCATCTCAGCTCTGAGTATTAGAAACAAACTTGCGCAGAAAGTTGGTGTCGATGATATATGGATAAAATTCAATGCAGAAAATTACTTTCTATCATTATAGGTTGCATTTACCAGGCACCCAAAAGCTCATCTGATTCTTTCGGCTATATTGTTGATCCTAAGAACATTGTCTAGCGTATCAACCTATTTTCATACTCGGTGATCTAAATGACGATCTTTTCCAGCATTAATAGCAAACTCTCACGAATTATCATAAATAGCAAATGAGCACAAATATTAGCAACACCCGAGTCTCTCCACCTCCGCACACTACTTGCCGTTTATCATCACTAACAAGCCTGACTCGGTGCTGACCTCTGACGTCATTCATCCTCCCATAGCAGACCATGACCTTGTCAGTGTCACCGTAAGTAAACAGAAACAACCTTATATCATTAACACTTCTCGTGACACGTCACTCTATGATAGGCAAACATTTTGCTCACAATTACTAAGTTAAAGTTATAAACTCAGTAAAGTATTTGACACAGACGATGTAAATGAACAAGTAGACATACTATCATCCACGACAAACAAGTGCCTTGATTGCTGCGCCCCGATGGTTCAAAGCAACACGCCGTACAACCGCCCCGTGGATGACAGATCAGATTCGGGAGGCTATAACAACAAAAAATACCGCACAACGTAATCTAAAAGCACACAAAACGAGTCACACTCGGCAGGCCCAATACAGCGACATAAAATCATATGTAAAACAAATTATATATAAAACAAGGAGTGAGTACTATCACGATCTATTACTTAATTTTAATAATAATATTGCCGCTACTTGGAAGATTATTAAGGACCTAATCCCTCCACCTAAAAAGGCGACCAATGTCAACACATCTGACGCTGAAAAAAGTAAAGCGGAAGAATTTAATACTTTTTTCCTAAATGTTGGTAAAACTATTTACAAAAAACCACAACATTCCCTTCGTAACATCCCCGACCAAAATGTAGCTACAAGTGACACGTACCAGACTTTACTCGTCAGAACAGCATTTTCAGCCCCAGCCCGTTGATACGAACACCGTCATCCTAACTATCAAGCACCTTAAATAACGCTAAATCCTTCGGATCAGATAAATTTCCCTCTGTTTCGTCAGGATTTACCTCTATGTTTTAGCTATTATCAACTTTACTATAAACACCTCCATCGAAACCAACGAAAACGTTTGTGTCATTGAAACAAACTTCATATATTCCATGTCTGCAAGGAACGTAACCACTGTGAAATATTTTATCAATGACTACTATCACGAGATACTTCATGTCATCAGTCACCCTTCATACCTTCCTCCCTGTCAGTGTTCTCCTCCCCTTCCTTCTTCCACTCACTCGCGCACCACTTCCCCCTCCTGATCGCCCCGCCAAGGGTTACGCCAAGGCTGACAGGTGTTTTAATTCAGGTGCAGATGAGATTCAGGTATCCAGCAGACACCAGTGGAGTAGGCTTAACCCCTTCGCGCCCAGATCTTTCCTTTGCTATATCAAATTGTATGTTGTTAACCATAAAATTACGAAAAGTAACTGAATATACCAAATCAGTAAGTCGACTAGGTTTCTAAAAAGGTCACATCTATAAAATATTGCTTATATTCACTAAAAATTGAATAGTGGTGGCCAAATTACAATATAAATTACGCTCTGGGTCTCAAGGGGTTAAGAGTAGCATTGTTGTATTGGATTATATTTACACTGTGGGAAAAGTCGCCGTTATGTCGACATTTTTTTCAATGCATAGCCAGAAACTTTGATTTTATCATTCTCTCCTGTTATACTTTACGTTTTTATTAACTTGTCACGTTACTTCTCAACAAATGGATCACACTTACTTCTTAATATTTCCTCGATAGATATGTTTTTTTACTGATGACATGAGGCGCCCATCAGATCGTGTGGCATGGAGGCAGGTATACATAATGAACATACACACACACACACACATTCATACATTCACTCCTACCTTCATAACTAGAATAAAGAGCATCTATGTTTCACAATCACAAAAGAATGAAAAAGTACATTCATTTAGGATAAACCACAGTTTTGCAAATATATATCTTTCACCTATACTATTTTTACATCCCAGTTTCAATCTCTTCATTACTATTATTTCAAACTCTTTATTATACCTTACTTTAAGAAATCTTTAAGTAATCTTACTTTGGTTCACATCACCCTTGCCTTTCCCTCCCCTCCCGTCATGGCACCAGGAATAGCGGCGCACCTTTACGCCTCTGCACCTGAACAAGTCTAGACCAAACACGGAAACAAGAATTAAACAACAAAACAAGTTTTCCCCAATCTTTTATTGTCCATAATATCCAATACAAGTATACATATCAAGTCACACGGAAAGGTCAAGAGTTGTCATCGCAATTCTAAAAAAAATACAAATTATAAGATCACGCATTGATTATGATACACATTTACCGCACAGCCACGTAGACAAACAAACACGGAAGTAAACAAGCACATCTTAGTCAGCGGGACGTGACACACGCGGCGGCAACAGCAGGGTTAACAGGCATCTACGGGATGGGGCAGGTGACACTCCTTGTCGGGGAAGCCTGGCGGGGGTCACCAAGGCGGGGTCCTTGAGGGTGGGAAGAACGTCCCTGGAGTGCTGCAACCTTTTAATGCCTCCTGACAGGGAAGGGTGGCAGAAACAGCACGTGGCCTGCAGCAACACAGTATACTCGGCCCAGCAGAAGGAACAGATGCTGTGGTCCTTGCGGGGAAGACGAGGCCAGCGACGCCTCACGATGTTTCTTGCAACATCTAGGTGGGTGGCGAACACGTGCCACTCCAGCACGATGGCGTTGGGTGCAGGGAAGCCACACGCTCTGCACACTCCAGCGTGAGCGAGGCGTTGTTGTGCGTCATAAGTGCTTCTCCAGGCTGCGGCGTGACGGCAGCCGGGCGCCGCAATCAGCGCAGCCGAAGATTCTGTGGGAGTAATAATTCATGCATTAGTCACACTAGTATTTCATGACCACAAACATTTAATAATTACAGTATAGCCATGACGAGAATGATGTAATTATATGGACTTCAAACATAAACTAACCTTGGGGCGCAGCGGTAGCGGCGTACTGACTGATGAGAAGTCGGCTGATCGGTTACAGTGACGAAAGCTTCTTTGTCGGTATTCTCCTCAGAGATCCTCTGCAGCTCCGCCGCCGCGGCCTTCAAGTCGTTGCCGTAATGACATTCCAGCTCCAGAGCCGCATAGTGCACCTCCAGCTGCAGTGCGTGCTTCATGATAGTAGTAGATTCTGTGTCTCTTGGAATATTATCCACGACACCGAAGAGGGAGTTACGGTCGAACATGCTCCAAGGTGTGAAACGAGTGACGTCGGCAGCGCATTGAATTTATTACCCAACCTGCTGGAAGGGATGGGCTTCACAGCGACAGTTCGGGCATCGATACGCGGCTCCTCCACACGGTACGTCATCTATATTTCTGGCTTCCTGGGGCTTTGCTCGGCCTGATCGTCTGCCTCGGTGCTTCCTTCTCGCTCCGCCACCAACAGCTCCTCGTCGATGTGGTGTGGCCGTGATGAGGAAACATTGTTCTCCGTGAAGGCCTTGAGATCGCAGACAACGGGAGATGACTTGAGTTGGTGGGCCACGGCGTCAAAGGCCACACAACTGCTACAGCACCGCGTAGGACAACACCTGCAGGGATCTATTTCTTCTCACCTTCACCTGGTTATGGATCAGCGGAGATATGAATCGGTGGAAGTGAGTGTATTTATAATCTCGCGTAAGCAGCTTGACCCCGCCCATTACTTGAGGTCAGGTCATTGCTCTTCACCCCTCATTGGTTGTGGCAGATACAGCACCAATATAACGCTAGAATCGCCCCACTTCCCACCGCCCCACATGCCCCTGCCAATCAGGAACACACACACACCACACACACACACACACACACACCATGCACGCACCACACAACACACATACACACACACATACCACACACATGCATGCACACACACGCACACACACACACACACACACACACACACACACACACCATACGCACACACACGCACACACACACACTCGAACACCACACACACACGCACACCACACACTCACACACACACACCATGCACGCACGCATACACACACACACACCCATACCCACACACGCACGCACACACACACACACACACACACACACACACACAACACCACACACACACACCACACACACACACACACACACACACCACACACACCACACCACACACACACACACACTCAACGCACACTATACACACAAAAGAGGAAGATTAAAATGCATACTTCATAACATTAACTTACCAAATCCTTATGAACTCAATCACCACAAACACACACGGCAACAGGCACGCACTAACACACATACGCACACGCACGCACAACACACAACACACACAGACACACACACACACACACACACACACCCACACAACACACACACACACACACCATACACACAACACACACACACACACACACACACACACACACCACACACACACACACACAACAAACGCACACACACTTACATACACACACACCAACATCCACATACACACACACACACACACACAACATGCCGCACATACACACACACACCACACTCAAACGTACACACACACACACAGAAAGAGACAGAGAGAGATTTAAAAATACCATACTTTAAAAACATTGAGGGCTGAAAAAAACCCTTAAGACCTAATCAACATCAAAAATCGTCAAAACATGTACTGTATCAAGACGTACATTAAAATTTGTGTTACATTTGCATTCACAGTTTTAGTTTTTTCATGCTAGTCTTTCCTTCAAGTTTCCTCTTTTCGTCCCCGTATTCATTCCCATACATAACGAGACCTTTTTTCCCCCTCATTTCTTACCCCTTCGTCGCTAATTCAGTGATTTTTACCACATTCTTGCTACCACTTTCCTTCAAGTTTTGTTTTTTTTTATACAATAGTTTTCCTTTCCCCTTTTTTCTTTTCGTCCTTACCCAAGACATCCCCCTTACTCCAGCAAACATCGTACTATAATTATTCTTACCCCACGCAGCATTTCCCAACCCCCTTTTTTCCCCTCTTCCTTTTTAAGACTCCCTAAATAGACAGTCATCAGGGAGTTAGAAGGGAGTCAGTTTTTGGTGACTTTATAGTTAGTAATAATAAGGTGGGTTTAGTGCGGAGTTTTAGGGGGGTTTTACAAGGGTATAGATAATTTTATAATGGTATGTAAGGTGGTTGTTGGTATAAGAACAGGGAAATCCAGGTAGGTCTCTCGGTTCTTGCAGCTTCCCTATTTTTTTTGTCCCCGCTTCTTGCTTCAATTCTAGACCATTACCCAAAATATTCACACCCCTTGTTGTCTAGTCTGGAACAGGATTACACGAAGGCTCACACATAAGTACATAATCAGGTATGGATGACAGGCTGTGATGAGGTAAGGGGGAATCCACTGTTGCTGCCTTCCCTCCAATACTGAACACAACCTTCACCGTCATCCACACGCATTGCTTTAAACTCACCTTTTCATCTACATCACGAATACATAAGAACATAATAAAATAAGGAAGCTACAAGAGGCCGTGAGACCTACACGTGGTAGTTCCTGTTACTTAATACTACCTACATCCACCTTTCATCCCCATCCAAGCAATTGTCTATAGCCTCTTTGTAAAATCCTAATGACTCCACACTCACTACCCGATGACTGAGTCCCCCAATCATTTACCTCCCTATTAGTGAACCTATTTTGTGATCCCTATTTTTTTTTTAAAATCTACGCTTTTCCAGTTTGAATCCGTTACTTCTTATACTGGATAGCATATTTACCCACTTTTCCCCCAATTTTTTTTTATGGGGCCGTATCTCTTTTTTCCCCTAAACCCGTCATCAAAAATATGTTTATTCCCATTTTTTTTTCCCCAATTCTTTTTTCCTAAAAACATTCATTAATTTTTTCCCCCCTTTTTTTCCATTCCGCTTTACTGTTCTTCAGACATTTGACAAAATTTCATTATACGTGTTGAAAGGGAATAGAAACCCCCCCCCCATGTGAAAAAATTTTTTAAAGGGAACTACTACGTGAATACTTCATGCCCACCGGTAAAACCCTTTTCCCATCCCTTCCCCTGTAAAATTTTTGTTCCCCCCCCCTTTCCTTCTTCCTCACTCGGGGAAACCCCCTTCCCCCCCCCCTGATCGCCCCGCCGGGGGTTTAACCCCAAAGGGGCGACGGGGTTTTTTTAATTCAGGTGCAAAATGAGATTAAAGGAAATCCAAGCCAGAACACCAGGGGGGAGTGGGGTTTAAACCCCCTTTCGCCCCCCAGTCTTCCTTCCCCTAATCAAAAATTGTATGTTTTTAAACCCCAAAAAATTACGAAAAGAAAAACGAATTTTAAAACCAAACCCGAATTCGAAAAAGGTTTCAAAAATTTTAACTCAATCTAAAAAATATTTTATATTCACAAAAAAAATTGAATAGGGTGGGCCAAATTTTACAATTTTAAATTTACGTTCGGGGGTCCAAGGGGTTTAAGAGTAGCATTGTTGATTGGTTTAATTTACATTTGGGGGAAAAAAGTGGGGGTTAGCGACTTTTTTTTCAAGCATAGCCAGGAAAAATTTTTGATTTTATTTTTTCTCCTGTTATACTTTTAGTTTTTTTTAAACTTGTAAAGGTTACTTTCAACAAAGGCCCCATTTTACTTTTTAAATTATCCTCGATAAAATATTTTTTTTTTCTGATGACAAGGGCGCCCATCGGGATCGTGTGGCATGGAGGCAGGTTAAAAATAATAAACCCCAACACACAACACAAAATTCATACAAAAACTACAACCTTTCAAAACCCGGGAATTAAAAAAGATCTATTTTTCACAATCACAAAAAAAAGAAAAAGTCTTTCCCTTTTAAAAACCTTTTAAAAACCATACAGTTTTGAAAAATATAATTTTTCCCCACCTATAATTTTTACTTTTTCCATTTTCAATCCCCTTTTTAATATTATTTAAAAAATTTTTTAAAATTACCTGACTTTAAGAAACTTTAAGAATCTTACTTGGCACATCACCCTTCCCTTTCCCCCCCCCTCCCGTCATGGCACCGGGAATAGCGGGCACCTTTACGCCTCTCCCCCCGAACAAGTCTAGCCCAAAAACCCCGGGAAAACAAAAATTTAAACAACAAAAAAAAGTTTCCCCAATCTTTTTATTGCCCATAAATCCAATAAAGTAACATATCAAGTCACAGGGAAAAGGGGGGTCAAGAGTTGTCCCCAAATTTCCTTAAAAAAAATACAAACAAAGATCACGCTTTTGATTATGTACACTTTTACCCACAGCCCCGACATAAAAACCAGGAAGAAAACCCCAAAGAACCCCCTTAGTCCAGGGGGACTTAACACGCGGCCGGCAAACAGCCGGGGTTTTTAAAAGGGCCCATCTCCGGGAGGGGAAGCTGATTTTAATAACAGGTTCGCGGAACCCTGGGCCCTCCCCCCGGGTTTCCAACTCCCCCGCCATTTTGTCCCCCCCAAAAACAAAGCCTATTTTCCCCCGCGGTTTCCGCTTTCCCTGTCTATCAGGGTTTTATTGCCCCCCGTCATCCCAAAATTTTTCCCCTTGCTGTTGGTTTGTATTATCACCTGTCATGCCAAGCTGTGCTCCCTATGCCCTTGTAAAAAACAAAACCAAAAACCTAAAGGGGCCCAAAATTTTTCCACCTGTGAGAAAACACCAAAACCACACACACGCACCCCCCCACACACAACACACCCCCCCACACACCCACACACACACAACCCACCCCCCACACAAAACCCCCCCCACCAAAACCCCCACCACCCCCACCCCCAAGGGCGTAGCCAGGAAAAATTAAATTGGGGGGGGGCGGGGGGGGGGGCCACCCCCCAAATTTGTTTTTTTGAGAGGTGGGTGGGGCGAGCAAAGCGACCCTTTAAAAGTTTGGGGGTCGGGAGGCCCCTGTAACCCCCCCGAGAGTTTTTTTTTGAAGATATGATTTAATTGGGGACATTTTAAAGCCCTATTGGGGTCATTTTTTGGTTCTTTGCAGAATTCAATATATTTAAATTGATGAAATTTTAAAACCATACACCCCAAAAAGTTGATTTTTGAAATTGGGGGGGCCCATGGCCCCTTTGGCCCCCCCCTTTGGGCCCCCCTTTGGGGGCCCACCAAACCACACACACGACCCCAAACCCCACACCCACGCACGCCCCCAAAACCCCCCCCACACCCCCAAAACCCCCACCCCCAAATCCCCACCCGGGCCCATCCACTTTTAACCCAAATCTATCCACTCCAGTCATCCCCTATAGAAAAAAAAAATATGGGGGGTTTGGGTTTTATTTTTTTATATGGGAAAGTTAGATAAGTTAAAAATAAACTTTTTAAAACTTTTTAAAACCCCTTTTGGGGGGGCGCCCCCCGGTCTTTTTCCTTTCCCGCGCGTGCCTTTGCCCCCCTGTTTTGGGTTTTTTTTCCAAAAAAAAAAAAAATATTTTTGGTTAAAGTTTTTATTTCTTTAACAACTAAAAGGGTTTAGGTTGGGTTTCTTTAATATTTTTTTTTTTTTTGGGGGGGGGGGGGGGGGGGTTTTTTTTGGGCGCAAAATTTTAAAAACTATCTCCCATTTTTGAAAACAAGCACCTTTTGGTAGGCCAAAAAAAAAAATATTTAAAGGGCTTTAAAACGCCCCGCGAAACTCGTCCTTATTCCCAAAAGTGTTTTCGAGCCTAAATGAAAAATAGTCGTTTCGTTACACCCCGCTCAGAGTTGAATTTGACTATTTAAGAGCCCGAAAGGGACAAAGGTATGTACGAAAATACTCAAATCAGTGTACGAAACAAATACTTTAAATTTCAAATACCTTTTTAAGAAAGTTTTTTTGATTAGGAAAAAATTTTTGATTAAAAATTTCCCTGTAACCCCCGGAGATTTAACCCTTCAAGGACCCCCCCCCCTTTTTGGCCCCCCCCCCCCCCCCCCCCCCCCCCCCCCGGGGGCCGCGGGGGCCCGGGGGGCCGGACGGGGGCCCCGTTATAGGGGGACCGAGGAAACTGCCTTTGTCTTTAGGCAGACCCACCCACACAGGGGGGGCAACCCACCGCCCCCCCCCCTTCCCCCCCCCCTCTCCCCGTTTTTCCAACAACCCCCCCCCCCGTCACTACACACCTGAAGGGCTCCCCAACACCCCTGTGGGTATCACCGAAAAATAAATGATTTGGGAAAGGGTTAGGTTGGGTTTTTTTGGGGTGTTTTTTTTCTTTTTTAAATGTATTTTTTTTTTAAAAAATAAAGGGCTATATTAATACCCCTATTATGTTCCATATTGTAGGATGTGCCTGAATAAGCAACCCAGTAACCCTTTCCTTTCCTCTTTCGGGCCCAGTCAGCAGCATGTTGATGTTTTGGGGGTTTTTAAAAAGGAAAAGGGATCTTCCCACTAAATAATATAGTATAATAAGTAGGTTTTTTATAACAAAAAACGTTTTTGCCCCATTAAAAATGAAGCAAAAAAGTTTTGAAGGATTTTGCATTTTGCTCCCCAAACAGGTTTTTTTTTAGCAAAACCCTTTCAAAACTGTCACTGACCCAAAAATTTGCCCGGAAATACCCGTTTAAAATTTTATTTTAAATTTACTTAAAATTTTTGACCCAAGTCACACGTTTTAATGACAAGCTGATTAGAGTTTTTTTTTTAAAAGAAATTTAAATAAATCATCTGGGCTATTTTGCTTTGCGAGGGGGTTTTGCCGGGCATGTATAAAATAATGCTAAACTTTAAAATTTGTGAAAAATAAAAGTACCGCCCCCCCCCCACCCCCACCCCCGGAGATAAAAATTAATAATCAATATATGCATATTTAAACCCTTTATTCAGAATATGGTTATATTTTTTTAATTTTAAATTTTAATATCATATTTCCTCATGATTTTTTACAAATGGGAAAATGGCCCCAATTGTTTGGGGGCTTTGGGTGAGGGAAATAAAATTGCAAGAAAAAATGTACCCTTTTGGTTCCTAGAATATCCCTTTAATGTGCTTTAAAATATCATTTGTAAAAATTGTGCCAAAAAAGAAATATTTCCTCAAGGGTTTGGGGCGAGTGCGGGCCCCGGGCAGCTATTTATTCCCTGTTGCAAAATTTATGTATTTTTACAGGGATTTTATTTTATTTTTAAACAATAAAATTTTATTGTTTACTTTTAGGTTCCCACATGGGAAAATCCGGATGTTTTCAGCCGTGGGGTGGGGGGCCCTACGGAGCGGACAAATACAAAGCCCCCCAAAGGGCCCAGCCCTGGTGTTTTTGGGATCATTTCAAAGCGGAATTTTTTGATCGTAGGGGGCGGGCCCTTTTCGCCCCCAGACAAAAAAGGGCCCCAACAGATTTCAATTTCCCTTCCCATTTGATAAAAGCCGGGTAAAGTTTTAAAATTTTTCCCACTGTCTTCCTTTTTTATTCAAAATTCACCCCCAATGATTTGCTTGTTGCCTTTCTACGCCCCCCCCCTGTATTTGTATACATACTAAGTATTTTTTTTTTAATTTCCCCTTTGTCCCAACCCGGGGAAAAGCACCAACCACCCGGAACCCCAAAAAGGGAAACCGGTTAAAGAAAGGCAGCAGATATCGATGTGGAACCTTTGGTTTGGGGGCCTTTAAACCACCCAGTTTTTCCCAGGGGTTTTTTCCGACCATTTGACCCCCTTGTGTGAAAACCCCTGGGAAAAAATGGCGGAAACTCAAAAAGGCCGAAGATAAGATGTCGAAAAAAGGAAAAAAGGAAAAAAAGCAACCGAAAAAAGAACCGGCGTTTTCAAAACGTTTTTTCCCCTCTTTTGTCGGCAGCACTGAGATTAAAAAACTTGTACCACCCCGAGGGTTTTCCCCCGCCATGTTTGGAGAGGACTTTCACTGTGCCCCCGAAGCCTAAAACGGGTTATGGACCCAAAGAAAGGCAAAAAGGCACGAAAGAAAATCCCCTTCATTTTTGGGGTTTTTTTGTTTTAACCCTAAAATTTCCCTTTTGGGACAAAGGGCGTAAAAAATAGCCCAAACGGTTTTTACTTTTTTTTTTCCCCCCCTCGGTATCGGAAAGCTGGTATCAGGCAGTAAAAACTAGGGGTTTAAATAAAAAGAAGCTTTCAACGTTTTAAAATTTTCAGATTTCCCAAGAACCCTTTCCTTAAGGAAAAAAAAAGGGGAAGGTTTTTCACTGATCCCTAGATGAGATGGCCATCAAGAAACATCTAGAATGGGAGGGCCCCCAAACGGGTTTTTCTTGGGTTTTGATTTTTGGGTTTAAGAAATCGCGTTTGACAAAACCCCCCAAATGGTTTAACCGAGGTTTAAAAGCATTCATGGTTGTGGCACTGAATGATCACTGGAAAGTCCCCTTTGCCTATTTCCTCATAAAGGGGTTATGTCGGGTACAAAAAGGGGTAACCGATCGGGGCAGTGCTTAAAGGAACCCTTCACGGGGTTAAAAATAAGACTGTTCGCTGACATGGACGGTCCTCGTGCATTTCCATAGGGAAAATCTCGGTTGCATCACTCAGGCCAGATAAATCTGTCCCCTTTTTCGCACACCAAATCAAAACCCTTTCTGAAAAGGGGGTTTTTTGCTTGATGTGGTCAAATGTTGAAACTTTTTAGGAACACGCTAGCATCTGGTGCCTTCCTAAAAAGGACATGGGTTAAAAGTTTCGCTGGGTATTGTCGAAGAGCCCAAAACCCTTCAGTGAGAAAAGGGCCCTGCCCCTTTGGCCCAACAAGATCAAATCTGCACACATGCAGGGGCAAACCCCCAAAAGATAAAGGGTTTTAACCTTGCCTCCCCAAACCCTTTGGAGTGCAAGTTTTGTGGGGCCATAGAGTCTGCAGGGGAAAAGACCTGAACCCGGGAAGTTTTAAAGGGTTTTCTGAAGCCACCGTCAAAATTTTTGAATTTTTGACAAATTTTTTGACATTTTCAATCGAAAAAAACCCAATGCCAAGGGGTACAAAGCTGCACTGAGATCGCCAACTTAAACCCCGCTGGAAAACACTCATATGGATGATTATACAAGTAATCCCCAAACCCTAAAAACCCACCCTGGAGCTCTGATAAACAAGATAAAAACGCCGAACCCCCATTCTTTGGTTTCATGCCCGCCCACCCAAGAGCTTTTCCAAATTTTTTTGTACAAAAACCGGGTAAACAAAGCGCGTCCCCGATCCCGATACTTTGGGCCTAAAAATTCAGCAGGACCATCTGGAGTGTTTTTTGGGGCATTTCCTTTCCCCGGCCCGGGGGGGTAACAAAAACCCCCACATTTCCGGGCCCAGTTCACGGGACCCTACAAAGCCCTTTTGGGCCCAGACATAAAAAATTTAAAGGGGGCCCCCAGGGGCAACACCCACTGCAAAAGGACAACACCCGAATTCTATTTGTCACCGGGGGGGAGCGTTTTTTGGAGCATCGACACATGACACCTATAAACATCTCAACTCCCGGGACGAACGGTTTTGAAAAAACCACCCCCACAGACCCGATGACGGTAAGGGAAAACGGGTAAGCAAGTTTCCTGATTTTGACCCTTGTCCCCCAAAGGAAGCACCCACGGATACATTGAAAGGCTATGTGGTAAAGAGGGTTTAAACGGCGCTTTCCATTGCGATTTTTGAAACTCACCCATTGGGTTAGATGACCCCGGGGTAGGCTCAGGGATCCTCCTTGTAAACCTTCCCCCCCTCCCAAGAAAAACCCCGGGGTGGGCTTGTTGAAGCGGTTTAAAAAAAAGTGTCGTCAGGGGTGTGCCAGGGGGACGGGAGAAATTTTTCCCAACACGCTCTGGGGGCAAACGAGGGCCCAAACCACCACAGGCCCAACTTCACTCCCCAACAATTTTACAGTGGGTCTTGAAACCAATTATAATCACCCTGGTTTTCTCCCCCAATCATAAGTCAATCCCTTGGAAAAAAACCCCGACACCCAAATCATTCATTCGTCTCATCAAATGGTAAGCTGGTTTTCCCAAAAAATTCGACTCCATAAAACACCCGCTAAAAAACATAACCAAAAGATCACTGGTGATCGAGTGAGGGAAACAGTTATAAAAATTGTTTTTTTCAAGCCCAATGGGAATAGGGGGATGCCTCCCTTGGTTTTCTTCCAAAAAAACAAAACTGTGATATCTATTCCTCATTATCGGGTTTTCCAAATTAATTTGATCTCGTATACATATACATCCTCATTTGAAAACATGTTTTTAAAAAAACCTTTTAAATAATTGGGTGTGGGTTTTGGGAATTTAAGGTAGGTGCTCGCTTAAAAATTGCATTTAAAGCCAACATAAAATACAGTCCCCGCTAATTTTGTTGATGTAAGTTATAAATTTTATTAATGAGTAAACTTGAAAAACCCTTCATCGGGGTGGTGAAATAAGGGAGGGGTCCAGTGACAGGTAGTTAGGGGGAAAGTCATTAGGAGCTTTAAAGGGGGGGTTGGATAGGTTCATGGATGGGATGAAAGGTGGATGTAGATAGTGTTAGGTGACAGGAACAACACGTGTAGGCCTCGCGGCCTCTTGTAGCCCTTTCCCTTTTTTTTTAAAGGGCTTATGTTCTTATGTTATTTGGGAAAGGGGAAAAAAAGTTACGTTTTTAAATATTTAAGGGGGGGGGGCCAAGGGGGGGGGGCCAAGGTAAAACCCTTTGGAAAAATTCCTTTTACCCCCAAAATTTTTTTTCTTCCCCCTATAGCCAACAAGCCCGGGGGAACTGGCGGGGGAAAAGGGGTTTTTTGGGCGGGGGAAACAAATAAGGTTCCCCCTATAAACCAACAAGCCTGGGGAACTGGCGGGAAAACGGGGTTTTGGGGGGGGAAGCAAATATAAGGGGTTCCCCCCTAGCCCCAAAAAGCCTGGGGGAGCTGGCGCGGAATACGGGGTTTTTGGGGCGGGGAAGCAAATTAAAATGTTCCCCCCATAGCCAACCCAAACCTTTGGGAAAGGCGCGGAATACGGGGGGTTTTGGGTTTGGGGGAAACAAATATAAGGTCCCCCTTAAACCAACAAGCCCCTTGGGGGGGTGGGGGGGAATTTTTTTTTGGGTTCCCAAAAAGAAATAAAAAAAATTTTCAAAAAAAAAAAAATTAAAAAAAAAATAAAAAATTTGGGGGAATCGGGGAAAAAGGGGTTTTTTTGGTCGGGGAAGCAAAAAAGTGTTCCCCCTATAAGCAAAAAGCCTGGGGGAAAACCCCCCCGGGGGGGGGAATACGGGGTTTTTGGGTCGGGGGAAGCAAATATAAGTTTTTCCCCCTATAGCCAACAAGCCTGGGGGGAACTGGCGGGAATACGGGGTTTTTGGGGCGGGGAAAACAAATATTTAAATGTTCCCCTATAGCCAACAAGCCGGGGGGAAATGGGGGAAAAACGGGGTTTTTTGGGTGGGGAAGCCCAAAAATAAGTTTTTCCCCCCATAGCCAACAAGCCTCCCGGGGGAAACTTTTTTGGGCCCGGGGAAAAATTAAAAAGGGTTTTTTTGGGTCCCCCGGGGGGGGAAGCCAAAAAATAAGTTTTTCCCCCATAGCCAAAAAAGCCTTTGGGGGAAATGGCGGGGGAAAACGGGGTTTTTGGCGGGGAAAACAAATATAAGTGCTTCCCCCATAGCCCAAAAAGCCTGGGGAAAAAAAAGGGGGGAATACGGGGGTTTTTGGGTCGGGGAAGCAAAAAAAAGGGATTTTTAGCTCCCCAAAAAAAACATCAAAAGTCACTAATGTAAAAAAATTAAAAATAACCTAACCTAAAACCCCAAAAAATATAACCCAAAACCTTTAAACCCAAAAATACCTTTAAACCCAACCTAAATTAATTGGGTTAGAAATTTTTTAAAGGGACCCCATATTTTTATAGCGGCCCCGGGGGGTTAAACCAAAGGCCCGAGCCCCCGCTGGAACCTTTCAGAGTGAAGTACAATAAAACATACAATACAGTGCGGTTGTTTATTTTAGTCAAAGGGAAGGATGAAATTCCCCAAAATATTTTCCCAAACCAATATCATGAATATATTAAAATCTTTCCCAAAGGCCAAAAAACTTTCTTTGGGCAATAAAGAAAACCCGTATTTAAAAGGAAATGTATCTAATTGTTTTCGATATTCTTTTTTATCCTTTTTTTTTAGGACAATTATTAAAAATAAAGTCTTATAGTTAATACTTTTTGGGTTTTCAGCAAAACCCAATCCATTTATTTAATTTAAACCCCCGAGGTAGCTTTATGGACCCCGTGGCTCGCGCGTACCCTGGCGGCGGGGGTACGGGGCCCCAGCCCCCGTTTTTAGGGGCGAGAAATCGGCGTTCGCCCCATTAAAAGGTCAGGGCACACACCCCAAAACCCGGTGGTTCGCTAATTTGGTCTTTACACTGCCCCTCTTAAACCTCTCGCTTTTCCAAAAATTAAAACCACACCCGTCATTTCACACTTTTACGGCCCCGCAACACACCCGTCCACACACCCCGTCGGGCCCCGCAACCCCACCCGTCACAAACACCTGTACGGCCCCGCAAGGGCACCCGTTCCCCTAAACACCCCGTACGACTCGCCCAAAACACCTGTCACTTTCACACCTGTAAACTCGCCCAAAAACCTGTCATATACAAACTGTACGGGCCCCGCAAGGAACCTGTCACACACCCCCGTACGGGGCCCGCCAAAACACCCCGTCATACACAACCCGTAAGACCTCGCCCCAAGGGCACCCGTCACTAACACCTGTACGGCCCCCCGCCCAACCCCACCGTTGCTGGTATCAAACCCTAAATAAATTTACTTGGAAGGGTTTGACGATTTCCCCTAGGTTGGAAGTTTTGTGGAGTAGTAGTAGGGTTAAAGTAGTTGTTTGGTGGTTTAAAAGTAAATTAAATAGGGGGGTAATAGTAGTTTGTAGTATAGGTGTTAATAGTTTGTAGTAGGTTTGGGAATAAGGCCCATCAAAAATGCCCCAGCAAACACCCAGCCCCTGTGGCCGGCCCCTGTATTTGTTTTTTTTATTTCAAGATGGCCGGCTGGGGACTTCAGTTCCTCGGCCACAGCCTAGCCCAGATTTCCCCGATCCCTGTTATATAGATCAGTGGATGGGGCAGGGGACACGCCTTTTGGGGAAGGGTGGCGGCGGGCTCAAACCCAAAAACGGGGTCTTGAGGGAAAGGGGAAAAACCGTCCCCCGGAGTGCTGCAACCTTTTTAAAGCCTCCTGAAGAAGGGAAAAGGGGCAAAAACAGCACGTGGCCTGCAGCAACACAGGATACCGGCCCCGAGAAAAAGGAAAAAGATTTGGCCTTGGTTTGGGGGGGGGGAAAACGAAGGGCCCGCGACGGCCCCCAAGGGTTTTTTGCCCAAAATCTAGGTGGGTGGCCCAACACGTGCCACCCAGCACGATGGCGTTTGGGGCAGGGAAAACCACACGGTTGCCCCACTAAACCCGCGTGAGGAGGCGTTGTTGGCGTCAATAAGTGCCTTTTCCCCGGTGCCGGCGTGACGGCACCCCGGGGGCCCCCCAATCAGCGCCCGCGAAGATTCCCGTGGGAGTAATAATTCCAAACATTGTAAAACTAGTATTTCATGGGCCCCAAACATTAAAAATTACGTATAAACCATGACGAGAATGATGTAATTATATTTGGGCTTTAAAAATAAAAACCTTGGGGGCGCAGCGGGGAGCGGGTATGACGGGTGAGAAGCGGCTGGGGGGGTTTCAGGACGAAAAGCTTCCTTTTTCGGTATTCTTTTCCCAGAGATCCTCGCCCCGCTCCGCCGCCCCGGCCCTTCCCAAATCGTTGCCCCCCTAATGAAATTCCCCTCCAGAGCCCCCATAGTGCAACCCCCAGCTGCAGTGCGAGCTAAAATAGTAGTAGATTCTGTGTCCCCTTTGGGAAATATATCCAAGACAAACCCAAAAAGGGAGTCCCGGGGCGAACAAGCTCCCAAAGGGTTTAACGGGGATGGAAGTCGGCCCCGCGCATTGAATTTTTTACCCCAAACCCGCTGGAAGGGAAAGGGCTTACAGGGACAGTTCGGGCATGGGATACGCGGCTCCTCCCCCAAGGGGGACGTCAAACTAAAATTTTTTGGCTTCCGGGGCCCTTTTCCCCGGCCTGATGTCTGCCCGGGGGGGGGGGCCCCGGGGGGGGGGGGGAAAAAGGGGGGTGGGGGGGGGGGGGGGTGTGGGGTGGAATGGGGCCCCCCACCAAATTGTCCGTGGGGGTTGGGGGAATCGGCAAAGGGGAACCCAAAAGGGGAGATGACTTGGTTGGGGGCCACGGGTTTAAAGGGGCCCCACAATGCTACAGCCCCCGCGTTGGACAGACACCTGCAGGGGTCTATTTCTTTTAACCCCCCACCTGGTTATGGATCAGCGGAGATAATGAAACGAGGAAGTGAGTGGATTTATAATCTCCCCGTAGGGAGCTTGACCCCCCCCATTACCTTGGGGGTAGGTAATTTCTCCTCACCCTCATTTGGGTTTTTTTGGGAGATACAGCACCCAAATTTGACGCTAGAATCGCCCCTTCCACCGCCCCATCATGCCCCGCCAAACAGGAAAACACACCACACACACACACACCCCACACACAAAAACACACCACACAACATGCACGCACACACCCCAACACAAACACAAACACTACAAACACACATGCTGCACACACACGCAAAACACCCCACCACACACATACGCACACACACGCACACAAACACACCCCGAAACCCCACACACACACGCCCACCCTACACACACACACACCCACACACAACACAAGCAGGGACGCCCACACCACACACCAAACAACACACACAGCACCCAAAACCAACACCACACGCACACGCACAGACAAAACACACACACACACACAAAAAAACCCCACCAAAGCACACACCACACACACACACAAAAACATACACACGAAAGAGAGAGAGAGAAATTAAAAAAAGCAATATTCTATAAACAAATAAATTACAAAATGCCTTATGAACTCAACACACACAAACACACACGGCAACAGGCACGCAAAAACACAACGCCCCACGCACACACACACAAAAACACACACAAAAACACAACACACACACACACACACAAAAACACACACACACAACACCCCACCACCACAAATACACACACACACACACACACACACACACACCACACCCAAAAAAAACACACAAATTACATACACACACCACCAACATCCACACAAACCCACACACACAAACACCAAACACCCCACACACACACAAAACACACACACAAAAAACACACACAAAACATACACACCCACACACACACTCAAACGTAAAAACCACACACACACAGAAAGGGAAAAGAGAGATTGAAAAAAAACCCAAATTCATAAAATTTACGGCTAAAAAAAAAAAACCTTTAAAGACCTCAATCAACAGTTTAAAAATCGTCCAAAAAACTGACGAATATCAAGGGCTGTACAGTGTTTTTTAGTTTAAATGTTTTTATTTAAACATTCCCGTCCTAGATTTTCATCGTTTGTCTTTCCTTTAAAATTTCCAAATTTTTGTCACCGTTATTTTACCCCCCAAATACATCACCGCAGTACAAATTTTTTCCCCCTTTCCCCCATTTTTAAATTTCTTTCCCCGTCGAATTCAGTGGAAAATTTTTTAAAACCCATCTCTTGTCACCTCACTTTCCCCACAATTTTTTTTTTCTTTAGTTTCTTTTTTATTACTAATATTTTTCCCTTTCCCCTTTTCCCTTTTTTCCTTTAAGTCCTTACCAAAAAAATCCTCCTTTAATCCCGCAATCACTAAAGAAATATAAAGAATTCTTACCCCACGCAGCATTTCCCCAACCCCGCTTATCCCCTTTCCCATAAGACTCCCCAAAAAAGACTAGTCATCAGGTAGTTAGAAGGGCCCGTCAGTTATGGGGGCGTTTAGTTAGGTTATAATAATGCAAAGGGGGTTTAGTGCCCGGGGTCATTAGGGAGTTTTTCCAAAGGGGCAGATAAGTTTTGTATGGGGCTGAAAGGTGGTGCGGGTGTGTTAATAACAGGAAATAACCCCCTGTAGATTTTCCCGGTCCCTGTAGCTCTTTTCTAGGTTTTCCGATTCCCCTTTACTGTTCTCCAGACACTCTCTTTAAACCTTGTCTCTTTCCTCCTTCCCAATTATTTTTCCACATAAGGGCACCACTCCCTTTCTCCGTTTATCTTTTTTGATTTTCTATTGGGCCCCCCACTTTTCTTTTCCTTCCCTCGTATATAAACTTTGGGTTTATTTTTTTTTATCCCCCAAAAAACCCCTTTTTTGGTTTCCCCTGAGACATAAAGAGTTTTTATTTTCTTCTTCGAATTAAAAGACCAAGAGTATGTCTCTCGGTCTCTTGTAGTTTCCCTATGTTCTTATGTCTCTCGCTTCTTGCTTTAATCCCTTTTTCTAGACCCACCCCCCCACAGAGCTATTTACCCCCTTTTGATTTTTCCGGAACAAAGGGGGTTTCACGAAAGGCCCCCACTTCTAATTAGGGGACACTTAAATAAAAGGGGGGAACCATCTGCTCCTTCCTCCTTAAACCAACCCCCACCTCTCCCCCTTGTTTTTTAACTCATTTTTTCTCTTTTTTAAAAAAATATCTAAAAATTTTGGGTACAAACCGGGAGCCCCTACAGATTTTCACCTTTCTGTATTAAACCCCATATCCCCCCTTTTATTCCCCATAAGCAATGTCTCCCTCTTGTAAAATTTTAAATGACGCCCCAACTACGAATTACCCCTTCTATTCCCCCCAGGGGAAACCTTTTTTCCCAAATTTCTTTTTAAATTACGTTTTTGTTTTGAACCCCGTTTTTCTTATACGGGAAAAATTCACGTTCCATTTTTTTTTACCCTTCTTTTTCTCTTTCTAAATCATATTAAGACGGGGTAATTTTACTATTTGTTTTGTTTTTTATCATTGATTTTTTCCCCCAAAAATTTTCCAACATTTTTTTTCCCTTTTTCGCATTTTATTTCTTCGACATTGAAAAAAACTCCATATTTCCATGTCCCAGGTTAACCTTAAAAAATCTATCAAGGACTCTTAAATCTATCACGAATCCTTTTTCCTTCCTTCCTCTTATTCATTCCTTATTTTCCCTTAATTTTTGTTTCCCCCCTTGATTTTTTCCCCCCCTTCCTTCTTCCCCTCCTCGTCGCCACCTTATGATCCCCCCCAAAACCCAAAAACCCATTTTCTTACGTCTACAGGACCAAACCCCCCAAAAAAAAGGGTTTATTTAAGGCCTTTTTAAAATCCTATTTAAAACAACTTTATTCCATTTTTCAATAATCCAAAAATTTTTTCATTACCCACTAATTTAATTAAAATGATTTCTTTTTTTTTTTTTGTACGACTTCCCCCAAAAAAAGATCCCTTACGCTTAACCACGATGTATGTTTTGCTGAGATTGTAGAAAGTTTCGGAAGCCATAAATTGCGGGGGATGGAACATTTAAGAAACAACTAAACACACAATACAAACCACTAACACATAATACAAAATAAACACACGACCCAACAAAACACCCCCACAAACCCAAACCCCCAAAAACAAAAAAACACCCACACCAAACCCAACACCCCACAAAACAACAAAAACACAAACACCCCCACACCCCCACAACAAACAACAAAACCCACACCCACCACAAACACACAAAAAACCACACACACCCCCCAAAAAATAAACAAAAAAATTACTTTTTTAACCCCAAAACCACCCAAAACAAAAAAACCACACAACACACACAACACACAACACAAACCCCAAACACACATACACACCAACACAACACAACACAAACAAACACACCCAACACACACCACACACACACACACACACCACATTATTTTAAAAAAATTAAAAATTTATTTATAATAAATATAATTAAAATTTATATTACTAATAATAAAATAATTATAAATAAAAATAAAATAAAATTAAATTTAAAATAAAAAAAACATCACACCCACCAAAACCATAGACAAACAACAACACAACACAAACACAACACATAAAAAAAATACCCCAAAAAAACATAAAATAAAAAGACATAAAAATACAAAAACAAATAAAAAACAAAAATACCAATTTATATTTTTTAATATATAATTTATAAAATTTATGTTATTACCAGCAGGGGGGGACTCATTTTGAAAATCATCCCCATCCTTTTTTTCCCAAAAAAATCCCCAAAAACTCCCCCCCCCCTCCCCTCCCCCTCCACCAACCCCCTCCTTTTTTTTTTGTTCCCCCTTTTTCTCCCCCCTCTTTTATTCTCCCCTCTTTTTCCCCTCTCTCTCTCCTCTCTCTTTTCTCCCCCTCTCTCCTCTCTCCTCTCCCTCTTTTCTCTCTCTCATCCCCTTCTCTCTCATCTCTCTCTCTCTCTCACTTCTCTCTTTTCTCTCTCCTCCTCTCTTCTCTCTCTATCTCTCTCTTCTCTCTCTCTCTCTCTCTCTCTCTCCTCTCTCTTCTTCTCTCTCTCTTCTCTCTCTCTCTTCTCTCCCCCTCTCTCCCTCTCCTCTCTCTCTCTCCCCCTCTCTCTCTCTCTCTCTCTCTCTCTTTCTCTCTCTCTCTCTCTCTCTCTCTCTCTCTCTCTCTCCTCTCTCTCTTCTTCTCTTCCTTTCTCTCTCTATCTCTCTCCTCTCTCCTTTTCTCCCTTCTCTCTCTCCTCTCTCCTCTCCTCTCTCTCTCTCTCTCTCTCTCTCTCTCTTCTCTCTCTCTCTCTCTCTCTCTTTTCTCTCCTCCTCTCTCTCCTCTCTCTCTCTCTCTCTCTCTCCTTTTTCTCGCCCCAGCAGTAAAGTGTGGCAGTGGAACGACGGGTCAAAAAGTGCCTTGCAGCGCTTAGAAGAGTGACAAAGAGGAAACCCGGTGTTCCTTAAATACAGTCTACAGGACTTTCAAAAATAGTGAACACTTTAACCCCTTGAGACACGAACTTATTTTATTGACTTTGGCCACCCTTAGACATTTTTTAGTAAATAAAAGGGAAAATTTTTTGATTTGTTTTTTTTTTAATCCCCGTCCACTAGTAATTTGATTATTATTTTCTTTTTGTATTTGTTGGTAAAACCAGACGATTTTTTTTAGCAAAGGAAAGATCGGGCGTGAAGGAGTTAAAAACACATTCACTACAAGCCAATCTGGGAAATAAAGTTTCTAGGAAGAAAAGATGTCGATATTTTGATTAGTGAGACGTGGGTTTTCTTTCCC